>JAYKAV010002331.1:1946966-2058719 GCA_035582835.1 Phoebastria nigripes | reverse complement strand
AAAAAACAAAACAAAACAACCAAAAAAGACCCCCCCTCACTATGGAGGAGCAAAGAGCATCCTTCTGCTCACAGGCTTCCATGGTGACATAGAAGTGTTTCCAGTAGACCAGGCAAAGGTTGTAGGAACATGCTGGTGTGGCAACTGGAGAGTCGTAAGTTTGCCCCCATGGTAAATTCAGTCATAGAAACATGGGTGAAGGTTCTTGAGCATTATACTTATTTACTGCAGTAGCTATTAACAGAAAAGAGGAGAACAGAAATAGGGGGCAAATGGATTTGTCCAAGCAGAAAGGTAAAAAGATGATACTGAAATCATGCTGGACAAATGCAACCAGGACAGAGTTATATTAGAAAAAGTTTAGAGAAAGACAAAGCACAAAGGTATAAACCCTTTTTCTTATGAAGAATTACTAAATAAGATTAGGACTCTTCAGTTTAGAGAAAAAGACAACTGGGTGAGGATACAGCAGACACCTATGAACTTGCAAGTGGTGTGGAAAGAGTGAGTTCAACTGTTCATGGTATCTTCCAGCACAAGAATTGGAGAGATGCTAAGCTCTCAGGTAGCAGTTCCACAAGGGAGACAGCTCCTCATACAGTGCATGGTTGAGCTGTGGAGTCTTGTCCCACAATATTAAAGATTGTGATTTATAGGAGTGGCTGAACATAGAAGGGAAATCAATTGTCAGCTGTAACACATACAGACGTACTCTGGCTCAGAAAGTCCCTAGACTGCAAATGCTTGGGTGTCAGGAGAACATTGGAGTGAAGTACCACCAGCTGCTCAACCTATTATACCCTCATACCCTTCCACAGACATCTGCTTTGGCAACTGTCAAAGACAGTTTCCTGGCCTGAATGGACCCAAGATCTCACGTAGTTTAGCCATTCTTACATTCAGAGATGGAAATAATGTATCAGAAATCAGGCCTAGACAAAGTGACCGGGAAACGGGTCTCTCTGCCCCTCAGCTGGACCTTTTCGAGGTCTTTAAAACTAGACTTCAGTGGCACAGTGAAGAACTGGTAGACTGAAAAAAGTATGCTCTATTGTCCCAGCTGTTTGTTCCACCTTAGATGGCACCATAGGCTACTAGGTCTTCACCATCCTGGTCCTTAGAGGTATCCTGCCCAAACCACTTCCACCTGCTTGAGATAAATTCCAGGTCTATCCACAGTGCAACTTGTGACTTCCCTTCCCTTTTGCATCCCTTACCATCATCCTCCCTTCTCCAAAATCTTTTTTCATGCTTCAGGTTCAAGATGCCACGATAACATCTTTTGCAGTTCTATTAAAAAATTAGAATGAGAAACGTTGCTAAAAGCAATGCCTTAATTCGTCCAACAATGCCTCTCCATCAGTGAGACAAGAAGAAATAATCAGCACACCAGCCTGTCCTCCTTGCACCCACTGGTCCTTTCTGCTCCCTTGTGCCTGCTTGCCTTCACAGAAGCAGGATTAGCTTTGCAAAACATAGTGCTAATAGTTCCACTCCATTTTAATATATTCCTCTTCTCTCTAAAAAGGGACTGTGAATATTGCTTTTGGTGACCATTTTTAAATAAAATTTAGCCTAACTAGAGGGAAAAGGAATAAAGAATATTATTAGCATAAAAGCTTTCCTCATTTCATTACATATTAAATGCTCTACCCGATTTTCATTGTTTTTCTGAATCTTTAATCTTTAAAAAAATGTAAACAATTGTTGCTGTCATGAAACTACAAGGGCTAATAACTGTAGTCTATAATCAGCTGCTTAGAATTGTCAGCACCTTTAATTTTCTGGACAACCTCCTATCTAATGAAATTAAGAAAGCTGTCTTCCAGACATCAAAACATAGAGCAGCTGACTGTCTGAGAGGAACTCTTGTGCTCCCCAAACCACCTGTGCCACAAATGTTTTGTTAGGGGCCAGCAGTTACACAACTGTGCCTGCGTCAGACAAGGAGCATGATAGAATGATTTAATAAAGAGTATACTGAAGGAGGGAGCAAAGAACATTAGGGAAAGGAAGTAACAGCTCCTGAGTTAAAGCTGCAATCAATTCCTATTACAAAGCTCTCTTTTGGTAGTCTTATAATCAGAACTAGATTGGAAGGTGCTCAGCTCCAAAATTGTCAGATTTACTGTGAAAGCAAAAGGAAAAGCTTAAACAGGTTTCAGTTCTATCCTGTTAAAATATTGCCATGTTTCAAAAATGCCTGTCACACTTCTTAGTCCCATTCTCTCTTAAAACAAACAAACAAACAAAAAAAACCTTTCTCCAACACCCCTGCATCTTGCAGCCTTACACCACACTTAACACTCCTTGAGCAGATGAGCACTCATTATACACGGTGATAAGCAACAGCAGTTAATAGGAGGTCCATGTATTCTTGCTGTGGATAGTTTGGGTCATATCTGAGATATCTGGGAATCTTGCCATTTACTTTGGTAAGATTTTCTGCATGTATGAGTATGCACTAACTAGTGGAGAGTAATAAAAAAAAAAAAAAAAGAAAAAAAAAAAAAAAAAAAGAAGAAGAAGAAAAAGGAGGGGGAGAAAGAAGGGAAAAAACTCAAAACACCCAAAACACCCAAACCAGAAAAACACTTTTACAGGTGACAGAGACCTTCCTACAGAGTGAGCACAGAAATCTGTTTGGAGACGTAGCATAAGTGTTCTTGAAACTCATAGCTGTGTACTGTTATAGGGGGTTAAGTGACAGGTTTTCTACAAGTAGCAGAACAATTTGGATTCACTTAAAATTCCAAAACAAGAAATATTACAAGAGTTCACAGAATTGACATTTTTAAGTCTAAATGAGAGATCTCCAAAAGTGGAAAAGTCTTCTGGTTGAGTTCAAGCAACTAGAATGTGTTCTGAACATGAATGAAGCCTGGGTGTAAGACATGGGAATTTACCCCTTTCTGAAGTTTTCATGACATGTATAATAGTTCCTTATAAACCTGTACCAGCCCAGCAAATCAAACACTGATATTGAGACCAGTCATGGAACAGGCAGTTTTTGTGGCCAGAAAAAACATATTGCATTGATTTGAAATCAGTCAGTGTTTTCAGGGCAGATGCCAGCACACCATCAGATTGTATGACAAGCATTGCAGTGGACAATGCTGATGCACATGCAAAAAAGCTAGATCTGATGCTCCATCAATGAATCACAGAATGGTTCAGGTTGGAATGGACTTCTGGAGGTCATCTTATCCACCCCTGCTGAACGCCCCTGTTCAAGCATGGTCACCTACAGCAGGTTGCCCAGGACCACATCCAGGAGGTTTTTTAATATCTCCAAGGATGGAGATGCCGCAGCCTCTCTGGCAGCCTGTTCCAGTGCTCAGTCACCCTGAAAGAAAAGTCTTTCTTCTGAGAGATGAATTCTCTAATCAATTCTCTTTCTTCTAAGACATGATTTTTCTTCTAAGAAACGAAAGACTTCTAAGAACTCAACCAAAACCAAGGAAAAAACAAAACAGGTTGACCCCAAGTTATCTTCTATCACCAGCTTCTAAACTAGTGTAGAATCTCACTCAAAAAAACCTTCCACAGCCTGGAAAGTTGTGTTTCCATTTTTATTTTACACCAAAACATCTGCTTAATCAAATAAGAAATGTTGTATCTCTTTTTTTAAGGGGAGGGGGCAGTAAGGGAAGAGGTTATAGCATTTTACATTGCATTTAAGCAAGTTTAAGTGACTTACCAACATATACACAAGATAACATGAACTGTGGACTAAAGAAAAGCAATGCTGATTTTTAAATTTTTTGTCATATACTTAAGTATTTATTCAATATATCTTATTATTGAAAAACTCAGACTTGTCTAGTGTACCAGAATAGAAGCTGACAAAGAGATCTCAGTTGTTATAATATCTATAACATAAGGGATTGGGATGGGATAGAAAAAGACAAGAGGAGACAAAAGCTGTTAAGCTAAAGGACAGTGTAGGCAAAAAGATAAATGAGTATAAATCAGCATTTTTTTGTTTGTTTGTTTAGTATTAAAGTATAAGAAATAAATTCAGCCATGAATCATGTATCTTAGGAAAACAGCATTCATATCCAAGAAAAACATTGCTACCACATGATGCAACTAGTTGGCTACGAAATGCTCTAGGTGAGGGCAGTTTCTGCCTGGGGCAAGGGAAGCCCTGCTCAGCACATCCAGATTTGCATGCAGCTGCCCGAGGCAGTTGCTGTCAGGCTTCAGACCTGATGTTCCTTCTCTCAGGACAATTCATGGGTGCAAACTGGGGCCTCAGCCTGTGCAAGAATGCCCAAGGGTCTTTGTATAAATAAAACTAGAAAAATATAAAACAAGCAAGCAAGCAAGTGACCCAGTTTGATCATGACGTTTTCACTGAGTCTGCCCTCAGGCTAATGCAGATTAATCTTTTTCTCTGAATAACAACATAATTAAAGAAAATAAATAAAGTTCTCAAGAATGTCAGCAGGAGTGTGAGCACCTGCATATTTGCACAAATGGCAGCTTTTAGAGTAAGCAAATCCAGGCCAGGATGCAACATAGGGCACAGTGACCTCTGTGCACATCTCTGCTGGAGCAAGGACTGCACACATTTGAAAAAGGGAACTCTCAGACTGCAGAGCACCATGAAAATTTGTAGAAAAACAGATGAGGAGAGTCATAAATTGATTGATTAGAGCTACAGGCTTATTGCAGGAGAACAAATACATATTTTTACATTAATTTACCTGTTACCAAAACAATATATTATGATTTAATAAGCTTCACATTGCAAATATACTACAGACTTTGAATTAGTAAGAGAGATACTTACCTATAACTTTTACTTGTGATGAGAAATTCTAGAGGATTACTCATCACGCAAGAATCAGCCAGTTTTTGCTCTTGCACTTTCAAGATCTACCATATTAAAAGTACCTACAATTCTGTTAATTAGTAAGCATTTAAGAGAAGCTGGTGGAAATCACACATCACACAAAGTATTAGAAATTTCTGAGTATGATCTGAGATTACAGGCTGAGTACCGTCTGCAGGTACCAGCAAGTACTACCTCTATTTTTAGTGCCATGAATACCTAGGGCAGGATTTTACTAAGCGTCATTAAAAAACCTGTGTTGGAACCCACCAGTATTATATAAATTCATTTATGGATCACATGAATTTAGAATTCAGACCAGTTTATCAAGCAAGTTGTCTATCACTTTGATAGGATGCAGATTCTCAAGCAATCAAATGCACTATTTTTTACATGCAGTTGTCATCTTGAAAAATTCATTAAACACACAAATATACATTAGATACTAGGTGGATCTAGCCCAAAAACACTATAAAACAAATTTAAAAGTCACTCCTATCACAACCACTACTGAAAATAAGCATGAATGAAAAAAAACTTTTGCTGGGCATCCAAAATGAGGACATATATATAGTAAGGGGACTGTGATAATTTACATCCTGAATTAACAGTAGTTCCTGCAGATTTTACAGCTTCTCAAATTCTTTCACTTTCCTAAGAAACAGCTAGTGCTATCATCCTGTCCTCTTTGACCAACTCCCTAAATAATTCAGCTCATCTAAGGAAAAGAGGGAAAGAAGAAAGGAAGAGAATCGACTTTAGTTGCTCTAAACTCTTTTCTAAAAAATCACCTCCAGTGAACCCTCCACAAAGCCAGTGCTGAAGAACTACACTAAACAGCTCTTAATTTATTGCTTCACTCATCCAGTGAGTGCTTAGAAAAATCCAATACCGAATTCATTCATAATATTAAAGCACTAAATTCTATGCTAACGTTTACAGTTCCAATCAACTACAATTCAACAGCATTAAATTAGTGCAGCCATAGCAGGTAAGAATTAAAAATTATGGTTAATAACAAGAAAAAAACCACTTTTTTTTTTGTGGCACATCTCTAATATACTCCACAACTGATTATTGGTATTGACAAGATTAAAAAAATTACTCAGTTATAATTTTAATATACGTTAGTCCAACACATAAATCTAAGGCCTACCTAAGCAAAAGATAATATTTTCAAATGTACTGACCAACAGGAACTCTCACATTGAGGTCAATAAAAACTTGAAGGCCCTCAACACTATAAAAATATTTCACGCACAGCTAAGTACAGCTATATGGGAGTAAATACCGTATCAAGTTTTAAAAAATTGTCTCTTCAATATTTATTTTGATCCTTAGTTATTGAGGAAGAGGACAGGTTTAGATACTTTGTGGAGCAAACTTGAGAGCGAATGATTAAAAGGGATGCAGATGACAGTCTCTGTGATTTTCTGTCTAAAAAATTGTTCTCTCTTTGAAGGTGTGGAAACCAAAAGCACAGAAATACAAAGTTTCAAAAAGTTAATTTTTTATCGAGTTTAAGTAACAGCTACAGGAAATCTCAATCCTCACAGGCAGAAGAATCACCATCTTAAGAAAAGAAATTATAATTGAAAAAAAAATAAAAACAGACAACAGCAGCAAACCCTTCTACCMTCAGGGTAAAGACTGTTCCAGGCAGCATCATTTGACCAGTTTTGGAAGCTCCTGAAACCCAGAAACTTCTGCTGTTGCCCTGGCACAGGACGAGATGCTAGAAGGTAGAGGAATAGCCTGATTGCTACRTGAATTTCAGGACAACAAAATCTTTCTACACAAACTGGCAGGTAAGTGTTCAACTCGTTTTCTGTCACCCAGCTGAACATCTTCTAAAGACACCAATATAATTCTGCCAACATAGAAGAATGGGGATTCTCCTCCCTCGCTGAAAAAATTAACAAAATTTTCAAAGAATTACAAAATTGAATAACAAATTCAGTGTATGCTGGAAGTGATGCAAAGCCCACAGTTATTCATCACTACACAAAATTAGTCAAATTATTTTATCTTGGAAAACTATTAAACAAATTTGTTGAAAGTTGACACAAAAAATTCTGGAAACAAATCCTAAGCAGTTTAGTCCTCTGTCTTCAATGGAACAGCAATGATTTTGTTTTTAGCATGAAATAATATCGTTTGGGTTTTTGTCACTGGAGTTTTGGAGAGATGTTTGGACAGCGGAGAAAAGGGAAATATCAAAATGGTGGAAGTGACAGTTGTACATTGTGTACAGTAGTATGTTGACTTATCTAAAAGTGAAATAGTAATTACAAACATGATTATATAAAATTGTTTAAATTTAAAATTGAGGAAATTTGGTGTATCTTCAAAGGGCAGAATATCAGAGGAACTTACTAAACTTCTTCAACTCAGGCAAAAACAAGTGATACAACATTCTCACATATCACGAGCCACACACTTGTAAGTGCTATAAATGGACTTATCCTAGGCAGAGACCTTACACAATACCATAACACGGATAAGGGCAACCGATTTCATCACCCCTACCATGGGAAGTAAGTGGAATTCAGCTGTGCTTATCTGTAAAACAGAGTTTGTCTTATATACTATTAAAAGTCTGATATATAAAAGTGAAACTATTAAAAATCACAGCATCGCTGAATCTAAAAGTGTCAATAAGACAGGAGGACTGTGACACTGCAGCAAACCAATTTGAAGAAGTGAAACATTCGATTTCCAGTTTCAGGCTGTTTTGCTTGGTTGTGCATTGAACAGAAAACATGAAAAGCACAAAGAAATAGACTGTTGTCCTTGAAGACTCTGACCCTCAAAATGAATCAAGGTTTCCTTGCTGTATCTTCTAGGGCTAGAACTATTTGATCTGAGATAGTTTTCTTTAATTAAACTTATGTCACATAAAGAAGGGTATTGCTTAGTCAATTCAAATGGACTTCTGACCTGCATAAATTAGAGCTCTATGGTTTGGTAGCAATGCAGTCTTTGAGAAATACCAAGGAACTTTATTTCAGAAGTAGAGAGTACGCTCAGTAGCAACAATACACAGGGTGAAGTACTTTTTCATATGCAAACACATACATACATACATAGGTATACACACACTCTAAGTATTCAGTATTTGTTGCAAGTTTCATCTCTGCTTTACAGTTGAGAATGAAGAAGAAAAAGAACTTTATCGTCAAAAAGCATCCAACATGAACATACTGTGCCTCTACTTTAATATCAGTGTAAAACTTTGCTCACACAAGAGAAAGATAACTTTCAAACAGTCTGTCCATGCTTACTTTTCTACATGCTTTTTGGTGGCTTTAGGCCATCTTTGCTTGAAAAGCAGGGATGTGATATGGCTCAGGACAAACAAGTAGGATCTGCTTAGATATACCACTTAGTTGTGACACTAGTTCATTCTTTCAGCAGTCAGACAAGGCTCTTGGCCACAGCTTTACTTGTGTACAATACATGCGATTAATAAAATGCACTCCTGCTTGGCACAGCCCTCCAGTTCCATAGCCTCAAAGCTCTTCAACAAGGAGAAAAAGCCCGAGGTGGGGAAGTGGGGGTAGGAGAAGAGAAAAGCTTTCAAGGAGCACTTTTAGCATTGCTGACTCCCAGAGACCTGTCTCAAGGCATACAAAGAATTAATTACTCCATGAGGTACACAACTACAACATCACTTGAAACTATGTGACATTTTTGGATAGTTCCCAGGCATTTGTAGCCAACAGGTGCCTAGTAGTTGCACAATTTTCTAATTAGTTCATGTGCTATACTTCAAAACTAATTACTAAAATGGCTGGATTATAATGTTGCAGGGAGTCATTCATGTGCTACCTACCATTAAGGGGAGGGAAGTTTTGTGAAGGTTAATTAGCATTTTTAAAGTACTTTGGAGATGAAGAGCTTTAACTATATGCCTAATAAAAGAAGCAAAGGTAATACTTTCTATTCAGTGAATTCCTTTTTGCATTGAAAGTGAATTACAAGGGTTGCTTTAAGTCTAAGAACATAAATTTTCATGCACAAGGAATGAAATCAACTCCCAACAGGATCGATCTGCTAGGGAGTGGAGAACTCCAGCAAGATGCAAATCAACAGAGGTGACCCTGGCATCCTGGTGCAAGAGGGGCCGGTGCTGGTTCCCTGAGAGACCTTCTGTGCAACTAAAAGTAGACACTTCCCTATAACATGCCCTTGAAGAGGTCGAATAATCAAACCATTATGAACAGGTACCCTTTTAATTAAAATAATGCACACATATTCTCCTCTTGGGTCATCTGCTGGCCATTCTCTGCTCAGATGATACCCACTGGCCTCTCTAAGAGGGGATCTTTGTGAATCTGAATCTTTAACTGAAATTGCATCCTCAGCATTTTGCACTCTCTCCTTGCCTCCTGTTAAGATTTTCAGAATGACAAAGGACATTAGACACATTTTCTATAGACATAAAATTATTTTCCCCAGACTTAGAGTTACATATAATATTTTAAATGAACTTATAATTGCTTTTTGTGAGCTTGGGAGATAATATACAAGTCGTTATTAAGCATACACACATACATTTTGTATAAATTCTGTTTCTTCACAAGGGTAATAGGGGGAAAAAAAAAAAGAGTATTCATTAATTCCAAAAAATACATTCCAATTAATTGGTTCATACGATTACTATTTATGCTGTAAATCCAAAATTGTCACTGGCTTAGAAAGTTATTACTGTCATCAATAGAAAGATTATTTTAGTGCTACAGATGGTTGTCCTTTTATAGGCCATTTTAATGACTTGTTCTTATCTAATCTGTCATGCATTATTTTGTTGTCGTTATGAACTTTTTAAGTTTCATATCAATCCATTTTGATGTTTACTAAACAGATGGTGTTATACAAAAAAAGAAAAAGGAAAAGCATAATAATGACATTTAGTTCTCAAAAATACTCCAACAGCTACACATTTATTTTGTCAAATATGAAATCTATGTCATTTGTTTTAAAAAAACTTACATCAGAAACAGAATTATTCATAAGTTGTAAACTCAAACAGCTTACAAAGCAGAGCATGAAATCAACTGAAAGAAGGTTTTTCTGAAAGGAGGTTATTGAACTTCAAAAATGTTTGTCAATTAAGATACATTAGGAACCCATTTACTGTAGTTCTCAGAATTCCTTTCCTTTATACAAAGCACTATGGGCAAGTAGTTGCAGTAATTGCTAAGTGATGTAGATAATTATTTAATACACAGGTGTGACTCAGGTCTGCTGCTTGAAATCTACTTGTGAGTTGTAATTATGTAAGCACCTCAATTTACAGAAAGTTTTGCTTTATCTTTGTAATCTTTATGATTCTTTTGTTTAATCAGCGCACTGTCATCAAATAGACACAAAGACTTGGAGAGCTGAGCACTACAGCAAACAAAATTACTCACATCTAAATGAACTAAGAGTTCAGAGGATTGTAAATAACATTCTACATCAGAATAACAACACAGTTCAATCTCACTTCACCAGTATGAGCTGAAAAACCTTTCCCCCCACCCATAACTTCTAAGATTTTGCAGAAAACTACCTCAAAACACGAATATGACAAAGTGAAGCATTCTTAGATGAGGAAATTCCAGAGTTCAGGATCTCTTAACTCTACACCTTCTATACCTGCATTACAATACAGGCTTCAATTACAGGATTACCTTCCTCACACACAGAATACCTACATTCCTCCTAATTTCACACAGCCAACAAAAACTATTTGTGGAGTTCATCTGACTAATCGTCTGTTTCTAACAAATATTACAGTGGCTAAAAGGGAAATATTGTAATAATCATTGGACTGTAGCTCAGAGCCTTCCCAAGCTTTGAGTATCTCCAAGAATGGGTATCCCACAGTCTCTCTAAGCCTCAGTTCCAGCTTGTAACCACTTCTACTGAGAAAGATGTTTTCCCCTGACATCAAATCAATATTTCCCTGACTGCAACTCGTGCCTGTTGTCCCCTGTCCTTTCAAGCTGCTCCTCCTCTGAGAAAAGTCTGGCTCCACGTTCTCTCCAGCCCCATCCAGGTGGTGGAGGACAGCAACTGGATCCCTCTCTTACCCTGCTTTCCTCTAGGCTGAACAAACCTCATCTCTGCCTCCCCTTCATTCAATACATTCTTTCTAAAGAGTTCAGAGGGCAATGTGCCTATCCAGTCCTTCCTGTTTCCCACCAGCAATCAATCATCTTCAGGTGACAATAATTAATGGAACTAGAACAGTAACACCAAAATAAACAATTCCAGCTGATGAATCTAACCATGCTTTTGGATGGCCATGAAGGATTTTCTCCCTGCTTTGTAGAACAGGAAAAGGAGGAAGAGCAATCAGGAAAATGGATGTTCTTTGTTCCAAGTATTCTCTCTTAGTAAGACTGTTACTGAGCTTTCCATAATTTCAGGGGGTTTTATGTTTGTGATAAAATATCATGAGTAAAATGCAACTAATTAGCCTTTTTTAATTGTTACCTGTTTACAGTATGCTGCAGTAGAATAGGTATCATTGTATATCTGCTTTCTTATTTATTTAGCTAACAGATGTGTCCCCAGCAGGAAGTTCCTTCTACAATATATACTTAGCATGGTGATGATTCCCTCAAAATATGGTTTTCTCTTGGCATAGGCAGAACATTGAAAAGGAGGTAAAAAAGGCATGTTATAGATGTACTACTTTTGCTCAGGGAAATTAGTAAAACCTGTCAATTTGTACAATTGTTTCTAAGAGGGAAGGACAGAGTTACTAAATTCCCATTGCCCTAACAAGAATAAACATCTGTTAGTGCAGTAAGTGGCTCTCTGGACATGACATGGGCCTCAGTGCTTGTATTCCTGGTATCTAAAGTGGGCAAAATTTATCTCTGGTACAGCTCTGTTTAAGTCATTGGAATTCCACCAAGTCTGCATTTGATTTGACGGTGATCGTTAACAACAAGCTAAAGGAAGGGCTATTAGCAAGGCTGATGTCATTGCCTTTCATCGGTCTTCTACAGGGAAAAACTAGAGTTGACTTGAACTCAGGATGACTTCAGGTTTTTTTTTTTTTAAATGTATTTGGACTAGTACAATATCAGTTTCTCATTAAACTGAACTCATTCAGGAAGTGATTGCAGAGAATAAAAGTAAGTTGAAAACTTTCCACCTTCTCTGATGTATCTATTTTGAAAGCACTGAAGACTATGTCATTTATTACAGAAGCACAACTCCAAGCCATCTCTACGCATACTCATATAGAAGTGAATGAAAGACACAGTACCTGTGGCTACAGGCTTATATTTAATGAATAGCATTTAGTTTCTTAAACGGACAAAATCAAGTTCTTTTAACAGACCAATTACTCCCTGTTTTATCTCCACAGTCTTGCTCCATTTGCATGTCTGGTGTGCCAACTGTTATTCTTTAAATTAATGCAATCATCTGTTCACCAGAAAAAAGAAAACACTGAACTATACTTAACAAGATGAAAGCGTTGGATAAAAGTCATCTCGAAGGCAAGCTTTATGTTATGTCAATGATGAGTTTCGCCTCAAATAATACTGGCTGTAAATGTATTTGTTTCAAAATGCACTCACTATTCCTGTGTTTTATCTGTGCTATACTGACTGGCATGGATACAGTGCACTCTACTTTGGGCCATAGTGGGAGGCTAAAACAAGACTCATATTCCCTTGTCTACAGGCTGGCAGAGGCTGAGTATTTCACAGTCGTAAAGAAAGACAAATGCTGTTTATYGGAATAGACACGTCTTTAGGCTGCCACATGCAACAGTATCTCCTGAAAGCTAGCCAAGCAGCAGTCAAAAATCACATCCCTAGCATTAGACTGGATGTTTACGAGAAGCAAAGGCTTACTGTGTACTAAAACCTCATCGCTTTCTCAAGAGTTTCAGTTGCCCAGAGGCTCAAGAAATGCCTCAATCAGAGATACAGTCACTGTTTAATGATTAGAGGGCTGGAAAACCTCTCCTATGAAGAAAGACTGGGAGAGTTGGGGTTTTTTAGCCTGGAGAATAGAAGGGGAGACCTTATTGTGGCCTTTCAATACTTAAAGGGTGCTTATAAGAAAGAGGGAGAGAGATTTTTACCAAGGCCTGTAGTGATAGGACAAGGGGTAACAGTTCTAAACTAAAATAGGCAGACTGAGATGAGATATAAGGAAGACACTCTTTACGTTGAGGGTGATGAGACACTAGAACAGGTTGCCCAGAGAAGTTGTGGATGCCACATCCCTGAAAGTATTCAAGGTAAGGTGGGATGGGATTTTGAGCAATCTGATCTACTGAAAGATGTCCCTGCCCACAGTAGGGGGGATGGAACTAGATGATCTTTAAAGGTCCCTTACAACCCAAACCATTCTATGATTCCCACCCTTTGATTATGCTTTTAGTTTGGGGTTTTTACCTTTACACTGTATATTTTACCTGCTCTCTACTCAGAGTCTGGGCTTCACCACTGATCTGGAGGTCTTGGGACCCACTGTTCCCAAGCCCCAGAAGATGATCATTAGAGGTAAGCAAGCATTACCAGGAAGAGCAGGAGTAATGCAAAGACTCGCAGAGACAGATCCCAAGCATTGATACTTTTATCAAACAGTTGTTTCAAAGTGGGCCTTCTGACAAAGTGCAGAGCACATGATTTAAAGAAAGAATGATACAGACCTGAAAGCTCCCAAGAGCTTCCCAGGGCTTCCCAGAGGGCCTGCAGCACTCCCTGCTTCAGCTTAAAAGCAACAGAAGTCCAGGAAATTCAGCACCTGGTGCTTCTCTCAAAGAACAGACAGAATGGCTTTCTGCTCAGGGTTGCTCCTAATTTAAGGTTTGCATCTCCCCTTCTCTTTCCAGGGAGGCCATAAAGCTGGGCTCCAACCAGGCTCCCCCAGCATGTGGAAACTGTACTAACAGATAATGATTCCCAATGAACTGGGAATTGTCTTATAAAAGTTTTGCTGCACCAAAAAGAAATCAGTCACTAACTGGTAGGGCTTTCTTCCTTCCCCATTACCCACTTATTATTTCAAATGTAAAGATGCCTTGTCTTACTTTCCTCTGCAAAAGGAATTCCTGCTCATTTGTAGTACTAAGGACATACTTTCTATATCAGTAGGGCTCGTGTAATTAAAAAAGGGGGAGAAAATTTATAGCAGTTTTTTAAACATGTTGATCATTTGTTTAAAGAATAGTATTTTCCAGTATCTGTCTGCATGAAACTTCACCGTTAACTTTCAGAATGATGTTAATTAAAAAAAGCAGGGTCTGAAGAGTTGTTACTGCTGTCTGGAGCAATTCAGTACAATTTCATGGAAAGGTTAAACAAATTCTGCTGGATGCTTGATTTAATTCTGTACCAAAGATAATGAGACCACCTTGCTGTCTGTAATTTTCCGTTATTATTTAACAAACTCTCTGGCAGGTCTGTCTATAAATATTCCTGTTTTCCATAATTCTGTGACTTTCACAGCCAAATCCATTAACCAGCTTTTTTTTCCAATGACTGTACATAGAAGCATCACTTGGGTTCTAAAAGATATTTTATTAGAAGAGATTGAAAACACACAGAAATTGCAGAGAAATATAAAAGAAAAAACTAGGACTGCAGGAAAATTAAAACAGCTTTCTGATGTGCTTTTTGCTACTCTAGCTCTTCCATCAGTGAGAAAAGCTCTTCTCGCCTATCAGGACAAAAGCATGGAGTGAAGTATGGATGGGGTTTTCAACTCCTCTTGCACTTAATTTCAGTGCTSTCTCTTTCCCTCCCTCCTTTTGCATCTCTATTTTCAAACAGAACGAGGGATGTGAATGCTTGAATTAAAGACTGTTCTCAAACACTCCTCCCCTTAGGAGATGCTGACACAGCTCAGTGTCAGAATTCCACGGAGCCTAGAAAAATTTTCCAAAGGAAAGGCCACTACAAGATTTTGAAAAACAACATTTTCCTTAATATTCTTTTTGGAAATAGATTAATAACTTCACCTAAATTTTGTGATATAATCAACAAAATAAGGGCAAACATGCAATGAAACCATTCAGCCTAAGATCTAAAATGTGTCTGTAACATGCATGAAAGAGTTTAGCCCTAAAGATAGTACCTGGAAGAGCTACAAGCAAATGAAAACAAGATGTTTGAATGGGATGTTTTGGATATCTCTACATCAGTGCCATGTATAAAAATGGCAGTTTGTAATTTTAGAACAGTTTTGAATCATATTTGCAGAGCTAGAAGTCCATCGTGTGAAGCTGGCCACAAGGTTCTGTTTAATAAATATTGAGCTCCTACTCCACGTGGATTTTGCTACCTCAAAGCAATTTTAAAACACATCAATCTAATCCCCAAAAGCAGATGCTGCTAACTGTTACAGGCAATATCACTTGAAGTTTCATTTTCTGCAGTGCTCATTTAATGTAAAATGCATAGGCAGTCCTTGGAGTGGAGACTGGATCCTGGAATTCCTGTTTATGACTAAGTTCCCCAATCTCTAGACTATGGTGTCAGTCTCCCCCTTCCCTCTCTCTGGTTSACTGAAGCTTGAAAATATTCATAAATGTATAAATACATCCTCACTTCGCAAAAAGCACAGACTCACCTGAAAGGGTGAAGCATGCCTTCGCGGCAGAACAAAGGCTGTCCTGGTAGACAAAGAAATTTTCTGAGACATGAGAGCTGAGGATGGACCAGCTTGACAAAGCCTGACATCCCAAAGGAGCCCTTCCTCATTTACTGTGTGGAGGAGGCACCATTGCTATCCCCCTTCAAGTCTGCTTTCTAAGAAAGGGGCATTCCTGGTTCAGCTTTTGATGATATGGGTGTCCAACTTCAAGAGGTTTTGGTCTGTGATTCTCTGTCAGAAATAAGTATGTTACCCCACGCCTGAGATAATGCTTAAGCTCCCAGAGCAGGATTTAAACAACACTTTTTCTTCAGCGTTCAGTATGAATAAGCTCAGGTCACAAAGATAGTGGCTGTTATATCCCACTCTCCCACACATTACACTGTAGGAGCCCGAACATTAACTTAGCACCAAGTCCAAAGGCCAATTATGCACTGTGACAACTCAGCATCAGAAGGTCCAAGTCACTCTGTAGATTTGGTCAACAGGGCACTATAACAGCAGCTGTTCTTTCCTGCATGTTTTCAAGAACTGTTATGGGAAAGAATTGGATAACCCTATGTACTATGAATATGTAAATTAAATGTTAACTGGCAGAAGTGTATCGTGCCTTTAAGGCACAGAATAACTACGGGCCATAAACCACTGTTGGCTCACACACAGATCTCCCACTGCTGTCAGTGGGTATCTCAAACACAGACAGAGATCTGTATATGCCCCTGAGAGTCTTTATTCAAATAAGAAATTTAAATGACTGGTAGAGCTATAGGAAAAAAAGTCAAAACCAAATCCTGCTGCCTTCAGAACTGGTAAATGAAAATCACGTTTTGTGCCAATTTTATCTCAAATTTCCTTTTTGATTTCATGAAAACACAGGCTTAATGCTTCCAGCTTTCCTTTTTCTCTCCCAGAAGCCATGCTCTGGCTGTGAAAATCATGAAGAATCTCTCTGAAAACAGCAAAATTTCACTTTGGGCCAAATGTGTGATTTTGCCTACAATGGAATTTTGCTTATTTAACACTAAGAAAAATGTTCAATGACAGATTTGGCTCTTTTTCATATCAGATCAAGCCCACTAAATTTTATCAATTCTTAGAATTGACATGAAGAATTGTTTTACTCCCCAGTGGGGGAAAAAAAACCCAACCCAAAAAACCCCAACCAATTACACCAAACCAAAAAGAATCACAAAACCATAGCAGATAAATCTCCTATTAAAGTCAGTTCTGCATGTCACACAATAATTTTACTTTCATCAAGGACAGTTTTCCCTTTCATGCAATGGGAATTAAGCAATTTGCCAGCTAGTACTGCCATCTAGAAAAGTGAACGATTTCTAAGAGGATAAAGCCTTCTACAATGTAGACTTGGGGACTACAAGCCAATCAATTAGACCTTAGTGGGGAATTACTGAGATAGTAATACGTATTTGCTTTCTGTAAGGATGTCTTTATAGGTAGATGTGACCCAGAAACTGTAAGCCAACAGCGAACTAATTACTCCATKTGTGTATGTGTGTCTAAGTAAAATGAGGATAAACCTAAAGCTAATGGGTATTTAAGGAACTCCAACTCTGCGTTGCCAAGACAAATCCACCCTATTCTTCAATAGTAGGTCAAGGAGTAGTTCTGGGAATTCAAAATCTCTGAACTAAATGACTTGAATCAATAGGATTGAATGTAGAAACAGGGTAAGTACTGACCACAGTATGCTCACTCTCAGCTAAGACTTAGCTTTACTAAGTATTAGCTTTAAATTATACAAGTTATTAGAAAATTCACTGTGAGCTTGATCAATGTGATCTATACCAGCAATAAACTGCTCAGAAAAGTCTGTCATTATATTAAGATCAAAATATTGTTCCTTTGTCTATATTAGTATAGTGAGCTTTGTCTATACTAAATCTGACACTCTGAGGTACAAAGTATGCAATTCTATCAAAGAAATAATAATTTTGTAAGAAAACTGTTTTTCAAAATCACACAACAAAATACAAAAACTTAACCTATCCTATTAACCGCTGGAATTATTTCCAGAATAAGAATGATATATATGCTATCTTTTGTTCATCTTTAAAATACATATACAGAAAAAATGATCTAGTGTTAGAAATATTAGTCAGCAGTCAGGTCAAATAATCTGACACTGGTGGAAAAGCTTATATCGAAGCTTATATCAAAGATTTACAAAACACTGAAATTCATAATCCATATTCTGGAACTAAAAATGTGACTTCTGTTTCCAACAGTTTTGGTTTGCCCCTATCCTTACGCTGTATTTTGTGCACCTCGCAGAAGAGATAAAAGGTGACAACATTCTTCCACCCACATTTCTACAGTTAACTTCAGAGACCTGGAAACCTAGGGTATTATCTTTTATCCCGGGATCAATTTTTGCCTTTCAATTTAGGAGTTAGAGGCTGCTTCAGATGGCACAGCATTTGAAGGAAAAGTCTGTTCTTCCCTGCAACAACTGAAAAGTAGAGCAGGAAACTGGCAAACAAAAGCCTGAACAGAACAAGTCAGAACTTAAAATTTGTATTTATGAAAGTCATGCTATGGAGGCATTTACATCTGTTTATCAAGTTATAGTTATTCCCATGTTAGAAAAAAGCTTGTAGAAATGTACGACTAACATGCTATATCTTTGAAAGATGGATACTAGCATGAAGAAACATGGTTTGAAATAATTATTTGAAAATATATTTTTTCCTYAAAGTCCCATACAAAAGACTATTAAGGAAAATAAGTACTGAGGGATGAGAAGTAAAGTATGATCTTCGGTCAAAATTTGTCTGAAATAGTGCAGACATTAATTAAGATGACACTAATTAAGACAAAAGTGAGAGGTCATAAAATGTAGCACAGATATTCCTAATGCATTCTTCTTACTAAAGAAGAACAATGTATTTTAAATTGTTATAACTTCCCCAGACACCCATTCCGTCTCCTCCCATCCATGCCATAAAAAGCCCACAGAAGATATGGTCACAAAATTTTGGTACAGCAACTTGATAGAAAAAACAGATCAGATATTTCTAAAGCACACATGCAAGGACAGTAAGAAGAGGGAGAACTGTGTGTGCACACATTTTAAGGGCTATAAGCCAGCCACAATGTTAGAATTTTTCTTCCCAACCTCTACCAAGGACCATGTCATTCCATAACGCTATAGTAAGTGAATTGTTTCATTTTCCTTTCAGCGTTTGATTTTCAGCACTGTTAGAGAAACAGGATAATGGACAAGATAGACCACTAGCATGATACTGTAAAGCAAATCTTACATTCCCAAGATATATTAAAAGGATCTGTTAGTTCTTCACTGAAGCAGTGAAAGCACAATTTGTTTATCAGACTTCACACTACCATGACTGATTAACAATTAATACATACAAGAGAAATGAGACAACACTACACACTGAACAGGAGAGATGTTTCTGATACCAGTTTGGCATCTCGGTATCTTTCATTTCTAAGAGGTAGTGAGAAATAAGTTATTAATCATTTGGAATGGAGGACATATTATTTTAGCACCAGATACTCTTTTTAAAACCATGCTTAAATTTAAATCATATAAAAAGAGGTTTTACTGAGATTATTTCCCCAAYAGGAATTAATTTTGTTGTTAGGATTTATCACTGAAATGACACAACTCCTGGTCACATGGGCACATCTGTCAAACTAAGTCAGTATATTGCAATGTGACATCAACCACATTAAATCTTTGAAGAGTCCCCAAAATTTTAAGCCCATAAGCATCATACAATTATTGTACTGTATTGTGTTATACTTTTTAATATATATTATCATTCTTGTACTGTATTGTATTATACACAGTGTATTTCAAATGTGATAAAAAATAAAAATCCTTTAGGAATTCTTAATAAAGACTCAATTTTTGCACATCACCAACCTTTTAGAGTCAAGAAGAATTGAACTCCAGCAGAAAATTATTACATTGGATGGCAGGTAGGGAAAGGGAAAAGAGGGGAAATGAAGTGGCCATCTGCCTTTTTTATGCTTTTTTAAGCACCTACTAATAAGGCAAAAAGAAAACAAAATGATATCAAAAAAGTGAATTTAAAAATAGCTAAAAATCTTCAGCTCTTCTTCTGAGGTTCTTYACAAATATAGATCTACATCACCTCCTCAGACAAGGCTCTGAAAATGTTAAAGACTGATAGCCACCTCAGCAACATCTGATGTTTGAACTCTTAAAAAAATTAATCATACTTGGGACTCTTAGAACATTGTGAAATGTTACATGTCCAATGATTCCACGAGCCCTGGACAAACCTCAAAGTACCTAGACTTCATAGAAACTCCTCTCTGAGTGCAAGTGTAATCTGAACTGTCTATCAAGGGAAGATAAAAACGTATCGACTGCTTTTCTTGGATGTTTTTTGCATCTCTCAAACCCTTGCTCTCCTGAAACAGTTTGTTCAATTACAATTCATAGTGCCACACTGCCAAAATAAAAACTGAAAGATAGAAGATGCAAATAGGCTGCAWCAACTATTTCAGCTATAGGAAATCTAATTTATGCAAGAGAACATATTGTTTGAAAGTCCATATACTTTTCCAGACTTGACCCTGTCTTCAATTAGAATATATAAAGGTACTTTCATTTAAAACCAGAAATAAAACTATCATGTTGAACCTCAAAGCATACAAGAGTTCAAAGTACAATACCATCTCCACTACTAGAACCATCGAATGTAAACAAGGCGAGACAGAACCACAAGTGACCTATCACTCACCTACAAGGGCAAATTAATTACCTCTTGACATAAGTATCATTTTTACATACAGAGTCTGGATCATAATGAGGTCTTTACTATGCAACCATATTTCAATTAATTGTCATCTTAAGTAAACATGTTTTAATTACTGTCACTTTTTTCATTATTCATTTTCAGGCCGACAATACCTGTCAGGGTTTAACAGATTGTCATCGCCTGCTACTTTCCTGTGGCAACATATGTCCCCATTTATTTCACCAGCAAACTAATTAAAATACCCAGAATATGCAGTGAATTTAGGGTAATTTTGGTGGTGATGGTGTCGCAGTTATCCATCCTAACAAGTCTTCAGAGCTTTTATCTGCTTCTCTGAATACTTTCATGGTGCTTTATAACTGGAAATAACGTGCTGTGCGACTGTTGTTGATAAAGTGACATTTGCCACAAGCAATGTCATTTTGAAGACTATCCAAGGAACAAAAAGGAAATCAATGTAATTGCCAGTTATGAACTTTAAATTTTCATTCAATTACATGACACGGAATAGCATATTGAGAATAATTTCAGTTCACCTAGTGCAGGGAAATAAGTGTACATTCTGGAAAAAAATACTGCCCTCTCATATYTAATTCTTAATAACCTTAAAAGTAAACAAATAACTTCTTCATCTAGTCACATACAAGCTGCTTACTTATGTGTTGAGACTTTTTATTTATATTGTTTTTCACCATTAACAGTGGTCCACTGAGAACTCGAAGGCCGGTTCATTCTGCCACTTGAGGATGCTCCTAAAATGTTTACTACTTGCATTACAAATGAGGCATCTCAAATGTTAAACTAGCTGCCATATTCACACCAAACACTTGCTGAATTTACTTGGTCCAGCAGTCCTTCATCAATTCCTGATAGATGTTTTCCTAGAGCCCTGAAGGGAAAGCAACAACTGGGGATTGGCGTTCAGTCCTGTGCCAAACCTCTAACCTTTATATAAATA
This sequence comes from Phoebastria nigripes, assembly GCA_035582835.1. Lineage (NCBI taxonomy): Eukaryota > Metazoa > Chordata > Aves > Procellariiformes > Diomedeidae > Phoebastria > Phoebastria nigripes. The sequence goes on along the minus strand of JAYKAV010002331.1, from coordinate 2,037,526 downwards.
AAGCAATAATTCTGACAAAAGCAGTTTCAGAACATATCTAAAATGCAAGTTAAAAATAAAATGTAAAAGGGAGAATAGCAGGAGCAAGAGAAGAAAAACAGAGGAAAAGACATAGTAGCCTGAATTATGTCTACTTTAACCCCACTGTCTGTAGGGTCTTTACATCAGAGATGATACCAGATACATCCTGCTCTTGGAGCTATTAGTGCTATTTCAAAGGTAGTCGTCGTGTACAGTGAATCACATTTGACTCATTTCCAACATYTCTGTTCTGAAGGGAGACAGTAAAACTGCAGTGCCTGCAGAAAATAAATGCACATGCCTTATTGGTAGAAATTCAGATCAGCACTATGAAGTGAAAGATTAATTTAATACTTTTAATCACATAAAAACTCAGTGACTTGTTTCTGTAAGCCACATATACCTCTCATTTCCTTAACCTGACATATAGAGAAGTGTCTACTTGAGAGTCAAGTTTTGAAATTAGCATCTGTCTGTTTCTACCTATCAAACACAATCACACTGGGTACGGCTGAAACTTTTATTGCTCTCCTGACAGACACCTGGAGCCAGTGCTGTCATTGCTCCTTTTTGTAAGCACTGAGGAAGTGAATGAGATGGACAGTTCTTCAAAGAAATGTTTAACAAAAAGCAGACTGGAGCCTTTTACAAGGACGTCACCTTTTGCAATTCAAAAAGCTTCTTTTTGTTTGACTTTCTAGTACTGTCATATTTAGCGGTTCACCTTCTCTCTTCTCAGGCAATTTTTCCCTATGATGAACCTACATTGTGAAGGAGACTAAGATAATTGCCAAAAAGCAGACAGAGGAATTCAGGTCGGGTTATGAAGGTGAGGTAAGGGGAAGACTGTGCTTCAAGCAGAGGCCTGTACAGGCATTAACAGGTCCTGGAGCAGCACGGGCAGGAGCCGAAACCCTGATGTACTTCTGAGGAGCACACAGGAGATTCTGCTTCAGTTCCAGGGCCACTGGGGCAGTGGTCAAGGCTCTCACTTCACCTCCTGCTCTTTCTGGGACAAGGACCAGCCAAGAATTACTCTGAGCAAGCCCTGTGTTAGTACAGGAAGCTCTTAAAATATTCTTCTTTGTCCATCTGACACTGCAGAAACTGGACTCTAATCATGCTTGATAAAAGACACTAACTTCTAGGCTAGTGGGCAGCTATATGAGCTGGGGAGTTAACAGTAATTCTGGTCCTGTTTGGATGCCCTTACTCTGTGTCAAATAGACTACACTGACTGCTGTGATGATATGGCAAACATGCCTGTAGCATCCCAGAAACCTTTAAAAGGGTTCAGTCAAGCCTCTATTAGTTTATGTGCTGAAGAGCTACTGCCAAAAATGTCCCAGCACAGTGAGAATCATGATACCTTAGTACAATATCAGCACACCATTGAATAAAAAAGCAAAATAGCCAACAATATTTTGAAACTGCCCAGAGAAAGACAAATTGATTCCTAACTATAGCCTATTTCTAATCATTGCTGCCTCTCCAAGTGATAAGAAATATTTGCTTTTCTTCATCAGAAAGCAACCGTAGCTGCTGGAGCCATGGTGAATTATTTCTTTCATATCCTTGGAAACATATTATACAGCCTTAATTAAAAGAGATTTCTGAAAGAATAGCAAAACACTCTTAATGGAAAAAGGACATTCTGGCTTTCAATAGCAAGGAAAATAGAACACATTTGTTTACTTCCCTTGATATTTTATAAGCCAGGAAAGGTCTTCTCTCCATATCTCACCTCCCAAAGCTTTGGTCTATTCTGCAGTATTTCACTTCCAGCAAAGATCAGGGGCTGTAACAGGCCAGTTTCCTCTTACAGCAATTTTATTTCTCCTCTGAACCTACATTTAATACAAGCCATTATTTAGAGAGAAGAAGAAAAAATATCAGGAAAATGGGTTCTCCAAGGCCTCAGGATCCAGAAGGGCGGACAGCAAATCTCCTTCAATAAAGAAGAGGCCAAGAACAGACTGGTGACTGTACATCACACACTAATTTCACTAAATTGGAAAATTCTAACAAGTCCCTTGGGAAGCCTCTGAGCAGAGGAGGCAGAAACAAGGTATACGGCGGTGCAAGTTACACACCCCTGAATAAGTCACAATAGTGTCATATGAACCACATTCATATCTGGGTGAGAAGGGAGGTAAGAAATTATTACTACAGTGCCAATAAACCAAAGATGCTCTGAAAGAGGAAAAGCTGACAGTTAGGAGCAATTACTCGAACAAGACTCATCAACCAGCCTTGTATCAAGAGAAAGAAGAATATTTCTTTTTTACATTAACTACAAAATTCATACAGACTTTTATTTTGGAAACTGGATTTATTTGGGCACAGGTTGAAACCCAGTGCCAAATATGGTTCAAAAATTGTTATTTATAAACCAGCAAAGAAAGTCCATATACAGAAAAGTAAATTTAAATAGATTTTAATACAATAGGTAAATAATATAATAAATAAGACTTGTAACAAACATGTAGGAAAACTAAGACTTAATTTTCTTGCACTATTCCTATAATACAGCTCAGGAGTACAGCATAATTACATTTCTATCCATTGTCTAATCAATATCTAGGCATTCCAGCAGCAAAGATTATGCATCTTTTCATTTAGTACATGGACAAAAAACACCTATGAGAAAAGCCATGTACATTTAAAAACAGGGTAAGACAGGCTGTGCGTTGCTCTGAAGCTGTACTGTCTCAATGATTGTTACCATCTAGTTATTCTAAACATGTTTGTGATTAGATGTGCTAGCTTTAAGGTTAAAACTTAGGAGGTTCCATTTAAAAAACAATAATGAAGAATAATAAACCTTTCTTCTCTGACCTTTCCCGGTTCCTCAGGATCACAAATCAGGTCCTGTGCAGGCTTTCAGTCACTACATTTAAGCATCAATGCTTTCCCTAATCAGATACACACAGTGATCACCCCTCTACATATTGCCCTCTCCTCAGTCCTTCCAATTCAGACAATCTAAAAATGTACTTGCCTCAGAAAAATTAGTGGGCAAACTCTTCAAGATAACTGCTTCTAGGAAACCAAGTCTATCAAATCTTGTATCTTATTTTTCTAACACGTTCAGAGACTTTGCACTCGGTAGCTATTCTTCTCCAAGGCAAATCTACACATACCTTCCAATACCTTATCCATAAAATATCCATAAAAACTCCTTAGCAACTTTTGGCTTCATTTTTCTGGCTACATTTGACTAAGCTTCTACTGAAAATTGAATAAAGGACAAATAAAATGAGCCACCTTGGGAGAAACTCACAGTGCAGGAAAAATACAGCTGATCCTCTTAAAGCCAAGATCCAACTCCTAGGATTTTTCATTTTTAACAAACAAGAAAATGTAACCACTTGACACTGAGAATAGGGTTTCCTGAAATCCAGTCCAATTGCTGCAATTAAATGTGGCACATAAGCCAAGAACACAAAATTAGTTAGATTACACCTGACACACATGAACAAGCTTAACCTTAAAAAACATTTATAATAACTTTTCCCCTTGCAAAGTCAARATTGGTGAGGTTAGACAATTTCTGCTGTGAATGTCCTTTCTTTTAAAATTGATCACAGGTGGAATCCCTTCCAGTTTTTTTTCATTCACAGTGCTTCGAAGGATGTTGCCAGGAAGAAAAGCACACACACATGTCATGCTGCCCAAATTTCTCAACATGGAAATTATACGCCTTGAAATTTCTCACCGGATGCATCCTCCCCCATAATCCACAGTGAGTCAGTAGTAATGCAGTGCTCATATCTCCACCTGAAACCAATATTTTAGCTCATGTGGAACTGTCCCTTCGTTACCATTCACCTGACTGAGTGTTTAAACAATTTACCTACAACTATTATGTCCTTTCTCTGAGTCATTCACTCTGTCTCATAATGCATGTAGAACAGCAAAGCATAGAAATGCAGCCTAATGACATCAAAATTAATTTATTCAAAAGCTAAAGTATTGACAATCAGAGAAGGAAAGGTTAATCCTCTATTCTCCAGACCTGCACACAAGTAGAAACACTGGCCCAAACATCTTTTCCAAAGCTCTACATGTACAGAAAGCGACAATGTTATATGAAAAAGCTGTTATGTCACTACTGGTGGGAAATTTTTCAAACAATATGTAATTAAGTTGTGGAACACATCTCTACAGAACAGCATGTAGGATAAGAGCATAAATGTATTCAAAGACAAATTAAATAGATTCATGGAGAGTAAGTAATCTGTGATTACTAATAATGATGTAATAATTTACAGACTCATGAAGTCTGTAAAACACTGGTGGTTCAAGCTGGAACATATACTAAGAGGAAAGCATCACTCTGTATTGACCCGTGTCTTGTAGTCTATCCAAGAGCAACCACTACTGGCTACTAGATTCTTACATTCTCTTTCAAGTATGCATGCATAGTTTGAACTGCACCACTGAGCGCTGTAGCTGGCAAAGAAAATCCTGAAAAGGCTATTTAGTGGTTCCAGAAAAGCGTTACACAAACTSAAATGAAAACATGATACAGGAGCACCTTAACTTTTGGCCTTAAGCATTTTCTGCTATAATTAAATATTCAAGGATAACTCCAAGAAAGATGGGTGCAGTTTTCCAAGTTCACAGGAATGCCTGCATTCGTAGTCATGGCCAAGCCCACCAAGTAAAGATTTCACGCTCAAAATATTTACTCTGTGAGAGCAAAACACCACAGCTCTTATGTAACATGTTTGGGACAGATTGCTCTTCAAACCACAGACTTCAGAATGGCTTATTGCATTCTGCTATATTGCCCCAGCATTTGCAGTAAAAAGATACAACTAAAGGATGTTAATTAGCATGTGCTGCAGAAAAACAACAATGCTGCTTGTGCTTACTACAAACATGCTTAAACCACTGCAAACAGAGAGATTTGTTAATCCTAGTTCAGAAATGTTCTCCTTCCTTGTGAGGTTGTTCTCAGGAGCTAAGCATTATTGTAACAAAGACAAAGCTTATTCCATTTTTTTCCCCAGACAAATGCAATCAAACAGGGACTTTCTGAAACATATTATAGCTTGTCTCAGACATCTGGAGCCAGGGCTGCCACAGACTTTCTGCTATTCAGAAGAAAAGTGAAAAAGACAGACAGCACTTCAAAATAAATCAATTGCATTTATTAGCTCCTTTTGCTGATGTTTTTGGGAAGGAAGGAAGGGAAGGGAGAAGAGAGGAAGAGGTTTTCAGAATTAAAGGTCTTATTTTCTTTGTTATTTAAAACTCCTATTAGTTCTAGTCAGATCAATGGCGTTGTGCATTTTCCAATAATTTGTCTGAGATAAAACTAGAGCTATAAAAGCTTCAGGATTTACTAAGGACATCTATTTCCATTCCAAGAGCTAAATAAAACCGGAAAGAGAAATAGATCAATTTGAGCCCAACATAGTTGGGTATATACTTCCATTTCCACACACTGAAACCAAGTACGACTCTGAAACTTGCCTTGAAGAAGTTCAAAAGTCAAAACATTTGCTTGCACACATTTAAGGATATGATTTGTAAGAGTTCACACATTGCTCCATACTGTCACCTTAGAAGCACAACTGATATTCCTGCATTTTAGGAAACATGCTGCACTAGCTGCAACATGCTGGAAAGTGGATTTTTTCCACCTAAAACAAAAACCTGAGTGTTCTATAAAGTCCATAAGGAATTGACCATCAGAGAGAACAAATACAAAATCTTGTAATAATTTTTTTTTTAAAAATCTTTTTGGATTGGAAGAATGTGTCAACATGCTCAAGGCTTCACACAGAAGGCTGGAATACCACATACTGTTTGTCAACCCAAAATGAAGTCTTCTAGTCACTCGCTCAGACAGCAAAATAAAAACCAATAAGCTGTCAGAATACTGGAGCTTTCTGAGCTATATGCAATTGCATTGTCTCATTTCTTTTAAAATAATGCTTGTCAACACAATTAAACACAGAAATAGAACAGCCAATCCATTAGATTCAGTTTTCCTTTACACTAACATAAATTGGGACAGATGAAGTAAAATAAACTGAGTTAATTCCTGATTTGCATTGATGACAATCAGAATCTGGCTTAAATATGATCATCTGCTAAAATACATGAACTAAGAATTTCAAAACAAAACAAAGTCTCTTCCTACAGAAGGCGACTGTGAAAAACAGATGTCTCTGCTATAAGAATGTTCAGTTTGATGCTATTATAAGAATCATAAAAACCAAGATCCATGGAAACTTCCTTCCTGTTGGAAAATATAATATGGTTCACTTCACTATAACAAACAAAATCTCCCATGTAAAAAGGCCAAACAAACCTACACTACTGTTGCAGTCATTAACAATAGTTCCTACATTCCAAATTTCACTCGGTCTTCTCATAACCTGAACAAGGTCTCAAAATACTAAAACATTGTTTTAAAATATTTATGATTCTGCTTGGCTTTGAAGTAAAAGTGATTTGGCGGATGAGTGGGAGTGGAATGGGAAGGCAAGAAATAAGAATACTGTAAACTCATTTTTGAGTACAAATAAACTGAACGTGGTGTGGGAAGAATGTCGCTGTGGGCATCATACTAACCACCGAAAAAGGCTACACTCAGTTCCGTACAAATATGTAGAAAAGAGGTAGACAGCTTCTGAGGCTGCAGACATTCAGTTCAAGGCAGTCCAGAAAACCCGTCTGAAACAAATTCTGCAGTGTCAAAGATCATTAATAACATAAACACACTAAATAGCAAATAATAAAAGAATGGAGGCATCTTCTTGATACCTACAATACTAGTCAGCACTCCCGTGACTGTCTACCAACTACAGTTACTTCAAAGTAGGCTCATTAAAGCAGTCCGAGCTACCTCCAATTTTCCTCCGTCAAGCTCTATGGATTCTCAAGTCTGGCTGAAGCAGTGCAACTATTATTTTCCCTATCCAATATTTATTTCAAGAATTCCTCTCCCAAAAGACTTTCCAAAATAAGCTTTTATGTCTTTATCTTGGCTTTGAAGCCGACGCCTGTCAGATGCACATCAACTTACAGACAGAAAAAAAGAGCCTTTTGCTCAGCCCCAGTTTAATTGAAGAAGATTCTTTTCTGAGTCTCAGAAGCAGCATTCCAACCAAGTTACAGCCATTGTACTTTCCTCCTCTATACAAGAAGCAACTGCCAGAACACTTGTTGCTAAATAAGCCTGGGGTTTTCACTGCTTCCAGTTGTCTGTTGGATATTCAACATAATCAAGACAATGCAGATGTTTTAGATTGAACCATACAAATCAGCACACACTCCTGCCATAAATGGTAGAGTGACTGGGACTCGGTTTACACGATGTGTAATGCAGAAACGGTTACCTTTAAAAAAAAAAAAAAAATTTGGATCTTCCATTTACAGGCAGATGATTCCAATAGACTAACTTTAGAAACTAAAATTCATTATTTGCAGCAACAGATACTGGTTGAAAAGAAGAAAGTGACTTTTTGGCTGGTTGATCTCTGCGCTCATATCTATATAGAGATAGAGATATCAGCTCAGCAATTCATACAGACAAACTTATATGTGGTTATACAACGTTGTAATTGTTGACTGAAACAACACAGTTAATTTCACATACTTTGTTGCTCCTTTGAGTCATTTAATGGTACAGGGCAGCTCTCCACCTCCAAAAAAGAGTGGGAATAGTGGAACACTCCTAAGATTATTCAAATAATACTTGAAAAGTTTATATGGAAGCACTTTTGGCATAGAGTTTCTTGTGATTGTTCTGACTCCCTGATAGAACTGGCATAATCAAAAATACATGTTACAGAAATCCAGGGGAAATGCAAAAGAACTTCAAGTTGTTCTCATAGCCTTGATAGACCAAGGCATTATCCTTATAGAATAGAATCATAGAATCATTAAGGTTGGAAAAGACMTCTAAGATCATCGAGTCCAACCGTCAACCCAACACCTCCATGCCCACTAAACCATGTCCCTAAGCGCCTCATCTACACGTCTTTTAAATACCTCCAGGGATGGTGACTCCACCACTTCCCTGGGCAGCCTGTTCCAATGCTTAACCACTCTTTCAGTAAAGAAATTTTTCCTAATGTCCAATCTAAACCTCCCCATGTACACTGCAGTGTGCGTTTTGGAATCAGAGGGTGACAACCTGCTACCACACATTTATATCATTTGTACTGTGTCCATTACATACTACTCAGAAAGATATCTAGTCAAATTAATAAAAGCCATAAGAGAAGTCAAAGTCCTTCTGGAGAGTTTGCAGAGCTCTCTCTTTGCCACTAAAAACTCAGAATTTGAAGAAATACAACACTGCTATAGCTGCCTCCTGCTTTATGAATAAAAAATACAGCATTAAGTATTCTATTCCATCAGCAAGTTAATTAGCAGCAACAACTGGCCAACAAAAACAACTTTCTGGAGCCTACGTGGCTTCCAGTGATATAACATACAGTACCATCTAACTTTAAAGAAACCATACGATTTGTTGTATGAAATAAGATGAAAAATACACACTGACTTTACTTAAAAAGCAATTTCACTATGCATTCACAGAAAGACAAAAATCACAAAATACTGTCAGTTATTAAAGCACTCTGAGAACAACAAAAATTTGAAGTGCAAAAAACTTGAAAAGGGAAAGAATATGGCACTGGTGACTAATCATTTAAGACTTGCTAAAGAATCACGGACCTCTGAATTACTAAAACCTACTTTACTTTACAAAAGCATTTGTACACAAGGCATTGCTGGGGGAGAGAGGGGGGGGGAACATTCAAACACTTTTCAGACATTTCCAGGAAGTGATTTATCTATTGGAGCAAAGGTTAAGGGCTCAGAGGAGTAGACAGGTTAATTTTGAATGCAGGAAAGGAGTCTACAGAGACTGTACTATATATGTAGGTAAAAATAACATCAAGGAAGAGAGATCCCAAGTTTTGAAATCCATTCCCAATTTTTTTTATCCAGAGGAGAGACAAAATGAAAAAAATTATTTTTGTGCGTTATGAAAATTAAAGGTGTCTTACTAGCAAAATTAAAGGAATGCATGGTTATCCAGATGGCTTAAGATGGCAAACAGTTATGCAGAACCATAATCCTCCCTCAAGTTAAACAGGGCAAGGCAGAAGACATTAACAAGGTCTCGAGATGAACTAGAGAAAGGAAAAAACACATCCAGCAGCCCTACAAATTGTTACTTGCAATAATGGCACAGGTTAATATCACACCTGTCATGAGACTACACGCAATTTCCCAGAGGATTTTTAAAGAGAAATTTGGCAAGCGATAAGTCCATAATAAGCTCTAATCATTTTTCATACTTTTGAGGGTAGGGGAAAAGAAAAGAAAAAAGAAATATCAAATACCCATGTTTGAGTTATGGCTACTTTGGATTATGGCTACTTTGCATGTATATTAAGAGCTTTCCCAAGGAATTTCACCATACCTTTTAATGCACACAATAGACAGGAATGGCTCCCATTATGAAAAATTATATGTCCTTAATAAAAACATATAGAAAGGTATCTCTCTAATAAAACAGCCAAGCACCACTCAATACTGGCAACCTTTTAGAAGACAAAATTACACATCAGATATTATACAAGCCTGTTACTGAAAAGAAAGCAGCAATCCGCAGATTCTCTTGCCTTTTGGCTCTGATGCTGGTCCTCCACTAGCCACACTGGGGATGCTTTCTCGCCACCCCCAGGTTACTAGCCAGTCCATATTCCTCTCCGGATTTCCTCCAGACTCTGCTCGCCTGAAGTTTGCGATCTATGTGATCCTCCTCCTCTTCCTAGCACAGTTTCTGACTGTACTCAATTYTCCTCCTACTCTCTCTGTAGCTGTGCAATATCTTACTTTCCCTCATTCTGAATTCCCATGTACTTATTCTGGGCTTGTTTCTAGCCTCACTTGTTGCTTTATATTACACCAATTCTACTGAGTTTCTCCTGACTTCCTGGGAGATACCCTAAATCTCCTGAGGTCAGTGGCAACTGGCTGCTGAGTCCATTGGATCAGAATTTTACTTCTCATGTAAGGAAACATTGCAGAGGGTTTTCTAATCCCCATGATCACTTCAGAGATCTGTGATCAAAACCTCAGATTTTAAGTCCTATCTAAGTAAGAAAACCATAATCTCTCACACCAACCATAGGACATGGGCCAAACACTGCCAACAGTAGAAAGTGTTGCTGTTTCTTCTTCCAGGAACATTGGCTACATAGTTYGAATCATCCAGTTGCAATAAACATACTTATTCTTTGCATAATGYTAATTATTATTGGATCCACAAGTCCAAACAGCTGGAAACATTGCTATGAATTTGATCAGCAAGATACATAATAACCAGAACAAGTAAAGTAGCTTATAGAAGACCCCTGGAGCAAAACAGCCACAGGTACAACCACATTTAATGACAAAGCAGATCTAAAAGCCTCAGACTTTGTTAGAATCACAGAATTGCAATATTCACAACATGAGCTAGCTTTAACTCCTGCTTGAAGCATCTTTGATTAATCTAGTAAGAGAAATGAAATGAAAGTTTGGGTTAGTTCTTCCTTTTGGGCAAAGGTTGGAAGGAGATGTAAAGGCTACATCAACTAAATCCAAGCAAAGTAATATCAAAAACATGGGAACTCATTCCCTATTCAGACAGCATACGCATCTCATTCACCCGTACAACAGCCCTTGTCAGTGTTCCTCCAGGAAGGACACTGGGGCTTCTTGTCTGTCTCACGTCAACCATGAGACATTTGCAAGGGCAGAAACAGATATGACAGAGTATCTGTCATATATATATACACACACACATATATACACGCAGACAGGCACCTTGGTCAGACACGGCATGTTAGGACCTATCCGTACTGTATGTTTCTCCCAGAGCACACTCAGCTGTGCTAGATTCCCTTCCTGTGCAAACCATTTGATTGACCCAAAGTGAGCTCAAAGGGTGCTCTGACAAGCAATCCTGTTAGTCAGCTCCAAACTTGGCATCATGCTCAGAGCTGAAAATGTCTTTAAGAATTCATACCACCCACTTTGCAGACAGATTGTTGGGAAAACCATGCAGCTTAATGGTCAAGGTAAGCAGCTTATAATACAATGGTGAAAGTGTTGAAGTTGCTACTTGGTGACAATGAATTGTAAAGCCTGGATCTCTTAAATAAGTAAAACAATTTCACATAGAATGTAATAAGAAGTTGCAAAGCTCTGATTGCAAAGAAGTCTCGGAAATTACATACTAAAACTATCTTTACCTACCACTTTGACAACAGCACTCCACAAGATCCTAGTTAAGCAGTACTCTAAAATGTATTTCATTACACTTTTGAAGACAAATAGATACAAACACGGACAATAGTTCAACTGCACATTCAACTTAAGCAAAGAAATGCTTTCAAATCTAAGAAGAAAATGAAGAACATGTATTCATTAATAGCTTCCACTTTGGGAATTTTGGAGTGATTCCTTATGTATTCCTGTTGCAAATGTCACCATTCTTCGATGAACACAAGACTGATGGAAGCATCAGGAAAATGCAATGTTGGATCTCACTATAAAGCATTCTGGGCTCCAACTGGCATTAGGTTCCCTAACCAGATTAGAGTGAGAGGCCGGTCACAGCAGATGCCCTGTCTCGGTTCATTACTCAACACCTGTTAAACTTGATTAACAGCCCCAGCTAATTATCTGTTAAGAGTAACTCGTGCTGTAACAGATCCCAGAGGTCTGAAAAGTTGACTTCATTTACATGTTTGTCTCCTCTCACAAGGTCTCAGTTAAGCATCACCAAAAAATGCCTTCCAGAAAACAACAATAAAAACCCTTTAACTAGAATACCATTGGCACCCATATGACCTACTTTATAGTTTCAGATGTATACCTGCAGGGAAAACTTTACAACAGGACCTGAAATACTCAAAATACACACCTGCCCTGCAATTTAAAACTGTCTCCAAACAATGTGCAATAAATTATAGCCATGTGCACTGTAGCAGCTGAAACAGATGTCATGGCAGCCAAACAAAAAAATGCTCTAATTTCAAATTCAAAATTCTGTGCTTGGGCAAACACAATTTCCCTAACATAATCCAAAAGAAGTGATATTTCCAGGTGCTGAATGCAATAGAGATACATATTACAAATTCTGCTGCTTAGCAAGGTAGAGTTAACACTATCACTCTATTTAGACTAACAGTTTTCACACCTGTTTTAGTACTTTTCTAGATCTAAAAATAATCTTACGTTAGGCTCTGCTACCAATAACTCCTACAGTCCATGAATTAAGAGATTCCGGTTTTGGTGGTTACAATGTTTTGTAGGACACTGATTCCTAACAAACACAATGATTTCCACTCTCTAAGTAGGCTGGATATCTGATCACGATATGTACCACAGATTGTTTTCCAACGTTTGTTAGTCTGTTTTGGTGAAACAAATCATGCTGTGGCTGTCATTTTACTCCACTCTACAGATGTGTAAGAAACAGGTAATACAATAAAATTACACTCTCCTCTTTTTCACTAAATAGGTATTGCTTCCACAAAACAGCACAAAATTGTCTAGACCACACTAGCGGTTTCCTTTGTTTTCCAAGCAAGCCTCATTGACATCACTGAACCTCCTTTCTGTCCAAAGACCAATTCCCTCTGCCCTGGGAACAGTGCCAGCATGTTCCTCTGGCCTCCTTACTTCCTCCTTGCACATGTACATCTCTTAAGCACCCAGGGCGACTGGCCTTTAGATCGGGTGTGCCAAGTCTTTTGTCTGGTATTGGTGTCCTCAGAGCACAAATTCTTGTGTATCAGCAACACCCACTGCTCTTCTTCACATGTCTCCATCCCAGGGCACCTCCTCAGCTATGCAGGTGCAGCTGTACACTAAGATCCACTGATGTTATTTGCTAGAACTCTACATCCAAAACTTTCTTCTACTGTATGATGTAAATGTTAAATGAGAGCACCACAAATGCATATGTCTCCTTGCATTCTGCACAAATGCTTGTATCTGGATTCTTCCAAACTGCGAGGTGATTTTGCTTAGATCCAAAATTCAAAAGAAGTATCTAGGTACTAGCCTTATACATGCAAGTCTAACATGGTTGTATTTTTTAAAAACAGTGGAGCACTATGCACTAAAATCACTGAAGACACAGCCTAAATATAAGACTGACTAAAAGCAGTGGACATGCTTTTCCTTTGGGCGACTTAAGAACACTCTTCAGATACAGATTAGATTATCCTGACTTGCTGCATCTTTTGCAACTCTTCCCCTATAACTGTACTAAACCTTAGAGTAACCTGAAGGAGGCGTGTCAGCTTTAGTGCAATCTCGTTATTCAGTCAATGAGCAAACAAAACATTATTTTGTAGACATTTTAGCATTTGTAAAATTCACTAAATGAAAGTAGACATGACAACTTTAGATCATGCTCACAAAAGTGAAAAAGACAGCAATTTTCAGAAGTCCCTGTATTCCCCTGCTAACTGCCTTTTAGAGAAACCCACATATCACAATATTGGAGTTACAGTGGCAGGCTGTACAACTGTACCTCAAATGGAAAGGAGAGGTTTAAAACTACAGTATTAGTATCATTTGGGGTTAATGGGCCATGAAATCTCTAAAGACAAAACATCTTAACTCATCCTAACGATAGAAGAAATTTCTGCATCTGAGAATAAATTTCTCAATCTGTTCATGTGAATTTGAACACAACACATGCAAAATCTACGAAGAAAAAAAAAAATATGTACAAAACCTGGTACTGAGCAGCCAGTTCAGTTTGTAATTAGATATTTATTCCAATCAGCCACCATATTTCCTAAGACTGAACTTGAAGAAGAGTTCCCAACAAAATTAAAAGGTGAAGGATATTGTGCAAAAATTAAGGTAGAAGAGCATACTAAGTAGATCAGGGCACATATGCAGTAAGTGGACCACAAGTAAAGAGCTGAAAACATGCTTTTGTCTCAAAGTATGTGGTTTTTTCCCGAGCAATACCAGTTGATCTAATGAAAGACCTTACTTCTTGCAACCATTATATTGCTTATGATTATTCTAGCATTTCTTTAGTATCCTAAATGTCATATTCAATCACTTCTATCTGTTCTTACTCCTTTTATGTATTCCATCCCCTTGATACTATTGGAATCGACCCAGCTACAATCAGGACTCTTCTGTTCTTCCTTTCTTTGTGCCTTGTGTGCATTTTTCTGGGCATGAAATAACTGGTTAAAATGGGCTGTAAGGAAGGGCAAAAAAATGAAGTAGCTACATTCATAGGTTTTTTTGCTTGTATTAAAGAAAACAAATTTCTACATTTCTGAAATAATACAGTTTTTTATACCAGCTAAACAGATAGGGAACAGTTAAAGAATCTGGATTTCTTCTATAAATTCAAAACCATTGCTTCTTTAGCATTAGATCTTTTTTTTTCCTTCCCCCCCCCCCTTCCTCTGGAAGAACTGCATATGAAAGGATATAACACAGGAAGCAAAATAAATCACACTACTATCAGAAAGCCATATGTTTTTGCATTTCTTCTAGACTTCCTAACAGAAGCCAGTGTTAAAGTCATTAAAATCTTTTCCACTTCAGACTATCATTTTCAGCTCAACATTTCTATTTTTTTTGCCTTTCCACAGTATCTTATATATAATATATTTACTAACAAACTCTCAAATCAATTCTGTCCCTCAGTTAGATCAGCACTGTACTTGTTATTACTCTCTTCCTTTATAAGCAACATCTTTACTCCAGCACATTTCTAATTTTCCCTTTCTTGCAACACACCAAGATGCAGAATTGTGATTTAACATCTCAGATCCTGATATTATCAAATATTAGCTATCTCAATTATGGAACATTTGCTGTCCCTTCAAAAACTAAGCATTTTTTCTCATGCTTCCAGCTTGTAGTTAGAAATGGGAAGAATTATTTTATAGATTGTCTGTAAATACAGACATTACCCACATTCATTTCACACCTACAGCAAGAATTTTGTGACAGTGCATGATACTCCAAGACATGTGTTTCTTTCAGAAATAACGGATCATAGATACATAAAAAGATGCAATTTCAAGCTCTAGGGGCAGGAGTGAAATTATCATGTCACCAGTCTAAACGTCACCTTTTATTTTACCTCCTACCACCAGGTTCACATTCAAAATGCATGCAATTAGCTAGCCTGACAAGGACATCATCACATTCGTTGTCTTCTTTCCTTCATTTGTTTCTTTAAAAAAAAGTTGCCAAGCATTCAGTCATTAACCTTGATTCTGAATCACGATAAACTCTTCTTTTTATTCTCATGTTTATGAAAATATTAATTGTTGCACAGCATATCTCTCTCTCTCTATAAATACACAGAGGTGTGAAATAGTCTATAGTGGTAATAGTGAAATAGAGAAAGCTCTTTTTCATCATTATCATGCCTCTGTGAAAGAAACAGGAGGCAGCAATCTTACAGGCAATATTCAACTTGAATCCACAGCAGAAACAAGCAAGAATTGGTCATGCCAGAAAAGTTGTCTTGTAATCCTCCAGTTTACCTTTCTGCATTACATGAGATGGATATATTTTGAATTTTTAAAAAAGGGAGAAAAAGAAATTTATCTTTTCCACTGAATGAAAAGGGTTTAAAATTTGCTTTTGATTAGGGAGCACAACAAGTTTCTGCACTTGTAGATATGACACAACAAAGGGAAAATGGCAAACAGTAGAATAAAGATATTGCTTTCAAAGAAAGTAAAGACTAATAAGGACCATGCTGATTTTAGTAGGAGGACAGAACTAGTAGAAAGAATAAAACAGTTCATTAGTAAATACATATATTCATAAAGTAGGAAAAACTGACAAGGATGGTCTGAAAAATAGTTTAATGCTGCCAGTTTTTTAAATTTTCAGAAAAAGAGCCCTCATTTCCTTTCACAATTTTGAAAGTCATCATTTATGGAATGTCATATCTACCTAACTCGTTTTGGCAGCAAAAGGAACGCTGATAGCTGTTCAGAGTACAGTTCATCTAACGTCTCAGCTTTGCAACGCGATGGGAACCCTCAAGCCACACTATAACCTATTGGAAAGGCTGATTTAGCCTTACAGGAAACAGAACAAAGAAAAAGTGGTAGAAAAATAAGAATAAAATGGGCTGCAAACAATGCCGAGGGAGAAAGAAAATAATGGACATTTCTTTAACAAAAATGAAGAGTGGGGAAGACGACCTACTGCTCCCTAGCATCAGTCCCAATCTTTGAAAAGACTCAGACTCCACTAAAACTACATGTCCTTCACGTCATTTTTTCAAAGCATAGATTTCAGAGGGGCCAACAGGAGAGGAATCGGAAGCTAAGGAAAATCAAGTATGTTTATTTTACCTGAGTGAAAATCACGTCAATTCCAAGCATAGAAATTACAATTTCAATACACGAGGTGTAAGCTTGATCATGAGCACGAAGTTCCAAACAAGGGAGTTATCAACAAAAAAAAAAAAAAAAAAAAAAAAAAAACCCAAAATGGTCTCAGTACTGAAAACAGCTAATGAAATAAAACTGTTCCATGAGGCAGAAGCAGCAGTTAGAACTAATCTATTGCAGAGGAGGCACAGCATGCCTCTAACATCACAAGAGCACCTAAATGCTACAGGACAACATAAAATAAATATGTAATTTAATATCTTATGTGCACACATGTTAAAGAAAACAAAGGGTATTTTTCCTTTCTGGAGAAGCTAGATAAACTCTGCCATTAAAATCTGTTGGGGAAAATAGAAACTTCATTGAATGGACCAAAAAAGCTAGAAAAATCACAGACTGAGAGCAAAGGTGACAAAGCTGTCTATGAAGATAAAAGAAAATGGAAAACCGGTAGCAAAGTCATGAAAAAACTGACCAGAATATGGTTACCCTATAGCAGTTATCTACAAAAGAGGACCAAAATAATCAGCTAATTCATATAACCCAACCTGGTCACTTTAAACTTTTAGCATTTTTTTTGAAGATGTACCTGTTCATCTTAACAGCATCCTCATTTTGCAGTTGCAAGTTATATTACACAAGCAGCAAAAGAGTAATCAACCTGAAAAATAGAAAATATTCTTTTTTGCCCACAGGCATCCACAAGACGTGAAAATAAGAAATTTACTCTATACCTATCCTAACTTCTGTGTCTAGTTTTAATCAACGGTACTTCCGCAAAAACAAGATTAGAAATATCACCACTTATCACTTGTCTTCTGTATGAAGAAGGTGCTTGTGCAGACAGAGGCATTTTTGGTTTATTTTGATTGTTTTTCACTTCTCTTGAAGTTCAGGATGCATCAGCTTGCATGTGGTTTCTTGCCAGGCCCACAAGAGATTGACATGCAAACCACAAACACCTTCTGTTACTTAACACCAAACTTGATGTACAGAATATAAAAATGTGTCCAAAAGAATTGAATACCCTTTCCTTATATTGTGATGGATGTTAGGGTAAAACCGGTAGGTTAAACAATTCCAGGAGAACTGCAGTCATTCATAACATGCTGCACAGCTCTGGAGATTATCTCCAATACATCCAGCCTTGCTTTGAAAAACTTTCTGCTTGAGACCAGCTCTTTTCTTCCATAACCAAAGTGTCAGATGATATAAATATTTCAAGGTTAATGGAAGCACAATTATTTATACCTGCTGGGACTCTGGATACTGATTTTACTAAAAATATCTTCTTAAACTGTGCAAATTATTTAAAAGCTATATATGCATCCTTTTCTACTGCTGAATTCTAGTGCATAGAGCAAACTGTTATCTGTATTCAATGTACGATGTCCAACATTTGATTTTTTTCCCTTTTCCCTAGTCTTTTTATACAAAACGTTCATTTATGCTTAAAGTATTTTATTTTTAGTTTAAAAACTGCACCCATATTTTGTCACTTAAACTTTTATGAAGAATAATGCACATGTGCAACTCAAAATATCACAGTAAACAAACATTTTAATTTATGTGGGTAAGGATGCATGAAGGCAAATGCCTTTCACAACTTGATAAAGGTAAACTCACTCTTTTGGAAACGCTTTATAATGAAGATAAATGAAGACATAGAGAAGGTTTTTGAAGTACATTGAGTGACTGTACATCCTCATACATTGAGGTAATTATGTCTTCCTTTCTTTTTCCTGATAGCAACAGACTTTATTATGGTCAACATAACAAGTTTCATCTTTTTTTTTTTAAATGTCTTTGATACTGTCTGGCATACAGCATTGAAAAAAGTAGTTGGGCACCGCTTCTGATACCATCTTGGATTTCAGTATTGCAACTTACAGGTTTGAATAAGCATGCACAGGGTATGGTTACTATTTTGCACGCTTGGGGAAAAAAAAAAAAGAAAGATTCCATATTTCCCATCACAAAGTATACCAACACCACATTAAATACAACAGCTGTGTGCAGTCTGCTTTCTCTCCTGTACTGTTATTTATGGCACAAGCAATCCACGGGAGGTTGCTGCGCAGTGTACCGCCATGAATGGATTCTTTGCAAATAAGCTGGGTCATGAATCAGTTCATGATTTGATAAGAAGAGGAATAGTGTGAATAACTGATTTTCTGGCTGAACATTGAAACTGGGAAGTAAAAAAAAAAAGCCAAGCGAACAATGCACTAAAGAACCCCAAACTGGTTTTGATTAAGCTATTCCATTATTTATCTTGTTTTTCCCCATCAGACTGCAATGAAACAGCACAAGAATTTCTCAGTTCAGCACAAGATGGTTAATTCAACCTGACATAAAATATTTATTGTGGGTATCTATAAGAAAAGCAAAGGGAAAACAAGAGCTTGCTTCAAAAAAGTTGAAGGTAGAGCCAGTTCCCTTTTAATGGTACAGTTCAGAACTTCAGAAAATGCCCTTCCATGAGCCTAGAGATCTGTGTTCATTTTCCTCCTCTTTACCTCCCTGGAGATGTATTATGGACTACTCTGCTGGTGGAGTATTCTCAGTCTGACAGTTAATGCTGTTCTACTGCATTCACTGAAGCAAGCCTGGTACTCCAGGAATCCTCCACAGAGTAAAAAGTTATTCTTTCTCTCTCCTTAAATGATTACTTCAGTATTTCAAGCCAAAGAAAACACGTCCAGAAGGAACCACAGGTGCTCAAATAGTTATGGTATTTACCTAAGCAGAATTTCAGCTTAATCATTATTGTACTCAGTCCAAGGAAGGAACTTGGGTTCTTCTTGCAGAGGTCTTGTAGAACTATTTCCTGAAATGGTCTGAAGTGCTTGCAGTTACACAATGCTCCAAACTTATCCTATAGGGATTTTCAAAAAGAGTGTACACAATCTTATTAAAGCAAAAGAAGAAAGTAAAACATCGCTTTCTATAGATTTATTTAGTAGCAATGTTTTTTCTGCCCTTATTGAAGGGCTCGAGAAGCTACAAGAGGTTATAAATATGTATATTCATACACAGAAAAACAAGTAATAAGAAAAACATACATACTTACATACACTGAGAAGCTCTAACTCAGAACACACATGGAATATTCTAAAGATATTGACACCATTTAATGACTGTTATTTTTATGTTAAATCAAGTTCTAGAACTAGGAGACTATTTTCTGATTTGCATCTATTCATCTGTTCAAATGAAGGTAAATTTAATAACTGACCATTTTTAAAAGTCATGTTTTATGTGTGGCAGTTCAGAGTTTTGGGTGCTTAAAACATCAGAACTTAAAAACACTTCTGAAACATTTTTGCAAATACGGTTAAGACTGACTCTTAAAACTCCTCATGACAGAGTCATTTTATTTAGCTTGTCCTGTTTGAACCTCACAAAGATACATTTCTTTGTACAATACAGCTTGACAAGTAGCATCATATGTTATTGTATTTTTATAGAAAAAAACAAAGTTGTTTATATGCAAAGCTATAGCAGCAGATAAAATTTGTGAMTAGCAATTTGTAAGAAATAAATGCAGATGCTCTTCTCAAAGACAATCACATCTGCAGAAACAGTAAAAACAATCCTACTTCATTTAAAGATAAAAAAAGCACACAGAATCACTTAGAACAATGGGCTAGGGGACACAATATGAGCATTCAACTAATTCATCATCTTAATTTGCTCCCAAACCCTGCTATTTCTTCAGTATTCCCACCATGGAGAACAGTCAATTGCAAAAAATATTTGATTAATGTTCCATTACTTGTACCAAATAAATACAACACAGAAAACAATATCCTAGTTACCATCTAATGAAATGGTCTCTAGATGAGCCCTCTGGTCAGTTGCTTTAAAAATAGGCAACAACACTGGAAAAAGGACAGAGGGAAATGCAGAACTTCAGTTTTGACTGTAAATTACTTTCCATTGTTACCAAAGCTATAAATTTTACATCTTGCCTACACAGTATCATCTTGTAACTCGACCAGGTGTTTTTATGACACTCAAGATTAGTGATTTTACTTTAAACTTATTTTAAATAGTGTCTTACTTTTTAAATGCCCAATGTAATTTGTTTCCTGCAGTAATCATGCAATCAGAAAATAAAATCCAAGTTTTAGATTTTCCATATATCGCAATGAGTTGAGTAACTAATATGCAAAGCAACAAGGGGCTTGAACCATTACGAACATACTGAACAAACCTTACATAAGGGAAAACCACTGTTTTTTTTAAGCAAACAAATATGCGGCAAGTGTACTAGAATTATTCCTGTTTTACAAATGGAAAAAACTAAGCACCAAAAACCTAAGTGAAATAATCCATGGTCACACAAGTGCACACTAGAAACCAAGTACCATACTGGTATTTTTCCAGAAACTTTTTCCCTATCAAAATAATACTGCCAGTTTGCTGCATGGTGTTTTGAAAATTTACCGTGCACATGCACGCAACACACTCGCGCTCTTCTCCCCGGCTTTCCACACACATACACACAGATGTCTATGAACACATAAGCTTGCACTGAAGCTCACAAAGGGCTACAGAGAAAGTTAGCAGAAGCCCAAACGAGACTACTCAGGCTGTCTGCTCTCCCCACATTGAGTGTTAAATATCACAGTGACTGCAGGAACTTACTAGGGAAAAAAATCCTAAGCAGATCTTTGCTGAAGATTGATTTACTGTCCAATATGCGCAGATGAACTAGAATGCGCTTTCTGCAACAAATAGATTAAATCCAAGTTTCATTGTTGTATATGCTCTATTTTGCAAAATGGACTATTTGCGTACATTCACTAATTGAATTATTTTATTCTACTGGTAAATATGATTCACATACCAATTCTAAAGAAGCATGTACAATTACGGTATTACACAACACATTCAGCAGAACTGTGCTTACAAAAATATCTATCACTTTTTAACAAATTAATGCTTATAATACTAAGCCTACACAAAAATGCTCAAGACTCAGTCATGTTCCTTAAACTATCAATTTCTAGATTTTACACTATAATAAAATATTTAACTTTACAGTTCTAATACCTCACTGGAAGTGCAGGCATTCTTTATACAGTAAGTCCCTGAATTAATGGATCCAGACCTTTCCAGTCTCAAGCCCAAAGGAATTGGCCCTCCCCTCCAACCCCATTGTAAAAAAAGACTTTAAAAGCTTTTGGACGTTTGCTCTTCAGTGAAGAGCTGATAAAAATGTGCTGCACTTTTGCATGTGGATCATTATCCAGCTAAATTCTCATTTAATGCCTAACACCATTGTTTCCAAGCAGCTGGCATTTAACCAACCTTTTCAGCTATTTTGGTGAACAGGCGTTGTGGTGAATAAGTTTCTTTTACCTATTATAAAAGTTTGGTGACCTTTTCCTTGGTTATCCTCCTGCACTTTAGGCATAAGTAGTGGGAAGGAGCAGCTCACTGGGCATCTTTGTCAAAAATCCCTCTACATTCGGATGTGCAATAAAGCCAGCTGAAGAAGTGCCGTTTCAACATTCTCAGTCAAATAACTAACACCACCATGCAGCCTCCATATGTTGAGGTTTGATGCTTCCACAGCTCTTAGTGCTAACATGAAAGGGCCCACCCTGTTCTTACACACCACCCACAAGTTTCTCTTCCTCACACATCTCTCACAAGATACCACCACTTGTACGCTACCCTCACCACACATCCTCAGAGGTGGGGGAACTCCTGAGTACTACTACTACTTCCACTAAAAACTGGTCCAAACCAGGGGGGTGAATTAAATCAATTGGTAAAAGTGTACCTTGAGATAAGGACTGCAGTACAAAAACATTTAAGCTTCTTCATCCTGTTAAGATCTCAGAGACCAAGAGAATTAGTGGTGGAGAAAGGGAAACAGAGGAGTTAAGTGTGAAGACTTTGAAAAGGATCAAGTGAGGAAAAATCTCGTCAGGTAGCCAACTGGCCATGAGAGAAAAGAGCCTATCTAAAGTGAATGGGGCAGGAGGATTGTGCACGGTCTAGAAAAGGGCAACAGAAACTAGACCTGCAGGGTGTGATGCAAAACAAGTTACTTCAGTTTTTTGCTCATTGAATATTCCTTAGTTTGGCATAGTTGATTTGCAAAGCTACTCCTTTTTTTCTCATAGGTGCAAATAAAGGAAGAGATGAACTTTGTATATTACAAGGCTATGTAAAACAGAGCTCTGAAAAATCATGGCTCAGATTGGGCTCCCCAAATCAGCTGATGTTTATGCTCACTGCTCCTCAGCTCCACCTGCATGAACGAGGATAAACACCATCACATCATTTCCCAGCAGAGATAGTGCGAGCAGAAGTTCATTACATTTGTGAAGTTCATAAATACAGTTGTAGTAAGTGTCACAGGAAAGTCCATAAAGCAAATAATACTACAGATAGTCCTAGTACAGTGTATAAAAACTAGGGCCATATACTGAATCATGCAGGGAAGCAAAACTCTCAACAGCTGCTCCTGAAGCTAGCATCACTCTTTCTGCATACTGAAAGATGCAGAGATCTTAAAGAAAGAAAGAGTGTGATCATGTAATTAGAGATGACACGTATACACAGGAATCAAAAAAAACCTGTACAAATTATCTTAATTCTGGTATTTCCTAACTCCTGGCTGGCTTTGTAACATCAGTCATGTCTTCGGTTTTCTGTATTTATAGAAATATAGATGAGATCGAGTTATCTTGGAAGGATAACACTCCTCTCCCTTGCAGACTTCATTAGTTGTGGTTGGACTTCACACAGTATGACAAGCTGCATCCAGCAAATAAGACCTGTGTTATTTTTCTGGTAATAATAATAGCTTCACTCACTCTAAACAAAAAAGCCACTGCTATTAAAGTGATTTACAGGACAATAGATATGCTTGCACTGACTGTATTGGAACGAGATTATCACTGCTGAGATTATAATTAAAGCTTTCAAAGTTGACATGGGAGAAAGAGGGATTCTAAGCAGTTGTCATTTTGGGAAAATAATGATAGGATTGTCATATTTAAATAAAACACTCTTAAATACAGGAGTGATTTCCGAGAACAGTGCATTTGGGTGTTGATTTTAAAGTACTGCCTCTAAGGATATCATGCGAAGTAGAAATAATCATGGCAAGAAAGGAAAACAAGTTGAAAACAAGCTCAGACATGCTCAAGTGGACTGCAGCTGGCCCTGAGGGAAGGCATTTTGGTGATGTGGCATGTGCTTTTCCAACACGTGCTGTCTATGGCTGCAAAACTAACAAAGCAAGGGAATGTTGATATCTGACAGCAAGCTTGTTGCTCTTGATACGCTTTGCAGAAAGCAACTGCTTTTTAGAGAAAAAAAAGAGAGAGAGAATATACCACTGGAACAATGTTATTTTGGACCTTTTGTAAAAAATGTTGCCATTGGTGTTACTTGGAAGAACAGAAACAAAGGGATAAGGGGCAGGGTGGAGGAAACAGGAAAAAACGTATACTGTGGGTTTATTAATGATCTGAAATGCTGTGTGAGGACAAATTCCAGGAGCACCATATAACAGCATTCAGGTTAAAGTCTAGAGGAAAGGCAGTGGATATGGATATTCAGCAAGAAGTGAACAGAGGAAAAGATGTACTTTTAACCTTTTTTTTTTTTTTTTTTTTTTTAAAGCTACCATGCCTCTTATGAACTTTGTAAATCATCATGTTCTCTTCAGCCTCCTCCTCTCCATAATACAATGTCCCATCCTTTTTAGACCACCGCTGCTAGGCAGCTCCTTTACTATCTTGATCGTTTCAGCCACCCTTCTGTATTTTAAATTAATGTTTATATTTTAAGAACTGAAATAACAAAAAGCTAGAAAAAGGCTATGAAACACTAAGACTATCAGATCAGTATGTTAGCCTGTATTATCTGTAACACACAACTGAAACCACATGCTTATAACTCTTCACATCTTCCCCACAGCCATACAAGAAGGTTCTTGACAATATGAACAGCGATGTAAATCTTGCTTTGAGGTCAAAGGCCAAATATATTTGGAAGCATCACACCAGAAGCTGTCTCTGGAAGCAGCAGAGGGGGAACCGATGTGCTTTCATATTGTTGAACCTGTTCTTCAAGCGAATAATGAGCTTCTGTATGAGAGTACTAGAAGTACGTATTTCATTAAGTACAGTTTGAAAAAGCGTAAAGTTGCTGCCAGCTTCCCCCAGCACCCCACCAAATACTCTATGGCTACCAGGTAATACTGCTGAAAACAAGATCTCTTACAGAGCATTTCCACATGTTTACAAAGTGCGTTCTTGAAGTAGCTGTATAAGATTATGGTGTTTGTCTAACCCCAAAATTCTCTCTCTCTCTCCCCCCACAACAATACATACAGGATCAGCATCCTGAAGAATTTGTCTGTTGAAATATATAATTCCTGATGAGTGGCACCTTCGCATATGAATTTATCTTTGATTCTTCTGCCAGTGAGATATGGTTTCTGTTTGTTCAGAACAGAACACCACACACTGCCTGGATACAAGCTGCTGCTTAAGATAAGCTGACTGTAATTTCAGTATACAGTGGTATATTTCTTGCCCTAGAATAACCTGACTTTATAGCAGCTGGATGTATGCCAGTTTCTAATTGTCTTTAGACTGCTGGCTTTCTTCTAATTATTCTCATCCCGGGATACTTGGCTCATCTACTCCTCATTTTGTGCTAAATATTCCTTATAAAGTCTTTATAAGCTTTCTTGCCTTCTTGTATGACTAGTATTTTCACTATGAAATAAAGTCTTTGATTATTCTAAGCCTGGCAGTCAAAACCTTTCCAAGTTTTAAAAGCCCATGCTATCTCATTTTCCTTGCTTTTAGCCAATAGGCATTTCAGTGACTTCTTGATATTTGAGACCTGCAGTCCTCTCTCATCTAACAAGTTACTAGGACATTTTACAGTATGTTTACAGAGAATCTGGAAAGTCTTGTTTTTCCTGCAGTATCTCTTGTCCACTTTGATGCTGCATTCTAGTAAATGAAGACATCTTCCTGGCACTTAGATTATAAATTGTCTTTCCATAAGCACTGGTTGTCTCCACCTTTCAAATCTGGTAGGGTAAAGTCATTTTCTTTCCATTCCTTTCTTTATATGTGCAAAGCTCCATATATAGAAAGGTCAGGGGACAATGGGCATTTACTGTTCATATACACCACTATTAAAGGAACTGTACGCAATTTGAGTGTAATTTGCACTCTCATCTCTTTGGGGCAAGAACATCTTTTGTTCCATGTCTATGTTGTAATTAGTATAATAGCACTCCTGATTTCCAAGCTGTGTCCCTAGAAGCTAACGTACAATGAACATATACTATTATTAAGCCTGTGAAAAGGATCAAGCTTTTTTAAAAACACTATTAGTCTGTTGGCTTGTTGTGCTAGTTAATAATTTGGCATCACGTTCACCCTGTCCACTACACAAACAAAAAATAGACATCCCAAGAGGTCAATTATAGACAGAGCTATGGCTACCAACCAATATTCTTGAAGGAATCAAAGCTACCTGCTATTCCAACTTAATAGATAACTTTTCTTCTTTATGAGAACTGCAACTGGTATATTATGCACTTTGAAATATAAAAACTTTGTACACAAATTTTAAGCCATSTCTCTGGCTTCCAGAGTAAGCACGTGTCTGCTAAAGAAATTAACAGTTTTTATTCATCTTTTAAACCCAAACTATTTATTAATTTATATATTAATTTATACTAAAAATAGCTCCTTATTATGGTTCATGCATAATAAGGGAGAGTCTGTCTCAAAAAGGTTACAATTTAATGAGTACATTTTTAAAAAACATGGAAGGGAAGTGAAACAATTATTCTGTCCTGGTATATGGAGAAACTGAGATACACAGCTTAGATTCTGTCTAATTAGCAATCCTGCTGCTTTAGGCTCACTCTATCATGCATGGAGAAATTGGCACTTCTTCCACTGCATCATTTCAGAACCTAAGTGAAATCTGAGTTCTTGGAACTTCTACTGACTGTGATTATAATTTCACTATTGCTAAAACAGAGCAAATGAGGCAGGAAGAGGCAAAAATCTTTTCAAGGTCAAAGACAGGCACTGGAAGACCTGAGACTTGACCTCATGTCTGGTAAGATTCAGTGCAGCTTTTAATCCTATTTTACATCTTGATTCAAGATGAATTTTACTGAAGAAAAAAAAAAATTTTTTTTTTTTTCATTGAATTTTACTGAATTCAATGGTCAGGCTCTTGTGAGCAACAAAGATGAAATCTTCTATTAAAAAACCAAAACCATGCAGTTACTCATTTCATATGATGAATCCAACTATAAGAAAGAATGCCTTTAAATATCTTAAGATTTAATGATAGTACAGTAGTAATTAATCACAAGCCTTCAGAATTATCATTCTAGGAATATGGTTACTTTTTAAAACATTTCTGTAAAGTGAAAAAAATCTTAACTGCGGGGGAAAAACCCACATGTATATTTATAGCTCTCAAGGTACATCTTTTTTAAAAATACACCCCTCTCTTTTTTTTAAACTAAACAAATGAGAGCACAGCATGGACAATAAAAGCCACATTAGACTGTTGTACAGACTTAAATAAAGAGTCAAATGGCACTTCCTATACTGTATTTCAAAGCAAAAACTCACACCAACACATAAAATTTCTGTATAGTGATTACGAACTAAAAGAGTGAAAGTATGTATTCATGTGAAAAATGAAGTAACTTCATCCCATATTTAGGCTCCTAAAAGTACTGAGAAAATCTAAAAGAACTAGGTTACTATAACTCCTGCATGTTTGTTAGAATCAAAGAGAGAGATCAGAAGGTATGGCAAACTAATGATTGCATTAACAAACCGATCTACAAAAGTAGTTGTAACTTACATAGTTCACACAAACTTCAAGGGGTTTTCTAAGTTTTGTGGTTTGAAAATAAACTCAAAGCAATTCCTCTAGGAAATGTTAAAACGGAATTACACATCATTACAGAGATTTTGACACTTTGCCCTCCAATGATCCAAATTAGAGAAACAGGACTCTGTACATAATGATGTAATTACATGCAGTCATGAACAGTTTAATTACTGTATGCCTGAGCAAGCTTTTTTTTTTTTCAAATTCGAGGGCACTGTTGGAATTTTCTTACTTCTATACCTGACTGATCTTAAGTATATCAATACTGTAGTCCTAGATTACAATGTCAGCATATAGAAATTAATTCCCTTCTGAAGCAGCACAACACAAACAAAAAGCAAGTACACATCAGTGGATTAAGAAATCACTAATAGGCATTAAATGATACTTAGCACTTCTTTTTCTTCTTAGAAAATATTGCCTGTGGTCAGGCAGAACTATGAAAGGTCTTCATTAAAAATTAGTATGCACCACAGTAATTTTGAAGTTGTTGGATAATCAGCTGTATCTTTAGTGCCTAAACACTTCTTAAAGCCTATCCTTAGCTCTTACGCTGTTTTATAGAAAAAGTGTGACACATCTGACGCACGAAGCATGTTCCCCTGGGGACTGCACCATACTGCAAAGAAAGCTTCCCACCCCCATTTTGGGACACACTGATGCAATGCTGCTCATTGAATAACTAAACTGTAAAGGCATTTGCATTAAAGAAAAACATGCATGATTCAATGAAGGGCTCCACACAGCACTGTGTGGAGGTTCTGCTGGCAAGCTAGGGGTTGTTTCAAGTGTACATTTGTAGAAGATTGTAATTCGGATCACAGTGTTAGAGTCAGGCAATAACAGTTTTCCCTAGAATTTTCCTGCATTTCAGTAGTCACATCTGATCTATAAATGAACTCAACAATTTTTATGTTTTTTTTAAACCTTCTCATTAGTACTTCCACTGGATTAGCCAAGCCCAGTGAGAAATACATTTCATAAAATTGCCTAAGGTACACGAGACAGCAAGGAACAAACTGTATGACATTGCAAAGCTGGGAGGGAGCACTAAACTGGTTGTCCTTCATGATGAGGAAAAGCCAGGGGGGTTTGTGGATGAGTAAGGGAACCAACCCCAAAACCAGGTCTTCAATTTTCCATTAAAAAGAAAGCAGGCAGGTGCATGCCTTAATACATTTGTACTCTCACACTCTGTACTAAAGAGAGATCGTGAAAAGTCTTGTTTCTCCTAAATATTTTGCAGCACTGCAAGCTACAATTAAGTTAAATCTCCAGTATGCATAACTCATTAATTAATTAGAATTCATAACCATGTTTCATACACTAAAAATAAATCCTCACTGACCTAACCATCCGAAAAATCTCACACAAACATGTTAAGAAACTACAACTGTACTGGGGATCCTGCATTTCCACCTGCAAATGACTTTAAAATCTACTCCTTTTGGTGGTGAACTGTCCCACCAAACAGATGAACATTTTCATCCACATACAACCCTCCTCTATCACATGAACTCTACAGGCTTGACAGTAGCTATCCCAAGTCCTGCATCTGCCAGCAGGAGGACAACAAAACAAGGAGACGTGTTAGAGCAGAGATGGAGAGCAGGTAGAGGGCAATTTAAACTCTAACCCAATAAGAATCTTTTTTGTTTTATTCTAAGCTTGGCTTTGCCTCAAGCCAATTCTCATTATTAAATGAAATCGATTCATCATTCCATAAGTGGGAATGCGCATTGCCAAAAGGGAAAGCACCCAACTTTGCTGACCAGTAAATTGCTCACAAACTTTTACACAGGGACAATTTTTCTTAAAAACACATTAATTTTCTGTTCTTGATTAAAACAAAAAGATACCTTATACAACCATTGCTAAAGCCATGCTTCTATTAGTATTAATACCAAAAGTAAAATATCCTTGAGACTGAAAGGAAGGCAACCCTGATTGCTTTGAGAAGCACCACAAAAAATTAAAATTCAGAAGCCTTCCTCAAACTGGAATCACTTCAGACCTGCGCAGTTAAGAGTACTTTCTGTTCAACAAGAAGTCCTTTTTCCTCCATATCATCAGTTCTTTACATTCCGCTAATAATTTAAGCACTGCCCTGTCTAGTAATTAGCTTTAAATGTAATTAAAAGTGCAGCAGTACCTTGAAAATACATCCTTGGGGGGAAAAGCATCTCAAAATTCAAACTATAATTTTAAGAGGAGGAGGACGGCAGCAGCAAGGCAGATGATGGAACGAGCACTACCACCCCCATGTGCACTAGTGGCACAAGTTACGTCTCAGCATTCCACTTGGTAGTTTCAGCCCATTCACTGGAGTTACTGCAGGACATGTTGGAATAACTAGTGATACATCACATGGAAATGCAGATGATAACTCATGTCAGCTCCACTGGGGCCTGCTTTTAAAACATACTTTAAGACAACACTAATTGCAGAGAAAACACTATTTGCTTTAGATTTTTTTTTCCAAGGGTTCAGCTGTTTATCTCCCTGCAGATCCAAACATTTACTGTACTCTGAGAGTTCACTGTACTCTAGCAATTAAATTAATGGCTGCAGCAACAGCAAGAAATCCTTTAAACCCCTGTGGGCTTGTTCCTTTGATTAGACTAGATCAGTGAAGCTACAGCTATTTGCAGGCAGATTAGATAGGCTAGGTTTTTATTGCCATTTGCACTAGAGATTGAAAGGTCATGTTTGTTGACATCTTACCAAAACCATCTGTGAAAGTTTACTTTAAAAGTTATTCTTCAGGAATATTTTTAATATTTAAAGAATACCATATGGATCTAAGAATAAGAAATGACCTAACCATACCAATACAAAGCAGAGTACTCCACTTTTCCAGCGAGCAGCAGAACATATCTAACACCCGCATGTATATTTTCTCTTCTCTAAAAGCGAAGTTTGAACAAATTACAAAACATAGGGCACTATTAATGTTAGGCTTTGGGGATGAACCATAAGGTAGTTCATGATCTGCATCTCTCTCTGATTTTGTTTGGCTGAAAGAATGGATTCAAGGAATGTTTGTATTTCTTGTTTAACTGTGCCATGCTATTTTTAACGGTATCATCTTTTTTTTCCAGTAATTAAGAATGCTTATGATGGCAGTGTCATAGGTCAAATGACAAACATTCTGGTATCAGAAAATATCTGCACAGCCTTGTGAGAACAGCACTGCAATTCCTGATTTCCTGAGACAAAGATAAAAGAACACGAAAGTTAGTGGCAGAGCTGGGAAGTGGATCCAGCCTTCTGAAGACCTTATCGCCCGCCCTAACAATGAGACGGTCACTTTCTCAGATGATTTGCTTCATTGCAGTAATACAACAGTTGTGCTTTGCATGGTAATAATGCTTTAAGAACTTCCCCAACAAACAGCAAGATGACACCAGAAGCTAAACAAAAACCTATAAAAAGTGAGATCCTCATATTTGTACTGCAGGGAAACAGCAGTAAGCTAATGGAGTTTTGATAAAAATGAGTTACATTCCATACAATCAACAAAAACACCACCTTTCCCCATACCTACTCACTCCATACACAGTACAATTCACAGGCCCACTGAGCATTAATGTTCAAACTACTGCACTGTTTGTTTGCTTTAATTTCAACACTAAAGTCAATAATACTTATCAAAAAAGACATGGGCTAAAAAGAAAGCGCTGTGTATTTTGATACCACATTATTTATATCACCAAAATATTTTATTTTCCTTCTTTCAGATTTAAGTTCATATCTAAAGCAATTCATCAAAATAAGTACTGTAAAAGATGAGATTTCCATCCCTTAAATGAGATTCCTGCAACTTGGTTTTAAGAAACATGGTACATTTTGAGATCTTCTGAGTTCTCAATACTTGTTCAGTTTTAAAGTCAAATTTGTTTAAACAACTAAAGAGAAAAACACAAAAAATTATACTTTTTTAAAATGTAAAATATTTTGCACTTTGTAACATGCAAGTGTCACACCAACTTATTCTGCTCCTACTGTACTGCCAGTAGTAGGACTATCTCAAGAAAACAAAACCTTTAATTAAACTCTTATGAGAGGATTAAAAGAAATTACAGTTTACTTTTTTCTTAGCGATATTAAAATAGGTCTCTTAGGCCATTGTATTATAACCCTGTAATCCCACTTACTGCTTGTGCTGCTGGTGTGAATCAGATGTCTTCAACTCTGCTCACAAAGGCACTGCTCTCTGTACGGAATTATGTCTCCTAAGGAGATGAAAGGTTTCTACATTCAATTTTGAAGCATGTGACTTCACCTGAAATTTTCAGATTTAAGACTACTTGCAAATAGTAGAAGTATTCATTCCTCCATCCCAGTTGCAGCCCTGCCAATTCTAGTCATTTCCCCCCCTGTTAATTGATAGTACATAGAATTATGCTAGAACCATATTTTTTAAAAAAACAACTCAAGAAGAATATATGTGGCCATTTCCCAGTAGTTTGAAAATTATCTTCCTTAGGATATATCTTATTTTCTTAAAAGACCATATAAAAATGTATCCAGAAACAACATCTCTTCTTTGGCCAGTCAGCTCTTTGAAAATTCCATTTTTGCTGACACAAATGTATTCTATTGCTTAAAAAATTTCAGGGGTGTGGAGGGTTAGAGAAGAGACTAGAGGAGACTGGAGACCAATGCCACACATCTTCCTAACAGTCACACAGATCAAAAAACTCTCTTGAAATATCTTTCAAAACCTCCAAAGGCAACATTTCCAGACTGTTCCTTATATATAGCCATAACACCCTGTTTTGTAAATGTGTGTCACAACTGTAATCCGTGAAAGTTATGGGAAAGATTAAGGGAAACTAAAATGAGAAGATACTAATGGCAATTCAATAATTCTTCTTTGTAATTTTCATTTAAAAAAAAAAAGAAGTAGCATGCTTGAGGAAATGGCCTGGAAAGAAGCTGGACATGGGATGCATTAGCTTCCTGAGACCAGGAATCGGTCCGAGACCACAAGTTGTTTCTTATTATCTTGGTTCCCCAAATGAATGCTGTGAATAGCCAGTGCTGAGCTTTAGGGACTAACCCTCAGACTGAGAGTCACAGTCACAACTCACTCACCCTTACTTCCACATGGATAGTAGGGAATATAAGATTTTTGGGGAATATAATTCAGTTCATAATACAGATCAGCTGTTTTCGACTTCTAGAAAATACACATCTCAAAACCAAGCGCCAGTAGTTCTTCATTTCTACTTGATATTTTTCAAATATTTACATAGCACTACAGAAATGTGTTCTAAAGTAAAAAGCAGAACATAATAAAACTGATCTTAAATGTTTTCCAATTTCAAAAACCACACAAAGTATTTTACAGTTTATATACCTGCAGTTTTTCAGTTCAATATCTGTGCAGGAATCCACTGAGAACGAGCACGTAAGAAAACCACAAGGTAGCAAGAAATCTGGGTTGTGACTTACCTCCTGATATCATCACTCCTTCATTTCTTCACACCCTGCAGCACGGCCTCTATTGATCGCACATTTGTTAAAGAGTCTTAGGAAAGGTGTTATTACTTCATATATAAGGCAGTAGCAATAAAAATATCTCCTACACTTAATTTTTGTACTTCTCTGCATTCTAAAGGGGGAGAGGAAGCAAGAAACCTACCGGGTAAAGTTTCCGGGTTGGTTTTCTAAAGAACAGCTGCCTCCTACCAGAGAATAAAAAACTTTGCATTCAGGTAGAACACTCTAACTCTTCCCAAAAATCTCCACTACAGCTGCAAAGGAAAAACTACTTGGTTCTCTACCTAAACAATAGAGTTCACAAAAGAGAAATGAGGAAATACATCAACTCTATGGCATCTTTGGTTTTTTATTTGTATACTATCTTTATGCCATGCACTGGTAATGAAACAGAGAAGTTAATCATTCAGTGAACTGATATAATTCAATAAACCACTTGAATTTTAATACTCATCTTGGGTAATAGCAGTTTACTAGTTTTATGATCTGCGCCGTTCTTTGGGGAGAATTCAATTATCAAAACCAGATTTTCTCTGCTTTTCTTCTAGGCTCTATTCTCTCTCATTGTTGATTTTATAGTAAAAATCAACACCAACTACAGAACAACATGTTGATTCACTTTTTCTCATGCTTCACTGTCTCTAAAAGTCAGCCATATGTAACCCTCTTAACTCAGAGTGACTAAGGAAACATGGACCAATAACTTTAGTTTATAAAACATAAATACGATAGATGCATGAAATAAATATGACATACAGAAGAGGGACAAAACTATGTTCTTGAAATCACTGCATGCGGTCCAGAAAAATGGTGTTACATACCAGCCACAACTCCTGGATGCACTCTGTAGGAAGTTAACCCATTCCTTCCTCTGAGTTTCTATGTTAACCAAGTTTTAAACCTTGCCAGCTGTTCTTTCTTTCCTCAGTTTGGAGTGTAAAGCTTTATCTCAGGCTGGAAAGGAAGTTCTTAGACCTAGGAAAGCCCATTTGCCATTGCTTTGCAGTGACCTACCAGATGTTGCTTCTCTGTAGGAAGCCTCTCCAATTGCCTAGCAGATATGTTTCCCTTCCTCGCAGGGCTTTTTTCCTAGGACTTCTTCCCCTGATTTTATGGCATCAAAAGATGTCTCAGYTATCTGCAAAAAGTAAAACCATGCATATTAAAGTATTTTGGTACCCAGTTCATAAAACTATTGGGGTCCTATGCTATCATTAGACTGGGAGGCAAATTTTTTGTAATGTTTTTTGTCCCAGATTAGCCCTGGTTAATTTTTCTAATGCTCTTCAGCCTAGAAGACCTTTTCAGGTTTTATCATCACCAATTAAGAGCTTTCTTTCCAGAGAAAACATGAATGGCATTTGAGTTCTGTAGTCTTCCTGCTTAAGGACACCAGAAAATTACAATAAAGTTTCACACAATTGATATTTTAATATACTGGCAAATAGGCAGATGGGAATGAGGTAATACTCTGGAAAATTTTTAGTTAACTGCAATCAACAAATGGGTTATAAATTTAGGTTGCTAATTTGTCATGTTTGAACTACTCAGTTTGAGAACTACTGCAGTATCATCTAGAGAAACATCYCCCCTGTAGGAGGACTTGGATGCACATGCTTTCACTCTTGTCTGATTATAGTTTATTGTTTTAATCCATAATCTGGTTGTGCTGAGTGGGACTCATTTTTCCAGATATTTAATCGTGATCAAACATTAACAGGCATAGGATCTAGGATAACAGTCTATGGACCTAGTGCACAGTGAAAGCACTTCCTAGGGGCAATATTAACAACTGTATTAAATAACCCATTGGTTAACCCCAGTGATTTTTGTTAGATAGTAAAAAAGACTGTACAAAAATAGATACATAAACCCACATATATTAAAGGCCTATCATGTGACTACGTTGATGACAAAGTACAGTATATATGGCCCACAACAGCCTGGAGCATGGACTCCAGTCCCGACCACATCACCTCGGCAAGTCTGTCACTGGCCATACTGCACAAACTTCCATTTCACCCAGTAGCTTTACAAATCCTTTGGAAGGTGCCAGGAAGTCACAMAATATCGATTGAGATGTGCACCCTAAAGAGTCTGCTTGCCTTGTGCTAACAGCAAGACTGAGGAGTGGGCAACAGATCTCATGGCAAACTACTACCAAAGACAAGACTGGATCAATCGCAGCATAAAAACAGTTTTTCAGAAGGATGTGAAGTAGGATGCACTGASCAGCTAGCAATAAGTAAGCTGTCCTGAGCACAAGTCACAGCTTGATAAAACTTCAGAACCAGCTAGAGCAGAAAGCATTTCTCACAGCTTTGTCACCAAACTAGACAGCGTAAGTGTGACCAGCATGCCCTCATCCTGTCCCCCAGCGTGGCCTCACAGGGCACAGCAACTTACCCAGGAAAAAGCTGCAGACACTTCTCCAGTGCTGCGGAGAAACTATCAGGCCTTCTCTGCTTTACAGGATATAGCAACGGGATGTCTGTATGACACCCACAACAAAGAAACATTTAAAAAAGCAGATTCTTGAAAATACAAAGATTAAAGTACAGTGCTACTGCTGACTGCATTTATTTTTAGTCCATGGATACCACTTTGGGAATAGTCTTTTCATATCATCTTTTATTTTCAATTTCAATGAAGCAGCGTTACCGGGACGTTAAAGAGTTCATTCATTAGAATCAGAAACTTTCTTATAATAGTATAAGAGTTTTTCCTAGATAACAGTTTTTTTAATCTCTAACTGCATATTTGTGTACATGTACRTACATCCTCTCCATTTCAGATGCATCATTATACTGAAGTTCAGCACATAGATATTTTTATTCCAATATTGGCAATTCATGGATTTCCAGTGTGCTTAATTCTCCCCTACTGACAAAACTCTCCACAATATTCATTTCACACAGAGAACCATCATATTTCATGCACTCCTTCAAACATATTACAAAAATTTGGGATTTTTTTAAGCCTTTGTACATTTTGGATTAATAGAAAGTCCCAAAACCCCAAAAGACATTAGTGTTCAAATGAATAGGAATGGCTTTTTGATCTTAAAATTGCAGCAATTATCATATCCCATAAGTTGCAGGAAAATCAAGTGGCTTGAATAAACATTATTTGCTTCCCAAAAAAAAGTGGCACCTAGCATCTGCCTCATTGAATGCTAAAGCATACAAGAAAAAAGGCTGCTTTCTTTTTTTCTTTGTTATCTTATGTGAATCAAGTGTCATTCATAATAATATGTGCATATTATTACAAAAACTCAGTCAAGTCTTGCTTTTTCAACAAAAGTAGATAAATCAGGATTATTAAGTCTAATTTGTTACCATCAATAAGCCAAGTAAAAAATGCTGCGTAAAAGCAGAATACTTTTTAGAATTGAAGAGCTCAGGGATGAGGTCCCTCAGGCCTTAATTTCCCAGATGTCAAAGACTCACGGGAATTTTAAAAATGCTTATTAAATCATCTAATAGAACTTCTCCACAAGCACAGAACTCTTCTATTATGTTGCAGTGGTGGTTTTAACCCTTAAATGTTAAACATACAAAGCATAACAGACTATAAAGACATTGATAGTATATCTTCCTCTCAGAAACTTTTCTGATAGTCAAGATTTCTGCTGACTCTTTTTCTCCCTCCCCATTGTGTCTTACTATTAACCATCACGTTGCTTTTTATGACTTGATAAAACTTTCTTTTGTATTTGAACATTCCATAGCAATCCATCATTGTCTTAGGCAGGATGGTTGTAAGGTATACCTCTCCTCAAAGAACAACTTCATTGCCTTCTTTGACAGGGGCATTCACTTTGACATTCATCATGACAGTATTTATGACCACAAAGTGTCTGAAACGGAACAGCATTCTCCTCCGTCATGACTGCTGAGGTGGAAGAAGTTACATACTGGAGATTAAGTTGAGTCAACATGCCAAGTATTCTCAAATCAGCACCAAATATAGATTGCTTTTGGCTTGATATCACTGCACTATGCAGTCCAAAACCATAATTAGTTGATCAAATCACATGACAAGTTTGTTTATTCACCATCTGTCATTACCTCTAGGTGGTCACCTTCTTCCAGAAGAATATCTATGACTGTATTCTTGCTTTCCCAGATGTTATGGTGATTTTTCCTACCTGTATCCTATCCATCAAAGCCATGTAACAACCTGCTGGAAGCATACACAGCAATGTTGGACAAATTTACCGCAAAGCCTTTTGCTATCTGCTGGGAGGCAACAACAGATTTAGCACAATTCAGTGTAATGATTCTCAAACATGCTCCTCTAGCTGGAATGCTCAAAGACACACTCTGAGCATTATGAATTGTTTGGGAAGGCTGAAAACAACTTTGAGATTCTCATTCCTGGGATTCTGCTGTTCTGGAGACACACTGCCCTTCCAATGTCTCGAAAATGCATCTCTCTTCCATTAATGGGCTTGAAGAAAGATAAGGGAAAATACGGCTACTGTGTGGGAAAACAGATCTTTTATTTTCCTCCCACTCCAAAAGGAGGGATGTATAAGTTTTCTCTCCCCTCTCGCCCCAGTATTTACAGGACTACATGCGGCAGTGTTCTTACAACCCCTCCAGAACAGATGCAACAGAAATAAGACAGGTGTTTATAGACATGAATGCTAAAAAGGAAGAGCACAAGGATATAGGAATAGAAATTCAACGCAGATGACTAGCTGGAGAAGTCTGTCAGCAAAGGAGGGAGGTGAACACTTTCCCTGGAAAAAGGAAAAGTTCAAGGAAAATTGGTTTGAAGCATTCCTTAAAAAGATATACTAAAATAGCGTTTATTAACAAAATATGTCTGCATTTTCAGAAATGTTTTAATAACTGGTTTTAAAATTTGAAATTATATTTGTGTTAATATTTTAAATATTCTTTTATGTTCAAGAACAGAACAAACCTCTTTGATTGAATCGAAACAAAAATGGAAAATTTTCATTCTGTTCTCAACAAGGAAAAACATAAGAAGGAAAATGTCGTTTCTAGTCAACTGTTTTAAGCAGAATGCATGGTTACTGTTGTTAAGACCACCATCCGACATTACTTCCTAAGGT
Organism: Phoebastria nigripes; assembly: GCA_035582835.1. Lineage (NCBI taxonomy): Eukaryota > Metazoa > Chordata > Aves > Procellariiformes > Diomedeidae > Phoebastria > Phoebastria nigripes. The sequence goes on along the minus strand of JAYKAV010002331.1, from coordinate 1,999,555 downwards.
TTGACCAGGATTTTTGCTAGTATTGTCTTAGTTCCTGAATTTTTCAGACAGCAGATTTCTCTGTCTAGGTATTTTACTAGGTCTCTCTTCATGTCCAACAYCTCCTGGCTTTTCAGTCTTAGCTTTGCAAACAGCTATACAGAGCAAAGGGCTAGCTGAATTAGCAAACATAAGCAAGCAAGAGAAGACACCACCCTAGGTGACAGGCTCCCAAACGTTTTTATGCTCATGTTTCCATAATTGCAATGAAACATATTGAACAAAAAAGGTTATCAAACAATTGCATATTTTCATTTTCTGACACCAATATGGTTTGTTGACGAGAAAGAATTTTTTGAAGGCAAGCTTCAATTTGATTGGCAAAAATGTGATTTCTGTTCAGTTAGTTAGCTGTGTTTTTTTCATTAAGAGGGTATAAAGAGCTAATCTAAACTAAAATTCAGTATTTCTACTTGCAAAGTTCAACATAAATGAAAGGATTAAACATAAGACTTTCTAATATCAATTCAATATATCAAAGATAACTTGTATGACAGGAAGCATTCTGGCATATCAAAAAGGAATGAAAAGTTACAGTCTTCTTTTGTAGTATTTATCAACTTCTCAATCTAATGTACTTGATACATGTGTATCTCTTGCACTATTTGGAAACCTTCATAATCCATCCATTCCTTGTTTAATATTCAGTAATGCACAAAGGGGAGTACACGGGATTCAGCATCCCAGTCACACCAGCTCTAGATAAGTTACCCCGCACTATTCATGCACTACTCCAAGACACAGCCTTCAACGTTGCTGCACTTAGTTCTCTTAGCATTAAAAGAAAGGAAAAGAGCAAACCAAAACAGCTCTGAGAGCTGCATTTTTGACCAATTATGAAGTAGCATAATCTAAACCTTTTTACTGGAGCTGCCACACAACAGACATCCACCTCAACCCTAGGAAAAATATATATATTGCACACAGTGCTTTTCTCAAGCCCTTGTTGGGTTCAGTGGGACTTGTTTGTTTACTGTTTGTCAAGTGTGTGAATGTTTCTTCACAGGAAAGAGAAGCAAGAGGAAAGGTATGAAAGAAAGAATACAGTTGAGGGAAAAAGCCAGTAACACCACACTAAGGTTTATTAGGCCAAGGCAGCTTTTTCTACATTCAGATATATGCAAAATTTTGTGACGAATTACTTACATTTTCTTTTTTTTATTTGCATCACTGACTACAGTAGATTCTCTAGATGTTTTAGTTTGACAATTCTTGCTTGCTTAGCCCACTTTTTTTTTTTTTTTTTTTTTTTTTAGAACATTACACGTAATAAGCCTTCTTCAAATAGCAGGAGATCCTCCGAGGACAAATCTGCAAAGTCCCTGCCTATTGTAGAACTCTATATCCAACCCCGCCATGCTCCCATGCGAGTCTGGCAATACTGCCAATGTTCCAACACCTGTATTTTCAGAGCTCATTCACTTTCCTACCAGGAGTATGGGAGAAACACAGACCAGACCCTCTGGAAAACACAGAATTCTTGTATGCTACTCAGACTAGAGTATGAAACAGCTCCAGCCTCATACTTTTTCCATCAATACACAAGAAACACATACTTTAGTAATGCACATATAATCACCCATAAATACCTTAACCTTAGCAACGTGAGGCAGCATCTGTCAGAGAGATGTAAATGTATGGAAGCATGTGTAGGGTGGGGTAAGTTCCCCATCATTTGTGATTTACTTGCTTTTATGAATTAGAGTAAGAGTGTTTGGGGTTTACGTTTTCATTTTTAAATTTGAGCACTCTTAATTGACTGCCAACTAAATTTTTGTTTGCTGGAATATGAATTCCAATGTCCTCTGTTAGTTTCTCATTACTTTCTCTTAGTTTAGTCTCACTAAACAACTGCACTTTAATGTATTTATAATTAAAAATCGGAAGTTAGATAAACAATTCAGAGTCCAGCAGATACTTGCAGGATCACTGTGCGACACACAAATTATATGCCAAACATATGCTTTGAGAGAAACTGTCTTTTAATTCTCAATTTATTTATTAGTGATACAACTGTGAAAGAGCTGGACAGAAAAGCAGCATAAAGTCAGTTGAGAGGTGACTTCAGGGTTGCCATGGCAATTTGTCTGTGAGCGTTCCTCTGTGTGTACTTGGATGTCAGGAAATTCTGTATTGAGCAAAGTGTGCAGATAAGAAGGTTTAGTCTATTTTAGTCTAAAGAAGCTTGGAGAAAAAGCCTGCATCCCACAGCCAAATTATGCAAGCAAGTTGGCACTAGTAATGTTTTTTAATTTCTGTAAGCATCTTACAACTATGAATAATTAATGTATAAAACCAAAAGCACCATATCACCCTCATTCAACCAGAGCACCCAACGATGACTTCAGCCTCTAGTTGGGTTGTGGATGCTAAGTACCCACCGATGCGTTCAAAGCAATGTTATACAGTGATTGGATCAGTGATCAGTAACACAGTGATCAGTTTCTAGTGCAACTGTAAGTCTAAAATGGAAAAAGAATTAAAAATTACTACTTTTCAAAGAGCTTACATGTAGAAAGTTTCTTACTGCAGTACTATCTTTGTTTCTGCCCTCTAAAATGGCCCTGTTCTCTGTCATAGTTCTGATGAGAAATACACATTTAACTATTACCTATAAGTCTAGATAAGTAAGCACTGCCTTGCACCTTACAAGTTGTTCCTGTAACATCTCTGCTTCTAAATAACTCAGAATATTTCTTTTAGAAGAATGACTAAGCAGAAAATTTGCACACAGACACACTGAAAGAATGGCCTTTTGACAAGGACTGGAGCTTCCTCACCACCCTTCTGATAATTTGTTATTTCTAAGCAAACCTTAACAATTTTATTTTGTTGACAAACTTGTTCTCATTTGAAAAAAAAAAGGAGTCATATAAAAATGGAAACATTTTGCAAGAAGAAGTTGCTTTGAATAACATTTCCTACAGGTGAATTGTTCAAATGAATTCTCACCTTACGATAAGCTGAAAACATTTCAACTTTATCATTTTGGTTCATTTTATTTCAGTTCTTCTAAAAACTAAAACATATTTCAGTTGAGTAACACTCATACTTTGTATGAAAGATGAAATTCATCAGCAGGAGATATTTTCACACTACAGAAATTATATTTTCATACCACAGAAATTATATTTTCCTTATGATCCAAATATTGTATTTTCATGACTCCAATTGAAATCGACTTAAGTTTGTATTGTGGAAATTTCAGATTCAGACTTTTCATTCTGATTTATTTCCAACTACTTTTTTTTTTTTTAAATAAAGAGAACTTTTTATAGGATAGTATTGCTACTTCCTATCAAGATCTCTCCCTAAACTCTGTTAACAGCATTCTACACTGGTATTGTCAAACTTCAAAGATATTCCTTATTTTATAATTCAGGATATTTGCTCTTAATTCAKGTGTAAGCAAGAAATGTCACTGAAGGCCTGACTACTCTGGGCAGGTATTACAAATTCTCTGAATATTAAGGGTGTGTTCATTTGTGCGTGTGTGCACACATGCATCCGCATATACTTTTTTCAAATAAAGAATAGTTTGAGATATTATGCTTTTTTTTTTGTTTGACAACATATCTAACAATTTGAAAAAACAGATTGAAGAAGAGGTTCAGAAATACTTTTCAAAGAAACCCATGCCAGAGTGAACATGCTGCTATCAACAACATTACTGAAAAACCTATCATGTGTACCACATAGCTTTGAAAATATTCAATAAAGCCAGGGAGAACAGAAGGTGCATCAAAAATGAAATTTCTGCATGTCTGCCAGAAGGAGGTAAAACATGCATTCACCACCAACAAATGGGTACAATTTTCTTTTGTGTTTTTCATTCCTCCGTTCATATAGCAAAAGTTCCAGCTCCTTTCTTGGTGCTCCTGCTTGAGATAGCATTTTAACAAATGCCTTTCTGATCCCACTAAGTGGTATAACATGTCCTTTTCAGATCTATGCTTTCTGGAACATAATGTTTCCAGTCTAATTACAAAATTCATAGGAAATCCTGATACTACCTAGGGCAATAAAGTCCTGGCTAATAGAATGGCTTCTCTATTTATTTTCAGAGAGTGAGAGTCAATAATTAAAGCCTGGAGCTTACCCACTTCTCTGAGCAGCTGTAATAACCAAAGGAAAGCTCATTTTGTTGGAAGTAGCCTGGTGAGATAGGCGTTTTAACAATAGGCAGAAAAAAAGAAGTGGGTATGGTAGTCCTATTTTCAGCTTTTATTTCGTATTTCTCTTGTGAAAAGGTCAAGCAACTCTTTAATGAACAAAGCACTTAGTGTTTTCTCAGCTTTCTTTTTGCTCCAATATGTGAAACATCCTTACTTTTAACTACATCAAGTCTAAAACATACTGAATGCTGTGTTCCAAAAGTATCTTTCTCAATTTCTTCATAAAACTTACTGAACCTATTATCTCAGAACCACTGATACAAATTATATCAAGGTTAAAATTTTCATAATTAATTATGCCTTATCGAAGCTGCTTATTATTAAAGCAGCTGCTTATTATTAAAGAGAAACTAAATTTCACCTTCAGAATAAACACAGATAAATCACTGTATATTATATTACATACAATAGTGTACTTCTGGTTAATAATCTAAATAATTCACTTTGAAAAAAAATGAAGGAGAGGTTTTCTTATTAATGGATAGTGAATGCTTTGTAATTTTCAGTTTATATTATATCAAAACACAAGATCTCCCACCAAAAGCAAAATACATCTGATGATAACGTTAGTAATAAACTGGTTTAGAATATACGTTTTCAGATGCTTTATTATCCATTCTTTGTTACACTCCAGCTTCTCAAATAAGCAGACTGTTGCAAGAAATATGTGAATCATTAGCTTGTTGAAAATGCATTTACTATTATCACAGAAGGACCTGTTTGGACACACACTGAGTCACGGTTAAGCTCACAAGTCTATCTTTTTGTAAACAATTCTACTGCAGATATGAACCAGAGAAGTGCCAGAAAGTACCTTTTTGCTGGTAAGAATCAAGTGGTTACAACTGCAGATATCTTTATTATAAGTCCTTTTTTAAGGCATATTTTAAGCCTTGCTTCTTTAGAAAGTAAACCTCTTGCACTCTTATTTGCAAGAGCATCATCTACATTTCTATTATGTAAATGGTAGCCTGAAAAGAAAGGTTTGAATGGTAATTACTCCATTTAAATAACACTTTTTTTTTTTTTTTTTTAATGTAAGGAGTGATCAATGTAAGGAGTGATCAAATAAAGACATCAGGATTAGACTCATAAAAGACACCAGTATCTAAGACGTTCTGTAGATTAAGAATGAATACAGGAGATTAGAAAGCTTTTTTCACGGGAAATACTGAGTTATGTTTAGGCTAGCAGGACTTCGAAGTCACATGGCTCTAAAACTTGTAAGTCTTTTCCAAACAAATAGAAAACAAAAAATGCAGGTCCTTAAGAGAAGGTCATCTCAATGTTTCCTCATACGTTACATAACACAATATTAAGCAGTTCTCAAAAGTAACTCATTAGGGACCTGAAAACTGAGCTACACACCACCTAAGTATATACATAACTGCATCTAAGACTGAGGACTTCCTTTCATACTTCCATTTTCGTTGGACCAAAGATCCCTAAACTGTGGATTGCCAACTAATAACTCTCTACCTCTTGTCTCGCAAGCCACCTTGACTTTCCAGTGTTTACCGTTAAAAATTGTATGATATGGGTATCTGGCAACAGTAAGCAGCACAGAGCATTTGTATAAAAAGTCATGGAACCCCACTACATCTATTTGTTTTATTCCCCTTGATTCCCCCATAGTCAAATTACTCCAGTGACAATTGGGAAGACAAGATTTCTCAAGTTTTGTATCCACAGGCATACTCCATTGTTGTTAGTCTGTCCAAATAACTTCTCTAAGTAATGAATCCCTGTAAAATTTTATTTGTTTTCTCATGTGCTTCCCTACAACATACCGACTACTAAATAGTAATACACAGGAGAAAGCTCTAAAATGCTAGCAGTTTATTGATACATTTTCCTAATAACGGCCCTGATGGGTTAACATTTTAATTAATAAATATTATTTACAGAATGGAATCCCATATTTCAATGAGAAAAAGAAAAGAGTGGAGGAAAGATTAATTAGTAGGTTAAAAACATTGTAACTGTAATTGTCAGGTCTGAGCATGTTTTTATGTCCAAGTTATAAGCCTTGGGGAAAAAGGAGTTTGTGACACAAGTGCTGACATAACACTATGGCCAATCCAAACACAACACTATGGTTTTTGATTGCCAAATGGTTGAAAGAATTGCCATCCAGAACAAAATTGTAATTTCTAGCTAGAAACAGTCAATCAGAATTCCTGGATTACAGAAAACTCATATGAGACACTATTATCTATACAGCCACAGCCAGAAGATGTCAGGGAATCAATTCATATAACATGCCAGCTTAATAAAATCTACATACAAAATTTATGAATACAGTACTATTCCTTTATGTCGCAAGTTATTAATGGTCAATTTAATGAATATCTACAGCTGAAGTGCTTTGGTTCTGTATGATATTTTAATAATCTTTAGCCATGTATTTAAATGCATTTTATAGCCATCAGCTCCCTACAGATAAGACAGCCTTCACGTTCACATGGAGACATTTGAGGTAGCTACTAATTCTGTCTTTATGCTGCTATTGATTTCCTTAAAATTTACTACATCAGGAAGAGAACTACATGCACCATTACAACAGTACTTGTTTTAAAGCCCAAATTAGACTAAAAAGGTGTTTATGAGAAGTACTGCATCCATAATGATTCTAATACTTCTTTATGTTTACAATACACAGCCCTACCTTGCTGGAAATTCAACATTCCCTTAAGATGAAGAAAAAAGGTTGAATTCAAATACCAGTATCCTTAAGATGAAGCAGTGTTCTCCTCATTCCATATTTACATCAAAACAATGGACTTGTTAAAAGCTTATTTTTATTTTAATGAAGGTATTATTCAAAAGTTCATTTTGTTGAAAAAAAATTGATGAGATGCCATTTTCATCCTACTATTTTTGAGGCAAGCAAGTCATCATAAAGTTAGGGCTATTCTGTTTGTTTGACATGTACAGCCAAAGCAAAAGAAGTTAAGAGACTTGGCAAAAAGAGATAAAGGACACCACATAGGACACTTGGGCATGATATGTCTTCTTTCAAGTAAAGTCTACAGCAAATGCATACTCCTGTGGAAAACCCAAGTCACATGTGCTTGAAAGGATAAAAGACTAAACCTAAATCTCATGCGTATTTTCCATATCATCACTCAGTTTCTCTTATTATTCAGTTTGAGCTAAATATAAATCTTTGCACCTTTATAGAATTTAGATCTGCTCCTATAACTCTAATGGCTCACAAAGCTATTTCTATTTTAATATATGTTATGAATACAGGTAATTGTAATTCATTAAAATTCATTTTAATCCATTTCAATTTTCCCCACCTCATCAGGCAAAATAACATATGCACAAGCTATTGGACTAAAGCAACAAACTAACCTGAGACTGGAATCAGCTAAATTAAATTAAAAGAGAGCATTTGTACTAGTGCTGCAGATTCTCAAAAATAAAACATGTGCCTGATAAACAATACCAGGAGTACCTGAATATATGAATTACCTTCTCATACAGGTATATTTTAAGCTATAGTGTGACTACAATATTATATATATATTATTAAAATATTTCAAACACTTCAAGAGAAATATTATTCTTAAATAGGAACACACTTTCTTCATTTATATATCACTAATGATACTATAAACAAAGAGTTTTATGAGCAGTGAAAATAATAAAAAAAAAACCCCAAACTCAAACTGTTTTCCTATGGATTTATGCCTCGGGGAATCCATTTAGTGTGATTTCTCCACTGCCTAATAAAAGGCAAGACCCTATAAAATCTTCACTTTGGGTCACCATTAGTATCTCTCCTCCACTCTGCCACCTACTTACATTTGACATATTCTCTGCCCCTCTGTCAAATCTGCTTAAAATTGGGCAGGGAAGTCTTCCAATCTGAAGATAAATTATAACATTTAAATGTTATCATGATACATACACGATAAATGCYTACTGTTGTTCACGTACAAAATCCTTTCTGCTTCTTTACTTGCAAACTTAGTCCAAACTGATAAGCTTACTTAGGAAAGACAGTTGAATCTCTGAAACAGTAACATATTGACCCCACACATACCATCATTCCTTTTATTTAGAACAAATTATAAACGTGTAACAAAGACAGTAATATGTAATAACATCTTTTATTTTTCATTATGATTTCGTAAAACTTTAAAATGTTATTCTTGTTATATAAATGCAGCATCTGCTTCTACAACATCTTACTCAAAGCAAGTTTTATTAAGTGACCTCATTTGAATCAGTAGGAAGAGCTTAAATTAATAAGGACTATTCACAGCAGTACACAAAGGTCAAATTAGCACCACCTTTACTGCTCTTCTGTGTTTGTTTTACTCTGTTCTGTAAGATAAGTGCAATAAGATAACAGAACATGATTTTGAAAATCGCACAGGAATTTGTTTACATTGTATATGTGACCAGGGTCACAGCCCTAGGCTCTGACCTGCAGTTTGCTGGCACAGGAATTTTTCTTCTGGAACTGCTTTGCAAGCCAGGGTCCTCTGTATTCAGAGGAGCAACTCGCTGTGTGTATGCACAATAGAACTTGCAAGCATCTGATAAACACTGTTATCATTCTGCTGCAAAGCCATACCACTGCTGTAAGTGCAGCACCTTGGGTATGTAAGGGATTGTCCACCCAGCTGCTGGAGGGATGAAAAACTGGCAAACTCCATCAAAGTTTTGGAATTGTATTCCAGTGCTTTAAAAAGAAAAAAATGATGGCAACAATAACATGTCTCTTTCTCATTGCCGGACTTTCATAATCGGTAAAGGGTTATGTCTCATCATCTTTTGCATATTCAAGGATAGGCTGCTTTTCAGCTTCCTGGTAATAACATATACTTCAAATCACACATACACCCCATGTTTAAGGTTTCCATTTACTGCTTGAGCAGTCATTTGACAACTTGTGAAGTGGGAGTTCTGCTGAGATTGAAAACCTGTTGACCGATGTAGAAGCCCAGAGCAGCAGGGAGCAAAAGAAGATTCAGAAGTTTTTAACACCCTGAAAATAAGTATTGGAAATTACCTAGCCTTCTGTTAGCCCATTCAAGCACATTTTCATTGTACAGGGACTTAAGAGAAAACATGCTTCCACATAAATTCCCAAGCTGCCAACTTCAGCCTCGTTTTAGGATTTATGCATCATGAACAAAAGGTAAATTAGATCATTAGGATTGTGACTTAGGTTTAATATACAAATCAAGAAGCACTCCAAATTACCGTGAGTATATCTCTAGGGAAGAAAAAAAGGAGGAAAAAAAAAGAGGTCACTTCAGCTGAGGCTGTATAAAGCTCAAGAGAAATTGCAAAATTCAACAATGAAGTAAGACAAAAGCCAATCTTACTAAACGCCATGCTGTACATGGTTAAACTGTAAGAGTACTTCACCAAGGCAATAGTTTTGGTATCTTCAGATGGCCTGTATTTACCTAAGTGTCTATAGGGATTAGGAGGGTTGTTAGTCTTAGCCATCTACCATGGTCCATCATGACTTTTTTAAAGCTTCAAAACACRGAAGTAGTAATTGTGCTAGGAAGTGAGTAGGGAAACCTATCCCTGACTAAAGCTATGGACACCTATCATATAACCCAAAGCCAAGGCACAACCCCATCTCAACATAAAAATGACATAAAGGTGTGTGATCCTACAGCATGGCATGCAACTGCTGCTGCACAGCTTTCCTGTTCACTGTGTGTTTGCTCTACCCTTGGCCATACCATGCTGCAGCCACTGTCCTGTCTATAGACCACCTCTTACTAATAAAAGCCAATTTGTATAAGAAATACACATTATAGACCCCCCCAAATCCTATGGAAACTCCAGGAATTCTGAGAAAATTGGCTGTTCTGTGCAGTCCGTTAAATAATTTGTAGCTTCATCCTGTTTTCACTGTGAACATAGCATGCCACTTCCCATTGACGAGAACAACGTGGCTGGTATCTGCAGGTCAGGGCCTCAAAATTATCTTTTGGCATGACTCAGATCCAGCAGAAAGCATGTCATAAAACATTATTACAGTTTTTATCCTGATAGGCAAAATTCATTTTCACAGTTCATTCATGTCTCAGGTGTAAGATCTTAATTATCCAAATCAACACAGGTTACTCATCATTTATTTCTATAGGCCATAATTCAACAAACTGCATAAGCGTGTGCTCAGCTTTAGGCATCTGGATGGCCTGTTTGAAAGTATATGGTAGTTGCTGACCCAGGCCATCAACTTCCTATGGATTTAAGTGAAGGAAAAATACCTAGCTGTGATTTCAGTTTAAATTCTAAACAATGACCTCTTGGAACAAAAGTCTGGACTCTGCATTTAGGCTTCTGAGAATAGAGGGTGAAATTGCAGTTCTACTGCAAAAAGTCTGTATAGTATTTTTTCTTTCTACTGATCAAAAATGTCACCCAGAAAACTGTGATTATTGATATATTCTCGTGCTGCAAAACCCTGTAATCTAAAGATCTTTTCAATATTTAGCAGAAGTAAAAGTAGAATAGAAGTTAAAACATTATCACTAGTAGTTTTTCTTAGACACTTAATACATGACCTGACCTACTGAAAATACTTTTTTGATATTATTGACATTTGTTTAACCTATAACATTAATTCTTTGTAGCTCAATAAATCTGAGTATCTTTCCCCTGTATCATCAAGAGACCTGCACTGACAAAGAAAGTCAATCTGCAGCCCACACACAAATAATAGCTTTCCATTACATTTGCCATTTCACCTGAATAATTCCTGATAATCATGAATAATGATGTTATTTGACATTCTAATGATATCATGCTGTGCAACTTAAATCCATCAGTCACTGTCAGGAAGGTCAAATATTTGTATTCCATTACATTATGCAGAGTTCATTAAACAGTTAAATGACATTATACACCTTAATTATACTTCCAAATGAAACTAGCACATATCATTTAGATTTTAGAGTCTATGTGATGCATCTCCATTTAAAAGAAGGATCATGATTTTGAATATTCATTCGTGACAATGAAATATATTGACACTTCAAACAATAGTTTTTCAGCTCTATCAAATCCTGATGTAAAGATGAGTTTACTTGATACACCTAAACACAATGTTCTTCACAGCCTAAGAAAGTTTATCATATTTTCTGCTGTGTTACTATGGGTTACTTCTTAGTGATCCTAACAAGGGCTCAGATAGAGAGCCATAACTGATATAGGAAACTGATTCTTGACTAAAGCTATCTGTACACAACATGAGAATATAATATTTATGTAAGAGAACAGGCAGGAAAAAAGAAGAGAAATTTTGTTGTCAGCAATATTATCATCTTCTTGAAAGCAACGATTTAAACTCAAAACCTGCTGTGGTGGATCAAAACCATCATAAGAAGAAAGAAAGAAGCATATTCAACTGTGGCATTAAAAAGAGTGCTATTTTATTAATACCTAATATTAAAAAACATTAAGCTCACCCCAGGTTAACAGTGTAAATATTTATCAGCAAACTACTATGGCAAATAATCTAAAAGACTTGTTTTGCATGAATACAGCTTTTTTTTTCCTCTCCCATCAAAACCATTTTCCTTGACAAGAAAAACAATAAGGAGTTCTAAGACAGTCATTAAGTAGCCATCAGAAGCTATGTATTGATTTCAGTAGTCTTTTTGAGAAATCATAGCCTTTGTGATTGTACTGAGCATCTCCACTCAACCACAATCTTCTATATGAAGCACACACAATAGGCAGAGAAATGGAAAGATTAATACAAGGAAAAATATGTTTAAAATCCACAAAAAGTACAAGTAGGGACAAGACCTTTGTTAGGTCAATGTCGTTTATCAGCTTACAAAAGGCTTATTAAAATGCAGCTTTCCTCTTAGCTACAAATTGGCTGCTTCCTAAACGAGTCTCTGAGTCTAATATTAATAGACCAAACCAACCTTTTTATCAGATTCTCTTTAATTCATTACAGTATTTTGTGTCTGGGAAAAGAAGCAAATTCATTAGGTTACGGCAGACACTAGGCGCGTTCTTCAGTTCTTTATCTAGCTTGAGCCACTGATGAGCAATGTGATTTTAAGCAATCAAAATCAACTCAGTCATGTATGAAACTGGAGAAGAAGCAACCAAACACTACAGGAAAAAAGGATATCCCCTCTTCCACCCAGAACTTGCTACAGTGCATTCACAAGCTAAGTTTGATGACTTCAGAGGTGGAAATCAGATTTGAAAGGTCAGTTCAAAAAAGCAATTAATGCTTGCTTATTCTTAAAAAATGATTTTGCTTGAATCATTAGTTTAGCAAAATTTCAAGAATTCTGTTGAACATGACCTGAGTAAATAATAGGGTTTCCTTCTCCATATTAGCTTAGCCTCACTTATAGGGCGATGTATAAATGTTGGTACCTCTAATTTACAGAAATACAGTTGAAACAACCAAACCAATACAGTTTTGGAGAATAAATTCAGACATGTTTATTGGGTTAATAACTGCCATCATATAGACCTAGACAATCTAAAGAGTTTATTTAAGTTTAATTATCTTTCTTTCACTAAGCGATCTTCCTTGGCTTTCTGAAGAACTGGGAAAAAATATTGCTTTCCTTCAGATCACCTCTTCTTTCACTGTTCTAAATCTCTCATAGCTGCCAAAAGGTATTGAAGGGAACTGGGAAATAAGCAATAACAGCCTTCCAGTTTTGGAGTTATTCCTTACTGTTTCTACAGCTTCAGTAAAAGACATTTTCAAGTTATTGGAAACCACTTCCAAATGTCCATCATTTGGGGTATTTTTACATTCTGAAGTGAGCTGAGCTACACTGTCATCTGCAGAGTCAAACCCAATTAATTACTTTTCTGCTTCCTTTTGTCAGTGCCAAATGCACCATCACATCCTTACTACCAAATACTGCACAGTGTTGAAGGCCAGGCCTTGGGCATCAGTTTCTAACAGAGCAGACTCAAGGCACTAGAGTCTACAAATCTCTCTAAAGAAAACGGCACACAATGTTACATCCTCAGCATTCAGAGTGCCTAGCACAACTAATTCCAAGGAGCATGATGGAAAGATGATGACTGCCGCCTTCTTTTCTATGGGATGGATATTTTAAACTTAATTTTCAACTGAATCCGCACAGAAAGTTTTAGAGTTAAATTAAGCCTCAACAATATAAAAAGAAAAAACATTTTAAGTCCAACATTTTTACATAAAGAGGCACAAAACAACTAATATCATAAGATGAAACATGCCTCTGAAATCAATCTTAAACTTTGCTAATTGGGCAAATTGAATTGCTTTCAGTATATGCAGCACACTTATGCTTCCCTTTACTTAACAAACAAAATACAGACAATCCAGTAGTAACTAAAGGTAATGATATTTAATTAGTCAGTGTGAATGGCAGTTTTTCAAGGTTTATCACTGTGTTGCATATATTATATGTTTATATTAAAACTAATTTTCAAAATTTTCTGTTTCATCATTATACCGAACAAAGCAGGACTGTCATGAAATATAATTAGGAAGTCACAAAGGACCTTCTTAAACAGATATTCAGAATTCTGTGTCACAATTCTGACAGCAGAGGCTTTGCAGAGTGCAGCAGCTCAACTGACAATGAACAAAAATTAGATTCAAGATTTGGAATAACATTAGGTTTATATGAGCCTGCTGGCTTTCATTGCATTCCACAATACTATGGGACAAGGAACCCATGGGGAACCTCCTTAGCCCTACAATAGTAGGACAGTCAAACGCCCATTGTCTCTCATGAGAAAAACACAACACATTATTATACCTCCACATCGTTTCTCTTCCTTTTCTGTCCAGTATTTGTACTGGCATTTTCAGTTTTTGAATGAAGCACTTTTAAATAACTTTTTAAAGGTCACATGTTCCCAAATATCTGGATTCCAACTGGAAAATATTCTCAAATTCCTTAGGTTTAAGAGTATCTTACTCTTAAGCTATCTTCTACCCTTCATTGTGGGTAGAAATGGACAACAATCTGTGACTACTGACCAACTGGTACAGCATAAAGAATAACAAGAATACACACCTTGCTTAAAGAAGGACAAATACTGATCTTTTTGAAGTTAATGAAACTGCCCTTTCCCCCGCCCGCAAGTGGAAACAATTATCACAGGAGTCACTCATTATAATCTCAGCAATGGCTTTGAAAATCTAAGCCACCAAATATATATGGCTTAAAAAAACCTTAACTACCATTTTAAACAACCACATGAATTAAAAACATAATTAGACTAGGGAAGTCATTATTTTTCTCCCCAAAGCTGCAGGGATAAGGAACATAGGAGGTCTCTATGACAATTGAGAACGATATCATCTCCTCACAAAATCACTAATTCAGTGAAGAGATTTTAAAAGTAAGTATGTATCCTTAAGTTGTGCAGTAAATGGTACAACAAACACTTGAGATCTACAACAGTTGACAATTTTTCTTGCAAAGATTAAAAAGTTTCAAAGGGGAAGGGGAAGTAATGAGATGGAAGATAGTTATTGCTGCTGAATCCGCTGGCAGATCAGATGACAATCCTGATTCAACTTTCATTCTTTAAAAAGACAAATAGAGCATCTCACTGTGCCTTTTCAATCGTGACAGAACACAATCATCAAATCACATTATCTTCTTTACTCTGATATCTTGTAGGCAATCTAAAATGATCCCCTATGGACAACACTTTAGCTGAGGTACAAAGTTAAATTCATTCACATACCATCAATGTGATGGTTAAAGATCAAGGAGGATCTGAGAAAATACTCAAAGCTGGACTGCACATCATTGCCTTTCCCCTGACCCCACACACACATGTTGGGAAAAATGGAGGAACATCACAAAAGCAGTAGTTTTTTGGAATATATAGGCATAATAGCAATCCAACCATTGCACAGAACGGGCCCTTGCTTTTCTACTAGTTGGTTAATTTTTTTTTTTTTCTCTTTCATTTAGCAGTGCCAGACTCTTTGTATCCATTTCGTATCAAAATACTCATTATTATGCATCCTGTTATTTAATTTAGGAGGATCAAACCCCATTACATTTCCAAATACATCCCACACATAATTCTCCCRATTCTGAACTAAAGCAGCTACATAAGTATCATCCATTTGATTTGCACACACACACACACCCAGTTTTAGCAGTCAGTTTTACAGACTATCCCCTACTCTGCAAGCACTGTAACATATACGAATGAGCAGATAAATCCATGGGCTTCTAAGAGACCAATGAATGTTGAAAAAAATACAGTCATCAACTAGAATAAACAATCCACACTACATATCAGGGTTAGACTAAAACAAACAATGCTGCTGTGAATGCCATATAAATAGACCAGATTTTTCTTGTTTAAGGATGAATAAAGCCTGACCTGGACTCTCACCAGAGGTTTGGATTAAGTATATCATTCACATATACAGGAGGGGGGRRAAAAAAAAAATCTCATCTTGACATCTTGTGTCCCCGTAGTTTAAAAATGGGTCAAACAAGTTTAAGATTTGTATACGAAGATGTAATAAATGTTATGAAACCAATCATCACAAGAGAGAACTTTACATGCAGGTGAAGGAGCACAGCATAGAAATACATATATGCACACAGTGCTACAGCCCCTCGTTCCTGACATAAAACTCATTATTTCCATGCAAGGTATCTTCAGAGGCTAACCTGAGCCTGGTATGCTTTCTAACAAACACAGTCTAATTTGTTCTCTCTATGGTGCTCCAGTTTGAATAAGATCTGCACCAACTCCATTATTGTTAATGACTATAACTGAAATAAAACATTTCCTCCAACTTTTAACTGTGTAAAAATCCAGAAAATTAAGCAATAGATGACTAATTAATCTACATGATAAAAATCAAGCTAGATGTTATAAGCATTAAGAAAAGCAGTTCGGTTTAGTTCAAAATTCTGTCCCATTTTTCTCTTTCAACTGAATACATAAATGCTATTGTAAGCCATTTCTTGGTTTTTGCTTTCTGCAAACATCTGTTTGCATCGGATCCTTCCAGTTAATACCTAACCTTTATGTAAGAAGCATGTTTCTCCACATTTAAAAAAGATGATTCAATACCATGTGGTATTTATAAGTTTTAATCGATATTAAATGCATTGCATTTTATTTTGTTAAGGAACTGGAGAGGAAAAGGGGATACTTTCACTGTTTACTAAGCTAAAATAACCTCAGCAAAATATTATGCTAAGTCGGCAGTGTTCCATGCGGCTGTTTTCAGATTAAGATAAAAATAGAATTATACGACTCCACAATATTTTTGTGATGAACTTTCTCCAGGTCAAATTCAGAATTTTTTTTGAAAGACAAGCAAGTATAACTGATTTTATTAATATTGATAGGGTCATGGTAGGGAAACACTAATTGAGCAGAGATGTCATTAACATACTTCTACATGACTAGATACTAATTAGGTGACTTTTTTTTTTTTTTAAAGTCTTCCTACTATCTAAGAAGGGTGGCAATTCCATGTTTTACATTCATTCAAAATGACTGCAGAGAAAACAAAACCCCACAAACCCAAAAAAGCCTTCTTGCAATACTCTACTAGTTCCTCTGAAACTCAGTGTAAACAGCCATGTCTGAAGCCTCTCACTAAAATTTTTTAAGGAGAGTCATTTGAAAAATACATTGATCCTATTTCAAAGTGCTTATGAAGTTTTCACTCCCAACATAATTTCCCTCCACCACAACAGAACTATGCAAAATGGAGCATATTAAAAAGTTTGTTTTCATTTTGTCTTTCATTTGCACTACCTGGAGGAGCTAAAGTAATTGGGGGGGGGGACACACATGTAACTTCATTTTGCAAATATGATAGGTGGACTTTCTGCCAAAAATTTCAATAGAACACTGAGAAACAAGGCATTCAGCTCTAACAAGAAAGTGTTAGACTGTTTTCAACATTGATGGTGGTTCTTGCACCCAAACATTCAACAGGTAGCTAGTGCTTGGCAGAGGTATCCTGTTGTGTCCTCATGAATAGGCAAAATTAAATCCCAAAACACCAGCTTTTTTTTCAGATGCAGTTCAAAGTAACTCAGTTTTGCTACACATTGAACACAATTCACAGAAGTTAAGTGTTCAAACTTAAAGAAATACAATCAATAATATGGAAGTTAAGCAGAATCATTTTTAATAATTTTTAAAATATTGTTTAATTAGAATTAAACAAATACTAATTTAGCTATTAAAAGACAGTTAGCAATAGGGTGATGTTATGTTCCCTTTCAAGGTCCTGGCAGGAATATCAAATTGCAGGTCAATAAAGCTGCTTTATTTGTAATTCTCCATTACTATTTTCAAAGTTAAATGATACCACTTCAAAAATAAGACCCACCTCTGTTTTGAAAGGTTATCCAATTATCTTGACTTCACTTCCTAATGCACATCTCTTCCTTTCTTCTTATATCAAACTTTCTTCTAAAGAAGATGAGATTTCATTTTGAAGACTTGAGAATGGCAAAAAATGTCACAGCTCGTTGTTCCACCAACAGTCCACATCATTCAGCCAGTAAGAGAGAAAGAGATCAACTATTCTGATTTCCTCCACGTGAACCCACAGATTCCATCATTATCATTCCTCCATGAAGATAATAGCTTCCTATYAACCTTAAAAAGAAGTCCAATCTTGATTTCAAAGTACCAAATAATAACAAATGCTCCTCAACTCCAGCAATTTGTTTCAGTCACTAAGTTACTCTCAATAACAAAACAAAACAAAAAAATCACTGCTTATAGTTCATGTATCTCCAAATTTACAGCTATGGCTCTTATTAATGCCTTTGTTAGTCTAAGACTTTTATTCCTGGAAATTGTGTTCCCATGTAGGCAGGTATGATCAAGCTATTTTTCACCTTTCTCTGGCAAAATCATACATTCTGGCAACTTCTTTTATGTTCCTATAATGTTATCACAAGTCTCACTACATTTTGAGCTCTTAAAGCTTCTGGAATAAGTTCACTGCATGAACTTATTCCAACCCTGAAAGAAAAAAAAAAAAAAAAAAAAAAAAAAAAAAAAAAAAAAAAAAAAAAAAAAAAAAAAAGGAAAAAAAAAAAAAAAAGAATTGTGCTGTAAAAGAAGCTGTATAAATGCTACCCAGATGCTCCCAAAACATCAAAAGTAAGAAGGCAAATACAAACCTATTTCCCTCTCCCCTTTCTCTACTTCTTTCTTCTTCCTTCTCCCTTTTGCCCCCCAAATCACACATGATTTTGAATGCAATAGTATAAACAGAAATGTAATTTCACAATTGGGTTCGGGGTTTCTTCTTGGCCAGGAATGCAATTTATTTACTGAACTATATCCTTACAATATTTTTTCTCAACTTTATCCCTGGAGTATCAATGTAGTAAAGTGAACTATGTACCAAATGAGCTAGGTTCTATTCCAGCTGAATCATCATTAACAAAATTGAGCCTAAGAAAGCGTTCCTGAAATGTGTGCTTATAGTGACTAAACTGCAACGGCTGAATTCTGGCAATATTAATTTCTATGGCATAATATAAATATATAATATGTGTCATATATTCTTCCCCTGCAATCAGGCAAATTCTACCTGGGAGTGACAGAAAAAGAAATACAGAACCACACAATGACACATTTGTAAAACACATTCATAAATAGTTACATTTTACGTTCACATCAGAGCAAAACCTTGTATTCGACTACTTGAAGTCCATCAGACCAGACTGCATAAAAAGCAGTATCTCCAAATTCATCTATTTAAACTCAAACTCATCACAYGCAATTTCCAATTTTATGAAACAAACAGCAATGAGGTAATCTCAATGCATTTCCAACTATTAACAGATAAAGATAACAAATCCTGAACTAAACCTAGCTGCTCTTAGGCAGTTTCTGTAGAGAGGTCACTCATCTGAATGCAGTATGATGTTAAACTGAAGAGTATCAGTAGGGGAATTTTCAACTTTTGTTGTACAACATGAACATCTGCTCAAGAGAGCTCACTCTGAGAGGTGCTGAAGTTTATATGTTTTGAGCAGAAACATTAGAAGTCAGCAGGTTACAAGGAACAGCAAAAAGTAAAATACATTAGCAAATGAATAGCAGACTATACACGCTTGTGCAACCTTAGAAACCTAGATATAGTATGAGTGATAAAGTGAAATACATCTGTATCGATGAATTATGCACTCCATTTTCTACTGTAGCCTCATTTTACAACAAAGCCTCCATTGTGTGCTATGTTCATATCTAACTTTACATAAGACAACTTATTAAAACATAATTGACCCAATTACCTTGCTCAGAGAAGGTGCTTGACCCTCAGCTGAAGCTCTGCAAAGCAATTATAGGGCCATTTGGAATCACTGTCTGCCAGTTCAAACCCACAGAAGAAAGCATTTCCTAAACAAAGGAGCACAATTGGGCAGCTTTGGGCACACAACAAAGTGGGGAGGCTGCACGTGCTACCTTCCTGAGCAGGCGGTGGAGGAAAGCACACCACTGGGCATCAGTTAACTGTGCTACAGGGGTGGAGAGGAGGAAAAGGAGGAGGGAAGGACTTTGTCCTACCTAAAAAAAAAACCAGATGCCAGAAGGGGTGAAGCCCAACAGAGTTGGGGCCTTGCATCTCAAAACTCAGTTATTTTGCACAGGTATCCAGAAATACTAGACCACTTCTTTGCTTCAGAGTAAAGCAATTGTGTTCAAAATATTCCTTTTGTGAACAGTTTTCCTTAAGTTGCCTCTGAAGAAATCCGTATCTGTGACTGGACTCTATTCAGACSTCTGCATCTGCACTCACTGGGGGAATACAGTAAATTGGATTTACCCTCAAAGGATTGATGTCTACACCAGGTAGTCTGAAGAGATTAGGCTATGGCRTTATTTATCGCTCTTTATGCCCTGGAGAAGGTACTAGGATGACACACCACAGTGCACTATTCCTTCATTTCTGTCTGTTTAGAGAGCATTCCTGTTTATTTTTCATGTACATGGCATGTCTGTTTTTCCCTTCTTCACTGCTGGAGGTGTACTGGTTTTGTCTGGGATAGAGTTAATTTTCTTCATAGTAGCTTGTATGGGGCTATGTTTTGGATTTGTGCTGGAAACAGTGTTGATAATACAGGGATGTTTTTGTTATTGCTGAGTAGTGCTTACACAGAGTCAAGGCCTTTTCTGCTTCTTGCGCTGCTCCGCCAGCGAGGAGGCTGGGGGTGCACAAGAAGCTGGGAGGGGACACAGCCAGGASAGCTGAYCCCAACTGACCAAAGGGATATCCCACACCATATAACGTCATGCTCAGCATATAAAGCTGGGGGAAGAAGAAGGAAGGGGGGGACGTTCGGAGTGATGGCGTTTGTCTTCCCAAGTAACYGTTAGGCGTGATGGAGCCCTGCTTTCCTGGAGATGGCTGAACACCTGCCTGCCGATGGGAAGCAGTGAATAAATTCTTCATTTTGCTTTGCTTGTGCACRTAGCTTTTGCTTTACCTATTAAACTGTCTTTATCTCATCCCACGAGTTTTCCTCACTCTTACCCTTCCGATTCTCTCCCCCATCCCACTGGGGGAGTGAGCAAGTGGCTGTGTGGGGCTCAGTTGCCGACCGGGGTTAAACCATGACAGAGGTCCTTTAAATATAAGGAGCACAAGATGATTACTTGTGAAATTATGAAATACCTTCTTTGGATTATAATTATGGTACACCAAGGAATATTAATGTATGTTTCAACAGAAAAATACTATATATTAGGCTCTTCACAGCAAACATTCTAGATTCAGAAAACAGAAGAGATGACAGTTTAACACTGTATTGCTAGATCTCCTCTTAGGAGTTGCAACTGGAAATTCATGCCAGATGCCTCTCAGAAATATGTACTTGAAGAAAACATATAGTTGTATTACACTGAATAGCACAAAATATTCCAATATGCTAGAAACAATAAGCAATAAATGAAATTTCCAATTGACTTTCCAGCAAATCTATTTTCATTACAAATGGAGATTTTGTATGTATTGCATTACTTATGGTAATTGTGTGACATCTATTATGAATAACCATGTATTCCAATCATCTCTTTTAATTATATTCTGCCATAAGAGCAAGCCATGCAATACCTTGCTCAGACTCAGTTAACTGTGTGTGTGCTGCCTATCACATTCTGATGGCTATGTTGAGGACAAAAAGTCCTAGACATGCACAAACTGTAACAGGAACGGCTTGTAACTGTCATCTCCTTCATTAGTCAGAAACTACTTAAAACAAAAGAATAAAAAAAGCTGAATTTAAATCCAGTTATGTGCTGAGAAAAAAAATAATTCTTTTGATTTCTTTCTTTCATAAAGTTCATGGTAATTGGTACCTGAACGCAAAGCACATGGATATCTGCTATTGATGCAGGTACTTAAATTTTCTGTAGTGGCAAAATTGCAACAACAGCAAATATCCCTTTTGTATTTGTTATCTTTGTCCATTTATGGCTGTTGAGTTTGGGTTTACCGATATGATAAAAAGGATAAAATTACAGGTTTGTTCAATAACCACACCAATTACAAATTTGCTGTCTACTAGACTAGAAAATAACTGCTGGACTAAAAGTATTCATTATTTACAAACAGGACTTCACAGTTTTTTAAACAAGGATACCAATTATTGTGTTAAACCTCAAAGGAAATGCTCATTTTACCTTTTCTGAATCCCACCTCAGTTTCCCTGCCACTTTTCATACAAAAGTTTGCTACCTCTTAATTTTACTTCCTTCTACACAGCTTTGCTCCGCTGTCTTTTAAACTTGACTTCTTCCAGCTCCTTAGGATAAGGCTTTTCTCACTAAACACTTAGCCAGGTTTCTTGCTATGCTAATACACGAATGGGTAAACTCTTTTTTCCAGATGATCTCTGCCACCCCAATGACAGGAACCTCAAAGTAAATTCACTTAAGTCAGTTACTATAAAACTATAGCTGTAAGTTGATGTAAAAATGCTAATATGCTTTGCAAATTATTAATGAGGATAAACACAACAAAATGGGAGGCTGTAACTAACCTAATACACAATGAAATAATTTTAAATATGAATGTAAGTTTAATTAAATATTTTCAGCCTTCAAAAAATAAGCTGCTTTTAAATAAAACAGGGTCTCAACAATTATATCATAAAAATAAAAATCACAGCATTAGAAGACAGTAGGCAGCCTCTATGAAATTTGATCTTCCACAGCAATCATCGGCCAATTGATCTAAAATTTAGATGTTTTATGTTTTTTCATGACGACAAGAATGGGCTTTCCAAATTGTTCTTTACTTTATGGGCACGGTGTAAGTATGCATAATAGGTACCACAATGGTAGGACTTACAGACTAGGTTTCAAAAATTCTTCTGCATGTCCCTGGAGATGGGACATCTCTCCCTTGTAAAGACAAGCAGTTCCACTTTTAGAAGACATACATTAGTAACACACCTTCAAAACTGTACAGTGAGTCCCCCTGAAACACACAAAGCAGTAGATAGGTTCATGCATGATGTGGTTTTCTTTAAGTCATTTATTAGTTCCAAACAACGATGATGACAAACAGGTGAATGAAAGGGATTAGACCAAAATGCAATTGGAATTTCTTAGCTGGATTTCAGCATATGTTAGCAATGTAGCCAAGAAATTTAATTGCACAGATCCAACCTGTTATGACACACAGCTTACAAGCCCATTTTTCAGAGATCTCATTACTCTCCATACAGCGAGGTTTGAAGGTCAGTTGAACACATCAGTAATAAGAGACTGCTCATCCATCCATGGCATTTGGTAAGATGCACCAGGCTCCAACCTAGGATCTACTGCCTCTCCCAGATGTGGCCTTAAGACAACTTTTTTAATACCTCTTCCAGGCTGTGCTACAACCTGAGAAATTCTTATCACTAATCTGCTGAATGCAGGTAAATAAGTAATTTAGTTGGTAGTTTAATCCATTTGCAAATCAGCAAAAAATACTTTTGATTTCATTACTTTCATTTTTTCTTTCTATTTAAAATACTGACACAAAGCATTTAGAATGGAATTTTCATCAACACTATTATATTAATGCAACTATAACAATGCAAACAGAATAGGTAAATCCTTATGGTGAAGTACATTCTCCTTCAACAGTGAGCACCGCTCAAGCAAGACAGGATTTGAAGGGAGAGAAAGTATTTTTATCAGACCAAATGATACAGTTGAGCTCCAGCCCCGCAAATAAGACAGACAAGCTTTTGTGCACAGAGCCCTGAAACTATTATCTTCAGAAGCAGAATTTCCTAATGCGAGTCAAACACCATCCCTTTGTTTGTAGACTGCAAACATAATGACTCCAGCCCTGAAATAATTAACTGGCCTCTCTATCACCACTAAATTCAAGTGGTTTGCATACACAGAGCGGAGCACTCGTTCTTTGGGCTGTCTGAGGAGAACCTTTTTCCCAGAAGGTAGCTTGAGAATACAGCGAAGCTGATCTACTGGTTTGCTGCTGCCAAGGGTGCAGTCCCACTCCTTACCCTCTGCGCAACATAGTTTAATTTAGCTAAAAATTATTAAGCATAGGAACTGTTTTTCTTACTCTCATTCGTGCAAGTAAACATTATGGCATTAGTAAGTCCTACTTGAGGGATCAGGACTGCTCATATAAGGAATAGTCAGGGGACAGCTTTATTTGGGATCTGAGGGGAAAAAAAAAAACAACTTGGGACTTTCCACTGATGCTCAACAGCTTCAGTATGGTATCTCAAAAAGAATTTATCTAATACTGACCATACAAAAAGTAAGTCTGAATCTCTTCTGCATTCCTGCTGAAGAAATATACTCTATACTTCCCCCACATTTTCACACATGATGTATCATTTGTATCTGTTCTTCCCATTCAGGAGGTCTTTTCTACACCACCAAAGGTACTTCATCCTCTTCCTAGTACTCTCTTCTTCTAGAGTTACTAGACATTTTGAGAAATTCATCTAAGTAGTTCACTCCTTATTGTACCAAACAACATCTTCTGTCTCCATGTGATTCCCTTGCTATCTCCAGGATGATATTTAGGTTACAAAGTCTTTACCAAAACCCCTTATTTTTAGCTCTTTGCTAAAGAGCTAAAAGGAGCATGACTGCTCCTTAGCATTGTGCTAAAACAAACTAATAATAACAGTAATGCATACAAAGCTTCTGTAATAAGCACTAAATAGTACTTTCCCACAGGGTTTGATATGTATAATGTGTATTTGTAACAGTGCAGTGTACATTATTGCAATATGTAAATGCAAATTTATATATTCTGCAATATAACTGAATTTTATTTTCTAAATCTCAGTTTTATGGCAAATATTAACACTTGTTTAGGCTAAAAACCGTAAAATTGATAATTATGTAGCATAAATACAGATGTGATAAATGTGCAATGTACAAACTAACTAAATCACAGTAAACAGCAGCTCTGTAACTTTATGAAGAATTAAAATTTCATATACATGCTAAACACCATGGTTTTCAACCCAACTTGTGAGAGAATACTACTGTTCTTTCCAGAACCAGTGTGCTATCTTCAATGGAAATTCTGTCAGGACTGTAACTAAATTAAAAATTACTTTAAAAATATATTAACAAATAATACTAATCAAAAGGATTATTTCTTTCTAACTGCAAATCTTTTAAGAAAAGCAGCAATCATTTGTGACAATACAGAATACGTCAGTCTCGAGTAATACGGCAATTCTGACAGCGTATGACAGGGAAGCTCACAAACAGACAAATTGTACAGCAAAGCAGATGCTATTCTTACATTGCACGACCCTGGATCCCATCCCACCCAAGCAACAGACCCAGAACAATTACACTGTAGCTTAGGGTGTTATCAAGTCTTTGAAGGAGCATCTGGTTCAACTAATGTTTTCTCTACTCGTTAATAAAAGGAACAAGCTGCAGTAACTCACAGTAGGGCACACTGTCTCGGCAAGAAATAATGACCATTAACTTCATATAGTGATGAACTTCCCAGAAAATATCACATGCTTTGGGTTTTTATATATGGTCTATTCCCCACAATCAGAATACTTTCTGGTGGAAAACACTAGATCTCTATGGAAATAGCAATACCAAATAGTCCAGCAAAATTCAGTACATAACAGTTAAACAGTGTCTTTTTTTTTTTTTTTTTTAAAAATGGAAAAACCTTTTCATAAACAAACCCAGATGAAAAGTTATTGTAAAGTGTTTATTCTAATTCATTACACACACACATACATGTGCACTCACTGAAGGAGCCACACTGTCCACCACAAATTTCTATAAAATTGCTTGGTCCTGATAACCCTCAGCTCATTGTTCGCAGCTGGAAAGCCTGTTCTTTTTAATAACCAATTCAATAAACTGTTGAAAAATGCTTTGTATAATATAGTATTTCCATAGATCTGATGTTTGTCTCTGTCATTACATATTGCATTCAATCAATTTACAAATGTTGCTGTGTTCCTTTTGTGCTAGTTCTTCTTATGGCATCTGAACACAAATCCAAAGATCAATACCTTGTCTGCTGAAAAAAAATTGGACATAACAAATGAATAATTTTATTTATAATAAAAGTCCTAGTCCCCAAACAGATTCTACTAATGTTCAAATTCATTTTTCATGTTTAACACAAGATGAAAGCAAGTACCCTGCAAAATGCAATGAGAAAGGCAGTGATAAAAAAAACAGTTCATATTTATTGAAGATGTGAGCAAAACCATGTAAAGCTATGGCGTATGGCTAGGAAAGCATCAATAAAATGGTAGGTCATTCACAAAGTATTTGTTACCATATTAAAGAGCAAAAAGTCCCTGTCAAAGAGCAGATGGATTTTCTTTAAAAAGACACTACAGTTCTGCTCTGAACTATGGAAACAGCAAGGCTCTGAATGAAATAATTTAAGTAAGAAAACAAGTAGAAGCTTAGCTCATGCTGGTTGCGTGAGCCAATCAGTTCATCTTGTGCCTTTTGTGTGACAGAAACAATGCATTTGCTGACTATAGACACATCCCTGCACTACTCCAGCTATTGAATAGCTACCTCCTCTAAAACAGTTACATAGTTGTTCAAGGGAGCCACAAACGACTTCTTTCACAATCACGCTTTGCAGAGCAGCAAGCTAACAGAACTTAGGGGAAACAGGGACTCTACCTTTCATAGAACACAATATTGGTACCTGTATAAGCGTACAAATCCCAGCAAGCTTACACAATAACCAGCTCACCTCCTCCCCACTCCCAAGCTAACTGCCAAGATGTGCGCTGCATACAGTATTCCCACCTAGACTCTTGGCTCCATAACAATTCACAGGCATTAGCAAAACCAAATCATACCATTTCTGTACAAAACAGAAAACCAACATAAAAACACACCCCAAAAACCAGTATCTCATTAATCAAGACTGTCCCCAATACCATGTACCTGGCTGCTCTGAAATAAGACAGACAAGTAGAAGGGGCAGGGAACCCCCATCTTCCCTTTTGAACTATATGCAAGAACAGAGCAGGTACGTACTCCTCATTTTGTCATGGGAGTTGAGTGACTCGATGTTTTCAGACCGACTGTGGTCAGACACCTCTGAGCCTTAACCATTTTCCTATTAGGTGACAGCAAAGAGACTGGCTGAGGGGAACATGCACTAATCCTGCACGCTGACCACGCGTAGCTCTCCCTCTCCATTTGGTTGTGCCAAAAGAGGTGAATGAGTTAGCTGGTGCTGTCAAACATACACGCATCTTTTAGCTTACACAGTAGGGATTCCAGCTGAATGCCAGATACCCCTTACTCAATAGTAAGATCCCAGTTACTTCCTATTCAAGAATCTGCAATAATCACATCTTCACTCAAAGGGATCCTATTACAAACCGGTTCCTGAATCCATGAACTAGCGTGCACCCCTTAAACAAAAGTCTAATGCTGGGGCAATTGAGGCAGCTTCCTCCAGGAACAGGGGAACTCTTTCCTTACCATGAATACTATGTTCTTGCTATTCCTATTCTTGGTTACTATTAGCACAGTTTGACTTTCAAGTGTCAAAGTGAATTCACAGGACTGGCAGCTGGAAATAAACAAAACAAAAATTTCTAACGTGTTAACTGAACAAGCACGCTTTGGCATTGCTCAAATCATGAACACTGCACTCCACGAGACCATTTTGACTGAATTTTTTCCAGAGTATAGCTTTATTTTGAAACTATTACAGCAAATTCACAACTCCAATCCTACGTTCTGTTTCAAGATGGAATTTCAACCTTACTAGTTAATTAAAGCCACCACCTGGAGTGAGCTGGCTTTCAAACTGATTTCCTTTGTCTCTCTAATTCACACACATTAATATTTTATTTTCTACTGAAAAAAAAAAAAAAAGAAGAAAAGGAATGTCACAAGTGTGCCAAAGACAAGGCAGATAAAATTATTGCAATAAAACAAAGAAAATACACTTGTTACTGCCAGGTCTCGAGATGAATGCTCCATTATACAGGCATTTTAAAGGCTTACAACTGCAAATTGCTCTATTTTACATACTGCATTCTAGCCTTTGCATCAAGATCTTTTCTAATTTTTTCTTATTGTAATGAGAAAGGGAAAGGGTTGGGTTTTTATTACCTGAACATTTATTCAATGGAGAAACAAAGACTACATTATATATTACAACACATGAGCTATTAAAACCATGTGACACTATAAAATATGCTGCAATACTCATTATGGGATAACAAAGCTAAACCTGAGCAAATAAATGTATCTGCCAAACAGTCAGCAATAACTATACAACTAGACTTTATAATCTTTAATTATTTAAGAAGGAAAGAAGCTTGTAATAATTAAGTTTTATAGGCTGCTGAAATTGTCATTACTAGGTGCTCACAAAACTTTAAAACAAGTATCTTTCATCTGAAATAACTTTTCCTTATTTGTAACAACAGATGCAATTGTTCACTTAACTGATTAATTGAAAAAAATCATTAACTATTGTTTTTAAAACTTCCACACACAGTACAGATAACATTTTATTTACTCTCTGATCTGGACAGTGCATATACCAACACACTGCTCAGGCATTTACAGGCTCTGCACCTCACAGTGACTGATGTGATACTGTCTTTAGATAGCTTTGAAAATGTTTTTTGGTTTTTTTTTGGTTTTTTTTTTTTTTTTTTGACAAATCTGTAAATCACATCAGCTTACATCAGATACTTCAGAAACTTGAAGTTGAGGAGAACTGTTCATTTAATTCGTTAAAATATATTGGTGAGACAGTAACACCATTAAAGTTTCCATAAAGTCTATGCATCTTTGCCATGCATTTATAAGCAAATGATCTGACTTCTGGTACAAACAGACACCATTCAAAGCAGATGTAGAGAGAAGTTCTGTATTGAAAAATTATAATCTACAGAAGTGGCAGGAGGAGAGCAAGGTTCCGTATTTCAGAAGACACACATTTATGGGTTTAAAAAAATATATTAAAGGTTACTAAATTTTAAATTATATATTAAATTATGAAAGAAACAACATAAAACTGCAGAAGAACAAGAAAGCTTTCAATAAACACCAGAGGACTTTCTTCTTTTCCCAAAACACATTCAGCCATTGCCTGAGTTCCTACTAAAATTTTACCATGGACCTCTATGRCAATGAAGTGATCAATCTTGAGTATTTCTGAAAAGTTCCACCTCCAGCCACTGAAATCAGCCCAAGTTACACAGCAGCAGAGTTTTGACTGGAAAATAATATGCCACACTACAAAATACACTAAATAGGTACATCTAGCATCTTGCAGAATCAAGTTCCTATACAGTTTCTAGACTGAGAATTTTCCTTACAACATGGGGCTTCGTTTTTCCCTCAGGAAATGTGTGCGCTATACAGATGGTTTATTTAATCCATTCCTACCTAAATTAATCAAAGCAATCTGTCCCAAAAAAATAAGAGTCTTCATACAGGATTCTGCTGCCATTTGACAAATTGTGTACATTTAGCTAGGAGTAGTTGAAAATCCTCCATAAAGAAGTTACCACATCTAAAAATAAGTGACATTATTAAAAGGGAAGCAGGATGTGTTATTTAGCATAATATGAAATTTAAACAGTACCACCTCAGATACGCTTTAAAATGCTTTTAGTAGCACCTGGTTGTTTATACATCTTCTGTGGTGAAAAGGTCAATAGAAATTCACCTCTAAGGTCACAGTTGCTAAGCAACTGTTTTCGGCAGTTCTGCAACACCGATCAAGCGTATTACGTTCCACTGCCTGGTTTCAGAATAAACCCGCGTAGCATCCTACCTGGCCTTTGAAGAGCACCGAGCTCCTCCTGCTTTTCCCAAGAGCACAGGTGCCCATCGTCGAGGCGCTGCTTGAAAGGATACGCCCTGGGACCACCGGCTTCCGGTTCACGAGGGCAAAGGAGAGCTCAGTCTTCAGGAAGACCATGGAGGGCTTGATGAGGTGCTGCCCGAATCTCAGCATGATAAATGTTAATCTTCAGGGTCTGAAACAGACAATGGTTACGATAATTAAAGGACTGACTTTGCCTTTTCAAACAACAGGAATAAGACAACCAAATTGTCTAGGCAGCTTCTGAAAGAAAGTGCCTCCTGGGCTCACCAAGGCATTGGGTGTTTTGGAAAGACTGGTAAGGCTTTCCTAAAAGGGGTGGTGGAAAGGGCTTCTTTCCAAAGCAAAAATTTTACATATAATTTCTTAAACCCTTTTCTTATCATCTTGGCAGGGCTACAAAATTCTAGACAGAGAATGTCATTTTTCCCTCCCATTTTCATTTGTTCTGCATTGTATACATTTGAGTTGTGTGCTAGGAGAAGTACAAATAGTGTTTCACATGCCCTTTGCCACAATGCAAATCAATGCACACAGGACTTAAGAAATAAAAAAACCACATTATCTAAATCAATCTCTCCACTAAATACCTCAATTGAAGAAATACTGACAAATTAAAGAAAGCATATTTAGTCATTTTCCATCCATACTTTCTAGTCTGAGCAACTGAAATGTGAAGACGATCAATAGTTGTGTGCAACATTTTCTCTTAACGCCAAGAAAGCCAAAGATTTCCACTTTCATTCACTAAAATTTTCTCTCTTCCTGATGAGGATGAAAATCTTTCTTAAGTAACTAAGGCACAATCCTAACAGTGTCTATTTTAGGTCTTTAAGCCCTAGAGTATTTAAAGTATTTAATTCAATCAGAAATATCCAAGGTGCTGCAGGGTAAAACATGAAGTAATGAAGAATTTCATGTGACACAATACTTCAGACATATCGAAAGCATTACATTAACATTACCTTGCTTGAATGAAGTGACTAATCAGAAAATTCAGTTTTATAAGTTGCTTCAGATGGGGAAAGATACCGTTAGAGTCATGTAGGGTCTTTTGCTGCAGTTCTTTTCTTGCAAGCCTACTGTGTTTAGTAAGACCCAAACTTGGTTCTTAATCTGAAAGATTTATTCTAATTTAAGGTCCCACTCCTTGTATCTGCTCCAACAAAAAGTACATATAACAACCCCCTCAAGTGCCCATACTTTGAAAGTGTCTTTGAAAAGTGCTTGTTCATTGGAAGGAAGTTCTGGCCTTTTCAGCTATCTGATTCCACAAAAGAACTTAACTAAATTAAATAGAGGATAGCAGATGCATCTAGTCAAGCTTTACACCAGAAAAACATGTATAAAACTTAGTATAAGATAACAGTAACCAATCAGATGACTACACATTCAAGTAATAAACATTCTCTAAGCAGGCACCACGTCTTGTTTTATTTTTGAAAATCACAGATTAAAGGAAATGCTTGAGCAGACCATGAAAAAGTAGAGATTTTAACTATCCCTGTTTCAAAGATCTGAAAAGGTTCTATAATTATTTTTTTTCCCATAAAGTCAACAGAAGACTAAGTGTCTGAGAAGATGTGTCCCTTACCGTATATTAAACCTGAAACTTGACAGCACACAAAAATCAAGTCTCTTTAGCTACTAGAAGAATCACTTACCAGAGGAAACACCTGCTATCTTGTGCTGATGTCTGAAAAAAAAAATTATTAGGAACTTCAATCTTCCTCATTTCTCTTAAGCAGTCCATCAGCACCCCCCCTGTGGGGGTTTCTCATTCTGATTAAAACATGCAAGAATGTTTTTACATGATATGATAAAGAGACAGGGTTCTCTTCGCAATGAAGGAAATGTTTCTGATAAAGGAGCATTACATTAAATAGCCACTACCACCATCCAGTGATGAAACTGTAAGCTAGTATCTCCAGTATCTGGAAAATAAAATCTACCACCACACCTTCAGTTGCATCTGGCAATACTATGGACAGAAATAAAAGTACTACCAATCATTTCTTATTCTGTCTTCCAGGCTACTGATAACTAAAAGCACTGTCCAGAGACATGGAATAGACTTAAACACAGAACCAAGACTTTAAAATAACAGATGCTGATTTTAAAACCTGATGCTTTGAAATTCGATTTAAGGTGGCAGAGAACCTGAGATTTTGGTAATCACCAGGAGAAGTCCTCTGGCTGTTTGCTGCCATAAGCGAAAAACAATAAACAATAGCAGGATAAGGTTGATGAAATTGGAAATAAAGCCTGCATCCCATGCTTCAAGAACTGAGACTCCAGGGAAGCTGGAAATGCATGACCTGGTGCTTTTCTATTCTAATTATCTATCTAAAATTACTAGGGGCTCCTATGCGTCTCTCCAGTCTAACGGTGACTCTGAAACTCACTGTTAAAAATAACCAAATCCCAATCTGAAGCATATGTTGCAAAACTCTTAAAGTTGCAGAATGGAACAAATATTGATAATTACAAGAACCAAGGTTAAATTTGTGTTAAGGGCAAGGGCATCCCCCAAGGTAAAAGTTTTGCTAAGTCAAAACATCACTGCAGGTAGTGGATTTGGGACAGACAAGGACCATATTGGAGAGTTGATAAGCAATAAAAAACATTTTTATTTGAATAAGAAATCCAATATGAAGATATTCTCTTCCAGCTTAAATATCTAAATATCCTAAATATTCTACTACATATCTAAATAATCCACTATCCTACCCAATATCCTACTATCCATACAATAAAAATGTATTTCTTTCTCCTTTTAACTCTGAGGATTTAGAATCCTATTTAGATTTAATAGCAGACTATTAATCTCCATTTAACATCTGCATACAAGAGATGTTAAATTCATGGGAAATCCTGAGTGTTCAATATCTCAAAATGGGAAGAGCTAGTATCACAAAGCAGCGGGTAGAACGCACCAGAATGATGGAACGGAGCCCAGATTCCAAAACTGACATTTGGGTTTACCTGAAGTTGAACAGAGCACTGTAGCCAGTAGGTACTGCTCCAGCAGGTAACCTGTGGCAGGCGGGGAAGCGGCAGAATTCCCTGGGCCCAAAAAGTTCATTCACAACTGGAAACCAAGGCCATGACTCTACAAATCTCTATATCATCATAGGCAGTTTGTGCAACCTCCAATGAACCTATGGACAATACGTCTGCAATCCACAGTAACACCATAAAGGAGAAGGGTCTCTTCAGGATATTCACCATCATCTGGACCCTATCAGTTACTGACCATAATTTCATCACTGGAATGTTTTTATTAAAATTAACCCTAAGCTGTATTGGGAAAAATACACATCTGATGGTCCTATCAGAACAATGCCATACATCCTTTTTCATACTTCAAGAGAGATTTTCAAAAAAGATTTTGTCAGTTCAGTTGACATCCTGTATAAATACACTCAACATTTGCCAAAATAAACATACGCAACATTATTAGCCACAGAGGTTGGGTCACCATTGCTCTCTAATATTGATGGGTATTTTCAATGCTTTAAGAACAATTAAAAATGCATTTTCAGAAAATGCTAAATGGATCCATACATAGATCCTGTGGACCACAGAATTTAGGTTGACTATACCATGTATTCATAACATACCTACCACATGCATCTTCACTTATTTCACTGCCATCTTGTTAAAAAAGTCAGGAAAGGATCAGTAAAGTAAAAGCACTGGCCTCACACCTCCTCAGGCAATAGTCTGAAGAATCAAGTTACAGCCCAACTGGGTTGACCCAGAATTACTAGAACATTTTTAAATCTCATGCATAGAATTAATGCATGTATTAAAACCTTTTCTATTTGCTTACTGTGCAATAATATATCTGAATAATGTATTTCTATCTCTTGATTCAGACTAAATAAATATGTGTCTCAAACAAGTGTGTCAGTTGTACTGGTTGTGCTATGTAATACTGCAGACTTCCCAGTGCTCTTCTCTCCAATTCTGAAAGGGGATTAAGGGAATTTTTTTTCTTAAACAATTATTCACGATCTAGTATATACTAGTTAAGATGTTTTCTGCCCTAGTGATCTTCTGCGTTTTTCTGTAAAGCATGATCATCTGTGCTCAGAACCAATACAAATGCTAAAAAATACATTAGGGAAATGAGTAATGGGTACAACTGAAAAATCTGTGGCTGCACAGCAACACACTGCAGCAAGGCTGGAATATTCCAGAGTGCAGTGAGGCAGGAAACTGCTACCAGCAGAGCAAGTTTTCAGTCATCTGAATTCTACCTGCTTATTGCTTGAATGGCCTCTAAACAAGCAGAAATCAATACAGTATAGGTGCATGCATGCAGGTCATGAGATGCATATAGTGTGTGCACAAGGTTTCCCAGCTGATTGGAATCACCTCACTAAGTCTGTTCCTCCAGGGATTTCCATTTTTCACATAATGAGGAGGTCATTGCCAGCTAAAACAGAAACTAAACATAATTGGTGAAAGATGTTTCTTCTTTAATGATAGTAGTCTTTCTAATCCCAGTAATAAGGAGGACAATTACAGAGTAATGTTAGAAAATGAAAGAAATCCATTTCTGATAAAAGAAAATTTCAGCCCAGTTTAACACAGTTTCTATTCTGACTATTCAGATGAAAAGTGTATTTACTCTTCTTCATATTGCATGTATACATTACATTGCCTATTTCATCTGCCTCATTTTCCTAATTAAATTTCCTTCAAGCTGCGTTCCTGCAGTTGTAGGTGGGAATATAGTATTAAAGGCTAACATAGCAAGTAGACGAATTTTACAGCCGCAACAGATCTCAAATCTGTATAACCCGTACTAGAAAAAAAAAATTACACTGGCATTCTACATTACAGCCTGAAAAATAAGAGTGCTAAAATTAAGAAAAATGTTGAGATACACTGAAATATTTTCAAATATTATTACATTTTGTAAAAATTCAAGAATAGGCACATTGCATTTGCCCAGCCTATACAAACACTACTCATTCATTTAATGTATTTTTGAGAGGAAATCTAAACACAGGTCTCAATTCTCCAAGTTTATTTGGTTTTGGGGGCTAGGGGTTTTGGTTTGTGCTTCATTTTTTAAATTGCAGAAGCTGTAGAATCGGTGGTGTCAAATACACAGGGAGAACTCTGAACAGAAGATAAGGTTCACCTAAAGACAGGTCCCTAGGACATCAAGACAGGTGTCTGCTTGTTACATGTCATCTCTAGAGTCAGAGACCTATAGCCTGGAATACCGTTGGAAATTACTTTCTCTGTACTGACTATAAGGAGTGATGGCACTAATTCTTTAAGGCTGCCTTCCTGCCTCCACAGACCTCCCCTTTGGATGCTTAATTGAGATGGGGCTGGTACTCCAAAATGCCCCTTTATTTTATCATACAATTACTTGTCTTTAATGACAAGGTGTTGAGATCACCACCCGCTGGGAACCAAGCTCAAGGCTTTTGCTGAGCAATCACGTGAGCACTGTTCTAGGAAAGCTACGAATCTGGTTGTAATGAGAGAACACAAGATAATGCAAAATGGGCTGCTAACTTAAAATGTGTATATTAAAGAAAACCGATTACAATACCATTCTCTCTCTTTGCTAATATAGATTAATATTTTGGAAACAATCTGAGGACTATTCTTAAATTTTAAAGTTTGTCATTTTACCATATTAATATCACCTGTTCATTAGTTTTGACACTCCTGATCCTGCTACTCAATTTCACTGTAAAAACACTGCAAATTTATATGGCAAAATGAAAACAACTTAGTTGATTTTTTTTTTTTTAAGGTCTTACAAAAAATCTTCTTTTTTTTTTTTTTTTTTTTTTTAATTCAGCAAGGTAAGACAACTTGTGTCACACACTGTAGTTAAGGAAACAAAGTAACTCTCCAGTAAATTATGTTTATGGCTAACTTCAGATTTCTCCATCACATTTTCTGCGCTGCCCTTTATCCTACAAAACTATATCCTTAAATGCATACTTTGCATTTTTCCCTCTAAAAGGTTTGATTATGTGGAAAGTGATATTCCTACTTAGACATCTGAATTCCGCACCATGTTCAAGAAGTGATGTACAATGAAGAACTGTCCTGCATGCTATCTCCCCTCTCCTCATGCTTTATTATTTTTTTACTCATTCCCTCCCCTCCCTGCCATTTTGCGAGGATGAAATCCACACAATTCAGAGTATTACTTATTTAACCCAAGCACATAGCAATGAACGCCCTTGTTCTAGCAGCCAGGATTTGCCATTTTGATCAAAGAATACTTAAAAACACTAACAAAAAGAAATAATTTCATTCTAAAATCACTCAGTTTTTCTACTAGCCCTTTGTCCCTAGAGCGGCTTTATCTTTCAGCATCCTCCACTCCCACCCTTGTACAAAATTTAACTACATGTTTTGAGTTCTTCCAGTTTCAGAAAATGACCTTTAATTAAAAAACCCTTCTCCCTCTCAGTGAGCCAAAACATAGCATGCTACTGCTATTTCTGTTCTAAAAAAGCCAAAAAGAATTACAAAACTAGAAAAGGTACTCAAGTATCTTTGACAGCCATAGCCTAGATTCTCTCCATGGGGATGGTATTTAAGGCTCTACGTGGAGTTGAAGGGAAAAGCTTGTATGGATTATTTTCCATTTTCACCACCCACAGAAGCTACTGAACAGAAAGCCCATTAAATGTGATGCATGCAACCAATCCTGGCTGTGTTGACAAGGACTGATTTCTCACGTCATACACAGATTATGATGGACTTGAATCCACTACACGTGGCTTCCCCTGCTTAATCTAGCAGCAAAGAAAACATCAAAATTATTACTGTTTAAATATATTGCCATTTTCTTAGCATGGTGAATCAAGCTAAATTATCTACACTTAAAATTAAAATAGACTGTGGTCTGTTGCATAGTACCCCAAGCACCTTAATGTGTATGATGCTAAGGGCCATCCATCTGCAATCCCATAGCCTGCCTTCCCCTTGCAGCTCTGTTTCCTTTCACCCAAGCTGCAGAAGYATTTCCTAGCCCCTCTGGGACAGTATTTTTCCATTCTCCTCTCACAGTGTCGATCTCACAGTCTTATACCTGGAAGCCCTGGTATTGCTGTTAACAGCAGATTCTCCTAGGGCATGACTGTGACCACCATGAGAATCGTTCCTTCCTCCGCCCCCTTCTCCTACTGCCTGTTTGTAGCTTTCGGGTTACACCAGTGGACCCAAGAACGCGCCTACACAAAGCTTACTGACTAAGCAGCACCCAACCCTGAGCACAGCACGCTCCAGTTGACATTAATAGCATCACGAGCAGGAACCTGAGGGAGGCCTAAAGAGCAGGTCCTGATGAAAACTAGATAGTTCCTGATTGTACTGGGTCTGAATGGGATGGGGTTAACTTTCTTCACAGTAGCCTGTATGGTACTGTGTTTTGGATTTGTGACTAAAACAGTGCTGATAACTCACCGATCTTTTGGCTACTGCTGAACAAGGCTTTCTCTTTTTCCCCACTCTGCCCACCACCAGTGAGTTCATGTACATCTTCACCTGTGGCTCCTGATAGTAAAGCTGCATGCCTCTAAACCTGTCTCAACACCCTTTGCGCAACCAGTCTAGCCCTCAACATAATATATTTAAAACGGAAGATGCACAAWATTCAAACAAAACACTCTTAGCATATTTAAAAGCTATAGGTCAAGTACAATACTAGCATATACTAGTTGTATTGGGATCTGAACTTACAGCCTCCAGAATAAAGCAAAACTCAGATCCATTCTAAATGCCAGTATAGACAAGTTAAGTTTTAAGGGGAGCCTTACACACTACTAAAACATCTTCCTGCTGCCTGCTTTAGATCTTGATCTGTTTTGGTTCTTTTTCCCTTTTATTTATTTATTTTTAAAGTAAACTTTATACATTTTTTTCAAAAGTGTTCCTCTTCAGGCATTAAACAGCTTGTCTACTGCACCTGATAAGCTAATGTGTGGGTACACACAGGCACACACATATAAGTCTGTCCTCAGTTTCCTCTCTCCTAGTTGTCTCATCCGTCATTGTCATGACTTTTACAGTCTTCATTTAAAAAACAAAACAAAACCCAAAAAAACAAACAACCCCCCCAAAAAAACCAAAAACAAACAAAAAAAAAACCCAAAACAAAACCCCCAGCCTGTGCCCCCCAAAAAAACCCCACAACCCCCCAAAAAAACAATTCAAACCTCCAGACACCCAAGTCTTTGTTGACCAAGATGGATAGAGACACCTAAAAGGAAGCGAACAGCTCTGTAGCAACACTGTAAAGCAATCACTACATTGACAAGTTAATCAACAAATGCAGAATCAAGCTAGGTATCAAAAGTGATATACCCATCCATAATACATGTAGAGGGCATAAATAGCTTTAAATTATGTAGAAGTAGTTGTCAAATTCATTTCTATAGCAAGCATTTTGGAATACTAATTAGGCCAACTTGTTTGTTTCTTATAGTTCAGGTAAAGAGTGCAAAGTTATACACAATAAATGAAAAGGTTTGTAGAGGCAAAAGAACTGTATAATCCATTAAACTTAAAGAAAAATGAGGGCTTAGAAGAGTCATGAAAGCACTAAACACGCACTACATCCTTCAACTGTCTATACGTATACCATGTTCACTAGAAGATGACTCATATAGCATTTAACCATACTGAGAAAATAATTCTGTCAGCGGAAGCTCATTGTTTGCCTCTGTGCTCAGGTAACAGCTCAACTTTTCCGTATACTAGGACTTGTTTCCAACTATCACATTAAAATTTTTTTGCTATTTTGACACCCTAGCTATACCTGTAACTTTACTTTTTTCAAAAACTTTTATGATGACTAACATGAAATAAAATTCCTGTCTTGCATTATACTGGAGTTTGTTTACGTCCATTTTATGCCAGAATACGTAAGCATGAACTTAACACGCCACAATATTACAGAAGGTATCTTTCAAACAGAATCCCCATTCCAAGTCTTGATCTAGAGCTTCACAATCTTCTCTGCTAGACATCTATGCCCACTTTTCCTCATATTAGCAGATGATCCAAGATTATGATTCCTCCTTCCATTGTCATCAAGAAGATAACATGAATGCAAAGAAAAGTCTGATAACTAAGAACTTTTCAAAATCCATGTACTGTATCAGTGATTTTAGGGAAGATGTTTTATGAAATGGGATACAATCAACAGGTTCACCTCCTCATTCGCTTCTACTGAAAGAGCAAAATATGTAACAAGCATACATATGCAATAAAATAAATGATGGTCACAAATCTTTCCTTAGTGTTAATCTCCTAGAAAAAAGAACAAACAAAAACCCCACACATTATATTTTAAACATTGTTTAATAACTTGCATCCACCATAGCTATTATCCTGATGCATGGAGAAATCAGCGTTTTGGTTTTGCCTCTGCAAGTCATTCTGATGAACGAGACCTTTAGTGTTGTAATAACTATTGTGAGTAATGGAACAACCAATGGCTTTTATTAAGAAGGAACACTGAATAATGTATTACCAACACTAAGATCAAGGGAAAATACATTTTTATCAGGAAAAAATATTAATATCAATCATGCAATTTTTTTAAAGCAGGAAGGTGAAAGGCAGAAAAGGAAAAATTTAAGAAAATGCTACACAGTATGCAGTAAATGGCAGAAATTATACTGTGAAAATCCTTTTTTCTAGGGTGGCTACCTAGGGCTACATTACATGCTAGAGGAACAATAAAAGATTGTGACATTTCTTGAGATATGTAAGTGTAAGGAAAATTCTACCCTGGTGAAGGTAGAGATGAGGGAGGAAGGTCACTATAGAGACTAGCACACTGCACCTTGAAACACTTGAGTTAAAGCTCATTTCTTTTGAGGCTGCAAACTAAGAGAGCCGACATGACAGAACAACTAGGAATGTTCTTTTGCTATACCTTTCAGTGGAAAAAGGTGGCTTTAAAAATGCAGAGAGAAGAAAAAGCTGTCATGTTTTAGCATTCTTATTTATTACTTACATAGCGCTACATACAGTCACTTTATAGGCTTTAGAAATACACACCAAGACTAAGCCTTCCCCTGAAGTGGCTTATTATTTCCTTTGAGTGAATGCAATTTGAACATCTGTAGTATTAGACAGAAGGGATGGGGCAAATAGAGTTGCAGACGAAAAGCAGCAGGGAGCTAAGTGAAAAGATACAAGGAGTAAAAGTCCATGGGCAGAAGAGAGAAATGGCTCTTCCCAAATTCTATGATGGTATAAACCAAAGCACAATCAGAAAGAGAGCAAGCACAGGGTGTGCCATGGCAAAAGGATGGTCCACACAACTCAGGGCCAGCACAAGTCCAGACAAACATAAGCGTGCGATGAGCAAGAGATGTTGCATGGTGAGTTTCCAGTCACAGTCCAGAATTTTTTAACTTATGTCACTGAGAAACCAGTTACGTCACTGCAAAAAATCCTATTGATTCAGTATACACTTTAAAAGATTGATTTTTCTGTATTTTGTTCTTTTGTCATTTAAACTTTTTGATACTTAGCACCAGAGAAACTGAAAGATGCAAAAAGTTTCACCTTCTTCAGATGAAACTACTGTAGTTAAAGGACTGCAGAGTTAAAGTAAATCCAGCATACTAAAAAGGAAATTATCAACAGAAAGATTGAGGCAGTTGAGACTTCTGAAAACTCACAAAGAAAAGAAAAAAGCCACACATATACAGTGACTCCTGACCATACTTTTTGCCCTTGTAAAGAAAAATAAGACACAAACAGTAGGAACAAGTCTGGGATTAGTGTCATGGTTAAAGTTCATTCTGAATGCAATGTATTAATATTAGACCATGGTTTTGCCTCTGTAATACTACAAATTTGGGTGTTGCAGGAATTGCTCCAAATATAACAAGTGTCTCCACAAGCATTTTAGCTTGCTGAATTAATAAATGTAACACAAACATTTAGAGGAAAATACAGCCACTGTACTTTACCTAATCTATATGCCTGAGGAATTGTTAAAAGAGTCATTTAATGAAAATTTATTGTTAGATTCACATTTATGTATAGCTAATAATACTAGATAGTGGGTTCTTTACATTTATGTACAGTGCATTTATGTCTAATGCTAGATGTCGGAATCTTTAAGACACCCCATTAGCTTTCATTTTACCACCTTATATGTGCACGTGCTCTCCAAAATAAAGGCATTTAAAGCAGGTTGTTCCATCAGCACTGGAATTAATGAAGCCTCATTTCAAAGGATTTATGTCCCCATCTTTCCCACACCTTTTTGTTCCCCCCACAAGAATGAGAGTCCTCCCCCACGACCCTTAGAGTATCCCAGACAGGTGAGTGACAGCAGTGCTGTGGTTAATTGAGGCTTCTGCATGTGATGGGTAGCCAGCCCAGAGGTGCATGCCAGCTGCTGCCAAGCAACGTCTAACAGTTGGGAGGAAAAAAACGCTCCCATCATGATAAGCAGGTCAAGGCCACTGACCAAAAATGGACTGTTATAACAGTACAGCCTATATATAACCACCACGGTACACGTGCATATCTAATTATATACCACACAATTAAAAGATGAAGTGCTGTTCGAATGCTGAAATTTGTTAATTTTTTTTTTAAATGTTTATACAATAATCACTACCAAAATGCAAGCATGCATGACTTCCTTACTATTTCTGGTTCATTTAAACCAGTAGGACTGCAAACTGCATGCAAACAATGGTGGAAAGAAAATAAAGAAAATAGCTGTAAATGCACAAAATGGTTTGCTAATCTTTCAAAAAATACAGACTACGCACTTTAGTGAACTATTTGAAGAAAGGTGGTCATGAGTAAAGGAATCTGTCTGAGAAGAAGAGGTTGTACACTTTTCTAGGTTTAACTGTCCCTCTCTGCACATATTTTCTCTCTGATTTTCCACAAATACTCTCTGTATACTTGACCATATGTTCAGAAAATGGCAAATAACATTCCTGCTTTCTGGCCGCTTCCCTGTCTTTATCAAAGATACCTGTGGCAGGGATCATAGCTTTCTGCATTTTTGAACAGTGCACTATGAGGTACTCAGTCAACAAGGTGATGTTGAATGATAGCTGGGTTGCAAGTCAACTGAAAGAATAAGCAAATTTTGGAAAAGAAAACAATCTTTTTCTCACTGTCAAACCAGCATTAAAGCATGATGGAAACCTACTTATAGTTTACTGTGGTTGGTTAGATAATTCTGAACATGATGACTTAACTGAATTCAGGCAAAAAATAGGGCAGTCTTATGTGATTATTTTTCAGGAGTTGTTGCATATCTGGTAGCAGAAAATCGACCCTACTAGGGTTATATCAAAATACATCTATTTACTGAATACGACCCCGTTTGATATTTTCTGCTGAGAAAAAGTGGCTTGCAATTCCTGTTATCCAATACAGACATGCATTAGATTTAGTCCAGTAAGATACTAACCCTAACAGGTTTGAGTTCAGATTTTAGCAGTAAGACCTGACTATTTTCCCTCTCCTTCCCAACTAAAAGAGCCAAATTTCCTTGTCTAAAGCCAACATGAGGTTTGACAGAGCCTTTACTGGACACAGACCTCAAAACATAGGTGACATAAGCTTATGAAAAAAAGGGTCAATGCAGTGTTTGTCCATTTCAGCCTAAACTTTTGTTTGGAACATGGCCATGGACACAAACATGCTGGGGAGAATTTGTTTTTCATGTTTTCTAGAAAACATTGCTACAGCAATAGATCTCTCTGAGTGAATCCATCTTCTTTTAGTCAACTGTCTGGCCTTTGGATAACAGGCTGTAGTGTGGTGTCCTGACATAACAGTAGTGAAACTTAGGCTCTCAAATTGGAATAACAGAGGATAATAATTTCTGTGCAGCATCGTAATGCTACAGTAAGCCTTATATAGAGTAGGGCAATGACTACTACGCTACCTGCTGAAATAGCCATCATTGTTGCATGCATCTCCCAAGCACATTTTGTATTTAAAGATGTTAACCTTAAATTGCTTTCTTTATGAGTCTTTTTCCACTGTAGACATGAACTCTTAGCAAATTAACCACTAAGATGTATCATATAGTTTTCTAGCTTCAGTAGGTTACTTTCAGAATCAGGACTTAACACAACTCCAGCATTTTCTCCTTTGATTAATTTACACAAGCAAGAGAAGTCAAAGATAATCTTGTCAATATTCTTAAAGTCAAATTTCAAAAATATAGATGTAATAAGGTATTTTCTCCACTGTAATACTCGCAGCAGAAATACAGAGAGGAGGATATTGTGGTAAAGAGCCTAAACCTGCATTTTCAATATGCTGGTCTGCATCTTCTTTGGTAAAAGATTAAGGACTGCTTAAAATGTTTCTTTAAACATACAAAAATTTTTAAGTGCACCTAATTTCTACAAGTGTATTATGTCATAAGTATGTCGTAGCATGTACTAATTATAACATTTAACTGTACATGCGCATCATTCTCCAGCTTGCTTTTTACTTCATGGTTGCCAAATATCCTGAAAAATATGCATTTTAATCTATCTATAACTACCCTTAGGTTCCTGATTTTTTTTCATCTTTAGACAATAGTCTATATGAGTATTTTTTGACTTAGTCTCACCACACAGAATTGCATGAGCCACATAAGCCATAAACCAAGCAAATAATTTTGTATGTTTTTGCTGTATTTCTGGCTTCCTTTCCAACTCTGCATCACTTCAGGCATCAACAAAAAATGTTTTAGTGTTACTCCTTTTAACT
Organism: Phoebastria nigripes; assembly: GCA_035582835.1. Lineage (NCBI taxonomy): Eukaryota > Metazoa > Chordata > Aves > Procellariiformes > Diomedeidae > Phoebastria > Phoebastria nigripes. Next base: position 1,956,235 of record JAYKAV010002331.1, on the reverse strand, counting down.
TTTCAAGATTTAAAAAAACCTTTATGGTCACACAGTGAATTGGAATAACTGAGACAGTATTATATTCTCATTTGTCAGTAAACCTGATAACATTTTAAACAAGAATTGGGTGCCAGATTCTGTTCTGCAACTAATTCTGGAACAAATTTTTGTATAATCTACTGAAAGTGCTTTGGAGTTCCTTGCCAGCAAGGCTTTCTAATAAGATATTCATGGGTAATTAGAAATCTATAGACGTGATTAAATCTTAATCTACAATCTGCAGGATGAATGTTTAGGCTGAAGCACGGCAAACTGGAAGAGAACTCAACTGGAGATCCCTCTGTAGGTTCAAGAATTTGGCTGGCATTTGTCAAAGCTGAAGCCCTGATTTATTTGTGAATTCCTCAGACTGCACTGGTTTCCACTGGACAGGTAACTCATAAAACAGACTGCTAGCTCAGTTCCACAGCCCTCCACTTACAGCCCTGACTGCTTGAGTACCAGTATCAAGTATTTTACAGAAGGTGGGCATAAATTGGTTATATCTAATGAAAACTTTGGACTATCATTGCACCTCTTAAATAATGGATGTTATTTGCCTGGTCTTTATTATTTAAAAGATCATTTACATGATACGTATGTACTACACAAGCTACCCAGTAGGTAATTATACTTAGTCGAGGAAAGGTCTCACTAACTTTCATTTTTTTCCTCAATAGCAAGAAGTTGTTCTGTAAGTAATGCCACAGCAATACCATAAAGCTCTGGGAATAGCTAGTTCTAAGCAGCCTGGAAATGGTTACAACTGTAAACAAAAGAGACCTTGACTGAAACTACTGAAAAATTCATTTTCTCTTGTTGTTACAAGAGATTTATTGGCTTACGCAAGTGCATTTCATAGCCAGGACAAAACCTCCCAACTTTCTACACGTAGAGTAGCCTCCCAGTTCCACAAAAGCTATGCACTTGGCACAATATGAGGAATGTAGTCTACTAACAAGCTAAACGTAGACTAACACTAAAAAGGTTTAAAGAAACTGCTACTATAACTAGCAGGGCAATTACAACATACATAGCCACTGTTCTGATTGGCAGAGCCACACTGAACACAAGAAACATTTCACTTCTCTAATCATTGTCAGCTGAAGATTTCAAAGAGCTTTGGAAAAAAATACAGAAATATCCATCTTATGGACAAGAAAACAAAGCACAGATAGACTTAGGAGAGCACAAATTGCCAGAAAAGGATACAGTAAAATCTTTTTTCCTTGGTCAATCTAATCTAACTAAAATTCTTCAAAATTAACAGAAAGACTCACAAATCACTATATTTAGCTTTGGTTCAAATCCATGCTGCTGGTTTTAAAGGACTATGAAGAACTAAGGTGTTACCTTGAATTATCTATGCTACTCTCTTAGCAGTCAGCAAGCCTAAAAGAAGAACTGGCATAAAGTAAACTGCCAACGGAGAAAATACAAGTAAAGTCAGGTACATGCAAACATACTCACTATACAAGACATGGACATAACACATACAAATCGTCAATTAAAGTTTTCCTTAACAGAGGAATAGTATTTTGCTAGGCTCGCTCATGAATCCTCTGGTATTTAAAAATGGCTTCATAGCGGAAAGAAATCTGAATATACTATGAAAATAAAAGAAAGTACATTGGGAAAGATCCTCTTAGTATTTTTAATAGAAAAGATAGTACTACCTTTTAGGCAATATGGTTTCTCAATTAATATTCATTCCCCAAATTAAGCGGATCACGAATTTCAATATTCCCAATTAATCTCTCTCCATTGCAAAAATCAAACCATCAAATTGACGAGGATGAGAATTCAGATGGCTTGTGTAATCCCAATTTATGTGCAAGCATTAAGAAACAGTCTTTAATAATAAAATCATATATTAGAGTTTTCAGCAGGACCCACTGCCTCTTCTCCTCTGCAGGTGATTCACCGAAGTTTTGCCTCTTTCAGAGAAAGTTCAGAGTTCCTGTGTGATGCTACACAAGGTACCATTACAAACTTTTCCTCAGTGATCAATAGTGCCATGTTAAGTTTTCAGTTTACACACTTGAGATGCTGGGGAAGACACAAGAAAAACACACCTAAAGGTGAAGTAGCGAGTGCTGTTTTCTGAACACGGTATGTACTATATGATCTGAAGTGCTCTAAAAATCCAATCTTAAGTCTTAAAATGTGCATCCAAATTTGGTGAATTTTTCTGACCTTAATCTCTGTCAGTTCCCCATCTGTAAAACAGAGATACCACCACATGCCTCACTGGGGTTTTGTGGAGATAAACTTAATTTAAAACCTGTGAAGCACTTGGATACAGTAGTGATGAGCAGCACAGAAAAGCCTATGAGGAAATTAATAATTCCGACTTCTGAGCAGGGTCTGAATGATGCGCTGTAAATAAGGCTTAGGGCCACATATCAAACACTGAGGATAAAACAACATCTTGAATAGCTGCTCATTAATTGAGTACTGTCCATCTTGTATACTGAGTAAGGAAGAAGTCCTCTGGGAAAGTATTATGTGTTCTTATAGTTAAAAACTTCAACATAATGCATATGCATAAGAGAAGCTGAATTTAGGTTGCAATGCCAGCCTTAATGTTGACACCCTCTTCTCTCGACTGCTTGCTTTTGCATTCTTAATAATGTTCTCTCCATGCAGTTTGTATGTGTAACATTTATATACAAAGAATGAATTATGATCTCATTGTGAATCTCTGATTTCCATGCACAAGTGATAATGAACAAAGCTTGGTTAAAAAAATTCCATTAGAAAAATAAAATACCAAGCTTGCCTAGGCTTGGTAAATTCAGCAGGGCTTCTACTGAATTTTCTCTTCAACTGCTTGAAATGGTCCAAGTGCTACTTCTGTTAACACTTACTATGTATTACCATAAGAGACTTGGGAAGGGAAAAATACATCGGGGGACTGTCCTTTCAATTTTTATCAAAGGCATTCAATTTTAACTCTCAACAGTAACAGCAGCTGACACGTTCCCTTCGCTAGTTCCTGTGAAAATAAATCAGGCAGAAATTAAACTAGAAGTGCACATGGGAATCAAGGAGAAATAGCATCTCCCCAACATGCTCTCCAGTGCCTTCTTCCTCTTCCAAAAAAAGCCCCTCCGCACCTTGTAGGAGCAGGGTGATGGCCGATTTTGTGAGAGTTTATATGCAAGTCCTTTTCCAGTGACAACCGCTTCCTTCTCCCGACTGCATATACATGCTCTCAAGGCAACGGCTACCATTGCGACAGCCCTCTGTCAGCACAGCTTTTATAGAAAGAGCCCTAAACAAACAGTCCTGCCAGCTGACCCACAACAGTAGACTCTAGGAAGCTGGACAGTTTCCAGTCCTGATTTCATTTAGATGGCATGCAAGTTGCTCATTAAAAGCAGGAAGAGTTACACCTAGCAATAGAAGATCAGAACCAGATCCTGCAAGTTTCAGCTCAAGGAGTTTCGTAGAACTCAAGTACTAAAATAGCATAATGTATTCAAGTTAAAATGAAATTTTTGAATATTAAATCATTTGAAAGTGATCACATATTTACTGATGATTTGAAAAAATACAGCAGATTTCCCACGGACTAATTGTACAAAACCTTAAGAAAATAATACTCTCTTTTAACTAATTTTATCTGTGTAAAATTATCAATGGTCTTAAATATCACCAAAATAAGTGAAATCTGTTATATTTCAGCTAAAATATCTGTCTTCAGAGAGTACTTAGAAGACATTCTTTGTTCAAATTGACAGTATTCACTATACTTTGTCAACAGATCTTACATATTTATAACAATTTTTATAGTAATATGAAGCCAGAAGATGTTGTACCTAGAATATTCCATCATCTCAAAAGGGCAACAGAAAGCCAACATCTTTTAAATATTTAATTAGGACTAAAATCAAATTTACATAGCGATATGCCACATTTTCAGCTAGTGATGAAGACAAACATCCCTGCATATTATCAGTACTTGAAAGGGTAGTCATTTCTATTTCACTTTACTTACAGAATGTCTCCACAGATTTTCACACTATTGTGCATCATTTCAGATGCTTCTTTTAGTTTTTTATTTAACTAGTTCACTGTTGATATAAGTTGGGACTTTACAGTTTCAACAGTAAAATATTTGGTACTTGATCAAAGTTTGAGATATGCCCTAAAATAATTGTATTTGCCTTTAGCAAACATTTTATTTGAGTTTTGAACAAAACTGCTGATGGAAGCTGATGAAAATTACTCCAGCTTGAAATGCACTGACAGATGTACTATCTAGCAAGGGATTTCCCTGGAAGTTTTCTAATTTCTTTCACTAATTTAGAAAAGGTTTATTTAAAATCTGTTAGAATGTACTGAAGTAAAGGGTCACGTAATATCTGGTCATGGGAAAAAAGGGAAAATGTAGCTGAGAAACCTAAGCTCCGGCATCTTGAAATGGTAAAAATTTATCCAGGAACCAGAAGTCTTTTAAATGATCTAACATTTTCTACCAAAAAAAAAAAAAAAGAAACAAAAAAAGTAAACCCTATAATTTAATCACCTTTAACCTATAATGAAATTAAATTAAGAATTAATAAAATGGACATGCATTTCTCACTTTATGAGCTTTGGAAAAAAGGAAAGGGAAAAAATATCCATAGAAAGCTTTCTCATTTTTCTACTCTATTGAAGAAGTACTTAATTGCCAAGAAACTAAATTTCAGTAAACAGCAACAAATACACAAGCATACAAACACTGCATAAAAAAGCACTATGGAGATCTTAACGTATTTCAAGGTTATGACTTGTAGAATCTTTAAAAGTTCACACAAAGATATTATCACCTGCGAGGAAATTTGCCTTTGCAAAGTCAAACTGGTATGAAATCAAATAATTTAATCATTAATCATAAAAACCAAAATGACAACATGTCCAAAGCAAACAAACAAAAAACCTCCTTACCTTCAACCTTCAGTTAGCTAATAATTTTCTTTTTCCGACAGCAATATAACCAGATAAACTGTGCATTTCCCTCTCCCCCCAGCATTAGAAGATCAGCAAGTCAAAGATGCCAGTAAGACAGCTTCATTGAGGACCCAACTTAAATGCCTCTATGGAAATGCACGTAGCATGGGGAATAAACAAGAGGAGTTAGACATGTGCACGCCTGCAGGCTACGACCTTATTGGCATCACGGAGACATGGTGGGATGGCTCCTATGACTGGAGTGTTGGGATGGAGGGATACAGGCTCTTTAGGAAGAACAGGCAGGGGAAACGAGGAAGGGATGTTGCCCTCTATGTCAATGACCAGCTGGAGTGCACGGAGCTCCGCCTGGGGATGGATGAGGAGCCAACTGAGAGCTTATGGGTCAGGATTAAAGGGAGGGCAGGGACAAGTGACATTATGGTGGGGGTCTGCTACAGGCCACCCTACCAGCAAGACCGAGTGGATGAGGCCCTCTATAGACAGATAGGAGCAGCCTCACGTTCACAAGCCATGGTCCTCATGGGGGACTTCAACCACCCCGATATCTGTTGGAGGGACAACACAGCAGGGCATAAGCAATCCAGGAGGTTCCTGGAATGCGTCGAGGATAACTTCCTTCTCCAAGTGGTAGAGGAGCCAACGAGGAGAAGTGCTCTGCTGGACCTTCTTCTCACCAACAAGGAGGGGCTGGTGGAGAATGYGAAGCTCAAGGGCAGCCTGGACTGCAGTGACCATGAAATGGTGGAGTTCAAGATCCTTAGGGCACCGAGGAGTGTGCACAGCGAGCTCACTACCCTGGACTTCAGGAGAGCAGACTTTGGCCACCTCAGGGATCTGCTTGGTAGTGTGCCATGGGACAAAGCCCTGGAGGGAAGAGGGGCCCAAGAAAGCTGGGTAACATTCAAGGATCACCTCCTCCAAGCTCAGGAATGATGCATCCCAACAAAGAAGAAGTCAGGCAAAAACGCCAGGAGGCCAGCGTGGATGAACAAGGAGCTCCTGGACACACTCAAACACAAAAAGGAAGCCTACAGAGGGTGGAAGCAAGGACAGGTAGCCTGGGAGGAATACAGAGAAATTGTCTGAGCAGCCAGGGATCAGGTTAGGACAGCTAAAGCCCTGATAGAATTAAATCTGGCCAGGGACATCAAGGGCAAGAAGAAAAGATTCTACAGGTACGTCGGGGATAAAAGGAAGACGAGGGGAAATGTGGGCCCTCTCTGGAACGAAACGGGTGACCTGGTTACCCAGGATACGGAGAAGGCGGAGGTACTCAATGACTTTTTTGCCTCAGTCTTCACCGTCAAGTGCTCAAGCCTCACCGCCCAAGTTGCAGAAGGCAAAGGCAGGGACTGGGAGAATGAAGAGCCACCCACTGTAGGAGAAGATCAGGTTCGAGRCCATCTRAGGAGCCTGAAGGTGCACAAGTCCATGGGACCTGATGAGATCCTGAGGGAACTGGCGGATATAGTTGCTAAGCCACTATCCATCGTATTTGAGAAGTCGTAGCAGTCCGGTGAAGTTCCCACTGACTGGAAAAGGGGAAAAATAACCCCCATTTTTAAAAAGGGGAAAAAGGAAGACCCGGGGAACTACAGGCCAGTCAGTCTCACCTCTGTGCCTGGGAAGATCACGGAACAGATCCTCCTGGAAGCTATGCTAAGGCACATGGAGGACAGGGAGGTGATTCGAGACAGCCAGCATGCCTTCCCACCAAGGGCAAGTCCTGCCTGACCAACCTAGTGGCCTTCTATGACAGAATGACTCCATCAGTGGACATGGGAAGGGCTACAGATGTCGTCTATCTGGACCTCTGTAAGGCCTTTGACACGGTCCCCCACAACATCCTTCTCTCTAAAGTGGAGAGGTATGGATTTGATGGGTGGACTGTCCGGTGGGTGAGGAATTGGTTGGCTGGTTGCATCCAGAGGGTAGTGGTCAACGGCTCAATGTCCAGATGGAGGTCGGTGACGAGTGGTGTCCCGCAGGGGTCTGTATTGGGACCRGTACTGTTTAATATCTTCATCAATGATGTAGACGGTGGGACCGAGTGCACCCTCAGCAAGTTTGCAGATGATGCCAAGCTGAGTGGTGCGGTCGACACACCTGAGGGACGGGATGCCATCCAGAGGGACCTGGACAAGCTGGAGAAGTGGGCCTGTGTGAACCTCATGAGGTTCAACAAGGCCAAGTGCAAGGTCCTGCACCTGGGTCGGGGCAACCCCYRGTATCAAYRCAGGCTKGGSGATGRARGGATTGAGAGCAGCCCTGCTGAGAAGGACTTGGGGGTACTGGTAGATGAGAAGCTGGACATGAGCCGGCGATGTGCGCTCGCAGCCCAGAAGGCCAACCGTACCCTGGGCTGCATCAAAAGAAGCGTGGCCAGCAGGTCGAGGGAGGGGATTCTGCCCCTCTCTACTCTGCTCTGGTGAGACCCCACCTGCAGTACCGCGTCCAGCTCTGGAGCCCTCAGCACAGGAAAGACATGGACCTGTTGGAGCGGGTCCAGAGGAGGGCCACGAAAATGATCAAGGGGATGGAATGCCTCTCCTATGAAGAAAGGCTGAGAGAGCTGGGGTTGTTCAGCCTGGAGAAGAGAAGGCTCCAGGGAGACCTTATTGCAGCCTATCAGTACTTAAAGGGGGGCTTATAAGAAAGATGKCAGCAAACTTTTTAGCAGGGCCTGTTGCGTCAGGACAAGGGGGAATGGCTTTAAACTAAAAGAGGGTAGATTTAGACTAGATATAAGGAAGACATTTTTTACAATGAGGGTGGTGAAACACTGGCACAGGTTGCCCAGAGAGGTGGTAGATGCCCCATCCCTGGAAACATTCAAGGTCAGGTTGGATGGGGCTCTGAGCAACCTGATCTAGTTGAAGATGTCCCTGCCCTCGGCAGGGGGGTGGGACTAGGTGACCTTTAAAGGTCCCTTCCAACCCAAACTATTCTATGGTTCTATTTTTATTAGAAATCCTATGCAATCTAGAAATGTTGGCTGGAAGGGGTCTCTGCAAGTGTTGCCTCCAACCTTGGGACAAAAGTGTAACTATCGCAAACACTAGATCATTTCAACCATTACTTTGGCCAGCTGAATAACCAAGGACGGACATTCCACAACCAATCCCAGAAACGTGTTCTTCAATATGGAAAAAAAGGTAGATTATGAATGAGCACTGAAGAAAAAATCATTAGGTTTCCACCAAAAACAGCACAAGCCTTATAGGGCAGCAGGCTCTTACATTAGGTAAGTATTACTCCCTCAACTTGTTAGATGGCATCTTGCCACAGACTGGCTTCCTAATAATCGTTAGAAACGTGGAAGGCTGTGTTTTTCCCATCTCTTTCCACTGCTTCCTCGCATGATTAGCACAAGCAAAAGTATCCACATCCCCTTCACTGAAAGTACTTACAAGTGCACTGCAGAAAGTTGCTTTCATATTGCTGTAATCAAGTTCTCCCAACTTGCCTCTTACAATGATATTGGATAAACCTTTCTCTGCAGTGGAAATAGGTAAATTAGCTCATATTTTGCTATTTGATTAAACAAGATGTTTGATATGTGTATACGTATCAACACACGCGAATTTCCAGACATATATCATTCTGTCTCCTGTATCAGTTAAATCTTCAAAACTCCACAAGTTAATGCAGTTTAATAGGTGATCACTTCCAAGGGAAGATATTCTTTGACAGTAAGTTTTAACAACTAATTCTTATTCTTGTGCTCTCTGAGGTAATTGCACTAACAATCTAAACTGAGTTAATCCAGGTTATTTAGTATTAATCTTGATAATTGATTCTTATTTTAATATATCCTCATTAACTTTGCATTGCACAAGTTGGGCAAAGCTTCTACCATCTAGCAATCCAACATGCTCTCTGTATGCTCCCCTCTGACCTGTTCAATAGACCTTGAAGGAGTGATATAACATAAGAGTTCACTTTCCAGTATCACACTGCTAGCAGTGTTAAAGTGCAGAAACCCACATCCACAAAACTGAACATTTCCTGAATACAATGTTTCAAGCAATTAAAACACTTGGAGATTATTCTTTTGTTGCTCTACTTGCATGTAACACACTCTTAATGCATTTAGATAAATGAAAAGTGAAACTCAACTGCTACATAGCAACATGCAGCAAAATATTCCAGTTCTATATGCAGCACATATAGAATCATAGAATCATTAAGGTTGGAAAAGACCTCTAAGATCATCGAGTCCAACCGTCAACCCAACACCACCATGCCCACTAAACCATGTCCCTAAGCACCTCATCTACACGTCT
>JAYKAV010002331.1:1913313-1946281 GCA_035582835.1 Phoebastria nigripes | reverse complement strand
CGCCACTTGGCCTTGTTGAACCTCATGCAGTTGGCCTCAGCCCATCGATCCAGCCTGTCCAGGTCCCTCTGCAGAGCCTTCCTACCCTCGAGCAGATCGACACTCCTGCCCAGCTTGGTGTCATCTGCAAACTTACTGATTTTTTTTATGTTCCAAGCTGTGATTGACCTATGTGTTAACTTTAAAGAATGGAATTCTGGGCCTTACTCTTTAAGATGTAGGACTGATATTTTGTAATTCATTGTTTTAACTGAAGAATGTATACAGGTTACTATAGCAATAACTAATCTGTATTCCTACAGCTGAATACTTTACTCAAAATTATTACTTTTACAACGTACTTTGATATGCATCTCCTCAGAACGTCCAGCACAGGATACTACATCTCTAGATTTGCTCAGATGCAGCTTCTCAGTTTGCACCTGTTCCCTGGACATTTGCACTATTAAAGCAGGCAAGTACACTTTTAGAATCTTTGCATTACTGATAAAGAAGCTACTCTGCAGAATTAGCAATTTGGCATGAGTAACCTTGGATGAAAGAGTCCTATAATCTCACAAGCAGCCCCCTAAGCAACTGCATCTCTTGAAATGTGATTTGAAACTCAAAAGCGGTGTGGGGAGCAGCGGCATTCCCCCATGGTGAGCACTTGTAGTTCCATGCATGGGGGCAAACAGAGCGCAATGAGCCCATTTTGCAGATTTACTTTCTGAAAAGCACAATGAGGGAACCATGCTTGTGCCTACCCTACTCAGATGGATAGTGAGGTTATTTACTGGGCAGGGTAAATTTTTTTCTCCAATTTCTACATGCCCACAGAGAAAAGCTGGCTAAATTTGCAAAACAGCTTTTTATTTAAAGACGAAATACATGTATGATTAATTATTTGGAGCATCATACTTCATGGGACAATTCTGAAGACAAATCAGAGCATATTATTAGTACATCATTTATTTTACTAACATTCAGTGCACACATATATATGCCTATACCCACTCAACACCACCAAGAAAAAAAGGCAGTTCTATTGCACACATTTTGTCATTATTTCTATGTTGGAGAAAAGTAAGTAAAGCATGTTTCTCCAGCTAGTTACAATCCCCTTTATCTTTCCCATACACTGGTATTCCCTATCCCTACTGAGCACAAACATACGCAGTCAAACATTTATTGGGTACATAGGAAACAAGCCAAGGCAGCAGGAGCCAGAGCTATTACTTTCTCAAGTTCAGAATGTAGAATTTACCCACCGTGGTGCAGGGTGTTCAGGGAAAAGACAGAAGAGAGCAGGATGATAGATGAATCTGGACTGAGCAATCCTTTATTCCACAAATAGATCTTGCTAATACAGTAGCATATGAATGATCAGCTCTTCCCCAGAGGCAACCCTATCCCCCAACAAAGGTATGGAATCTGACATGACAAATATTGATTTCCCCAGAGGAATTTATTTTCCAAACACAAGTGAAGTATTATCTCAAATCAGCAATCAAACCTCAGCAGCAGTTTGCATTTAAAGATATTTAAGACTATTATACTGTAGTACATATAATATGTAAATAACCAGGTAAGCCTAAGTGCAATATGTATTTACATACAATTCTTGTATGCATTAGATATAAGTGTTGCCATACCTAATTATTTCTGCATCAACACTGTTTTAAATTAATTTCTCAGTTTATTTTGGTTTAATTTACTAAAGGCACAATCCAAAGCCTTTTCAACAGGAAGGAAAAATTCCCATCACACTGGAATCGACTTAAGATATGTTCTCAGAAATCCTACTTATCACATTAATATTATAGATCTTCTAGTCTTCTCTGCTATCGTTTAGTGCCACTTACATAAAGTTAAACTAGGTAAATTGTCCATAATTTATTTTACTATTTGAAAGAATTTATAGCCTATTTGCCTATTTCTGCAGTCAATGGTATGGATCTCCAGTCGTGAGAGTAGTATTTGACCCAGATTTAACTGATTTTAATAACATAAAGTTCCCCAAACTTGAAGAGGAATAAAAAGTGGATTATAAATGGATATACCTATGCCATTCAAGAATACATACTCAAGATTCATCCTATTCTTTCAACATGAGTATATCAAAACAATAATATGAAATAACATGGAAACTGGAAAATTTAATTCTTAAGTGGTATATACAGCTCTCTGACATTCCTCTGATGAATAAAGGTCATCAACTACTAATCCCCTTCTAATTTATTCCATTAACTCATTGTCTATTTGCACAATTTATTTGAATGCCTTTTCAGGGCAAAGAGCGATTTCTGCAGCCAAAAGTAACCCTAAGATGTTACTAGTTAATTTTCTATGTCATCTGATTAACTTTCAGCAGTATGTATACTCTTTCACTGTTACAGCTAGCACATTTTACATTAGTGTTACAGCAGAAAATGTTCATATACAAGAGCAGCAAGACCAAACCAAAGCAGAATTTTTGCGTTCGTAAGTATCAGTTGGAAAAAATAAAAATAAAAATGCTCTAAACCAAAAACTTAGTATCTTCAAATGTCCTTTTGTACCAAGACGACCCAGGAACAGTTTCTTCACGTGCAATTATTTAAGTGAGGAAGAATAATCGCACTATGATCGTGGTTATCAAGCTTACACTCAAACTCACAATCTATGAATAGTATTGTTTCAGTATTCAATCTGTCAACTTCTACCTCAAAATCCCTATTCCAAATCAGAGCACTTGAATAATTTATCTAACAGACATGTCCTCCCATAAATTATAAATAAATCTCTAGATTTATTTATAGTGTCAAAAATACTTAGGACAAATTACTAATATTTTCCTTAAATTATACACCTCCAAACCAAACTCCATTCACCTATCAAAATCAAACACATACTTCATAGTAGAAACAAGCTAGACTATACCAGAATAATTTCCTTGGCCAATAAAATCTGCTTTTTTCTATGGAATATACACAAATATTTTCTCCAAGCACTGGAAGGTCTGTCCACAAGGACAAGTGTTATAGGAATTTTCTTATGATTGTTTCTAAACTATGAACAGGAAACCGAGCCCTTCAGCATCCATACCAGCTCCACTGAAGATACACTGTTTCCACTCTCGGAGATGATCCATGAGATTCTATGATCTTCTAGCACCTGGCAATACCAACATCTCAAATGCAGCCCAACTTTTAACAGTACTTTTCATTTGCATATATTTGTGCACACTTCCATTCCAAAAGTTACTAAGAAACGGAAGCAAATGCGACAATCTATAGTAAGAGAAATAGATTGATCTACCAATCCTAGACTGAAGAAAAGAAAGGAATATGATGGCACAGTTCTTGGAAGACCATTTAGAAAACATCACCATCTTGCCTTTGCTTGACCTTTCCCCAAAATTGTAAGTAAAGTTAAGATTCAGATGTACAAAACAGAACTATCCACAATGCAAAAGAACAACAACAACAAAAAAAAGTGACAGTAAACTAAGTAAACATTATGGAAACCTGAATAATAAAACAGTGTGAATTGTTCATTATAGAAGTCGGTTGAGAAGAAGTGTGGGGCACTGTTTAAGAGCAAGCTCACAGAAAGTCATAACTAAAACAGAAATTAGGTCAGATTGATTTAAAAAAAATAAACTAACTTGGTTTAGATGAGTAGTGAAAGATACATAATGAATAGAAGAATGTAAAGCCCGTTCCCAGCAATACATATGAGTCAGGACTAAGAAATTGCATAACTGACCAGGGAAAAAAGAAAAATGTAGAAAAATGAATGGCCAGCAGAGTTTAGGACACTAAGAAAGATTTCATTAAGAACACAGAATTTGTAAGTGTGCTGTATATCTGCATGGTTTGTGGCAGAAGTAGTAATAGAAATAATAATACAGAAAAAACCAAAAGTATTCACCAAGTATTAGTCTTCAGGAAAAAGCTAGATGATGCAGTTGCAGGGTGAGGTGCTTTCTACAACAATAATTAGGGAGAGAAAATTAATCAACAGTTGCTGAAATTAAATAGATCTGGATATCTTGCATTCCAGAATTTTGAGACAGCTAGCCAAGCAGCATCAAGAGTGTCAGAAAAAAGATCACATTGCTAAGCTTTAAAAAACAAGCAAGCAAAAACAAAATCCACAAATTGGGCAAGTCAGGTAATTATATTCTTGTTAGCCTGAAATCAGCTAATGGCAAAACACTAGAATGGCTGATATATGACTTTACTAATAAGCAATTAAAATAAAGTAAAACGAATGCCATTTGAGATGGATTTATGGGAAATAAAGTTAGCTATCTGGAATCTAGCTTTTTTTTTTTTTAAATGCATTTGGAAAGCTTGACGGATAAAAAAGGCTGCATCTTCAAAATGATACACGTTTCCACAAAACAACTTAGCAGCCCACAACATTTTAATTAAGAAACTGGAATTATGTAAAGTTAACATGAAATACACAAAATGTTTGGTTTTTTTTTTTTTAATCATTAATAGACATCAATAAATAACTGTAAATAAGAATCATCTACTTTTAGCTGAACACTGCAGAATTTGGCATTTAACCCCATACTAACATCTTTATTGGTATTTAAAAGGAAATTTAAATCATTACAGATAAGGCTTGTGATTAATAGACTGAAGAATGCTCTAAAATACAGTAGGACACCAATGTTAAGCAAGAAAATGGGTTGACTGGGAAAGCTGAGGAAAGAAGAGTAGAGGCTGTGCTAAACATCAAGTTTTACATAAAGTACGTTATCATATTTGCATATCAAGAAACTACACTGAGAATCAGCAGTTTAGAAGAGACCTAGAGTCGTCAGAATTAATCTCTTGGACCTTGCAGCAAAGGTTTAGCATCATCACTGGACATGCACACAGGGAAATCCCAAGCACACAAATGGATGTTAAACTACTTTCTGTATTTGACACTGGTACAGCCACAGCTGGAATAGGGCCTCATTCAAGGATTTATAATTTTTTAAATCAGGTGGATATATTGGAGAATATTCAAGTGAGACAAACACAACAAATCAATTAGAAAACATACTTTACAACAGGGCACAGAACTCCATCTATCTCGCTTATTGAAGGGAAGCTGGAGGAGTGTCATGAGTGCAAAAGCAGCTACAAGCCACACAGATCTTCACAATCTAGAAACACAAAGGTATAAAAGCTTCTATTGATGGAAAATGGTAACTATTTTAAAAGATCAGATTAGAAATTAAGTGCATGTTTTCTTCAGTGTATTTCTCTTAAGGATAATTTATTATTTTAATAAATTACCAAGAGCAATGATTTTCTATCAAGAGTAATTTTTAACAAATCAAGATAAAATGTTCTTCTGAAAGATCTAATTCAACTATGAATGAATCTGGGGAAGTCATATGGCTTTGTCCAGTTACTGTCGAAGCCAGACTACGGTGACCACGCTGGTGCCTGCCTCTCTAAACTAGGAAATAGTTCCTTTAAGCAATCTTACTGCTGTACATAGTAGGTTCACCAATATTTTGGTGCTTTTAGTGTCACGATAATGACCATTGAGCAGACAGGTGTGGTAGGGGACTGAGTAAATGAGGTAATTTGTAATTAAAATTAAATGCAAGTTTAATTTCTGTTACACCTTTGATTCTGTTATGAATGCTAGTCCAGTACTTACATAATAACCCACATTAATCAACTTTATCTTTGCACCTTTTTGAAAACTTGGTATGCAGCCTCTTTTCTCAGTGCCAAAAAAGTCTGCCACCACAAGCAGAAAAACAGTGATTTACATTTACTTTCAAAATACAACTTAAAATGTTTAGGATGACTGTTGGAAGGCTGGTTGTCACTAATCATACATATGTCTTTATTTGCAATCAGGTATAAAACTAAATTTAAAAAGCTGATTACAGTGTAAACAATACTTAAAGCCAAGTACAATGTTTTGTAAATAAGTAAACAAACAGTTGGCTTTTTCTCTCATCAGTCTCTTCTTCCAAAATTATTTAGTTTGAACTGGGCAAAGCTTATTCAAGTGAAAACAAACAAGGCAGATGGTTAAACATCTGTATTGTCTCGAATTCCATCAACTTACCAGCTACCAAATTACCACTAGGTATAATTGCTCATCACCAGTACCAGAAAAATTAACTAATCCTTGGAGAGTTGTATGAACCAGCACATAGAGCAGTGGCCTTTCATCTCCAGCGGTCTTTTTCAAGATTAGATTCCCAATGAAATTCATACAACATAGTTCCAAATTTTCACAAAGATTCAGCTGCCACTGCCACCACCATATGTCACAGTGTCCCTCTAGGCAGAAGAAAGTGATGTTTCTGGAGTTTGGAGATTGATTCACAAATGCACTTATGCACTTTTTTTTTTCCCTTAAAAAAAAAAAAAACAAACCAACAAACAAACACCCCCCTCCCAAAAAAAACCAAAAACAAAAACAAAACAATAACAAAAAAAAAACCTACCACAAAAAAGTCCATTCCTATTCCAGACAACACTCAAACATGTGTTAAAGCTTCTGATGAATTTCAATGCCATCTAAAATATAAGCACTATTCTAAATAGAAAACCTTTGAAAATTTTAGGAAAGTACATGCCAACTTAGAACCAACAGAAAAGTGCAGTGGTTTTTGGATCTTTAATGTAGATCAAAGCATGCTCACTTATATTCCATTACAGCAATGGCTATATGATTCTGTGGAAAAAAGAAAAACAATAAAAGTGTGTTTCTGCCAACTTCTGAAATGCATATCCACATCCTACAGGGCTGGTGCAAGGCCTATCAAAAGTCTAATAAAGGTCTCCAGGAATCTCAAGAGAAAGTTACTCTGGAAAAAGCCTTACTACACGGGTAGTAACATAGTTACTAGCACATACTAACCACATCCTACCTCTGGTTAGGATGAAAGGCAGATGCAATTCTTACAGACCTGTGTAAGCCAATGCATTCCAAGAGAAGTCTAAAAAGTATAAAAGGAAAATCAAATTTCATATAAGAAAACTAGCCTACATATAGAGCCCAGTTACGTTTCACCTGATAGGAACTCTTGCAACAAGAAAGGCATATTTAAACAGAGACTATTACCTCCAAATAACCCAACTTTCTTGACAAACTATAAAACCCAATTTACAGGTTATTTAGATGGGAATAATTTCTTTGATTCTGGAAATGTAGCCATTTTGGGGATAAGACACAGCAGTTATACCACCACTCCAGAAAACTGTCAGTATCTTCAGCTAGCAGTGATTAGCAATAAGATATAAGCTTACGGGCTCCAAACCCCTTAAAGGGGAACCAGAAGTACCATTACTAAATCTCTTGCAAGAAACCAGCACTTAGCAGACTACAGGTTTTTCTTACTATCTACATGTCTCTATTGTCACCTACCCACTCACATCCAGCCTTAGGTTTTTGGGGGAAAATTAAACATTCCTCTGGTCCAGAGAGGCAGAACACTATGTGGATCCTGCTTTCTTTATGCTCCTTTCATTAGGATGTGGAAGACAAAAAAGTCATTTCTCAGCATTACAGCAACACTAAGATCTTAGACTAATCAGGAACGCTAGGCAGCAGCTTCAGCATAAACACTGGGAAAAAAAAAAGAATTTACCATCTAATCAACAAGCTGAAGAGATGGATTCATAAACAGAGGCCCAAGAGTAAGAGATGATTTGGCCGATGCCAAACACCACTTCAGTGAAAAGTAAGAGTGAGGCAGGTCTCCTGAGAGCCAGAAAAACAGATTGCCCACATTTAGCAGGCGAAATAGCAAAGACTAGTGACTCCTAACACACACACAAACCCCGCACTCCTTTAGAATTTATAATTGAACTTTATTAGCCTCCCACTCTAATGATTCCAGAGTTTTGAATAGGAAAGGACCTTATTTAAAATGTCTCACTTTGCCTGAAGAAACTCATTATAATGATTACACTGTTGTATAAATACCTCTGCTCAGGGCACATCTTCATTTGTGTAAAAACAGAAGTCTTGTTAAAATACAGGTTACTTTTTACTACAGGATAGAGTATAAAAAGAATTGTCCTAGCAGGAGGCCCTGTATTCTTTAGGGATTGAAAAGCAAAGAAAAGAACAACCCAGAAACCTACCAGCCTTAGAGTCAGTATTCTGGCCTCTTGGAAACAGGTATAGAGATCAAGAGCAAACAGATGAGCAGCCCTTTAGGCAAGGGTTAAATCTTGATCTTATCTATCACAAGGCAAGAACAAAAAACAGTGAGAAAAGCTAAAGTGTGAGCTCTGTTTAATTTATATTTCCACATTACTAAAAATTAGAAAGGTACAACGTTCCCTAAGGGAGAGGATAAATTTCTAATTATTCAAATTTTTAAATTTAAGCATATCAGACCTGAGCTCTGGATCCAGAACTGCATTTGAGGCTAATCCTCAAATGTATCCATTCCCTGTTCATGATATCATTTATGCAGATATTTATCTTTCAGTCCATGCTTCTAAGTCATGTGTGAATGAATTTTCTATAATAAAGGAAATCGCTATAAAAATATAGATAATTCATATTGATTTTTCTGTATTTCAAGATTTTTTTTGAGGAAAATCAGGGAAATTATTGTTCTGTATATTCATCCCAATATGTGGGGAATGCAGACCAACTACAGCAGCACTCAAAATACGTGGCTTTTTAAATTTTTTATTTTTTAATATAATTCTGTGGGTAGGGGAATGATGTGCACTAAGATGCATGCACTTCTTGGCTTTCTTACATCTGATCTAACCTCAAGTCATAGCAATACCACCTGATACCTAAAGATTTAGACCTAGAGGTTTTCACAGAATTACCAGTTCAGTGACACTCAAACACAACCTCCACGCAAACCATCCCTTTGCATCTAAAGGATCGAGAAGGTTTGTTTGAACTGTATGGAGGAGTCTGACACAAGATTGTTACTGGTTTACTTCTTCCCCTTAAATTATGAAATGATGATGATGAATGCAAAACAAGAAGTCACCAACATACATGAGATTAACATATGAAAATAAAAACCAAAACAAACACACACACACAGAAAAGCTTAGGGAAACTCAATAAGCCCAGTGAAGGAGGGAATTCACTCTGACACAAACTGGTTAAGGGCAAAGAGACAAACTGTGCTGGTGGGGCTACTCAGTTCCCACAATTTATTCTTTAATACCTTCTGCTGTAATATTTTTGGGGCACATCAAAGAACAATACAGGCTGATGTTGGTAATCCCTCTCACATATAAAAACTTTCATTACAGAGTGTTAAAGGCATCATTCTGTCTGAGAAATGGGAATTGATAGGGGTTGGCTTTCTTCTATCCTGGGGAAATATCTAAGGCTCTTTCTCATGGTGACGCTGAGTAGTCTTGCCAGGATTTGTTCTGAAGGCTGCAGATGTGCAATATGATGAAAAATCCCTTTGATAAATGGGAAAAGGAGAAAAAAAAAAGTTCAGCAGACCACTTTTCTGTTTCAGACCTAGAAACTGCTTTCCATTCTAATTAGTTTTAAAATGTTTCTTGTAAACTCTTTTCTATTTCTTCCTGCAAAGTTGTCAGCACTAATTTTTACAGAGGTGCCTGTACTCAACATCTTCTCTTATAGAAGCACAGTGAAACAAGTTTTATTTTTCATCCATGAGAACAGCAGAGTTCCTTTCCCTGTTGTAGTTACAGTAGTCAGATAGCCTGAGTTGGCTAAGGTGCACCCTCATAATTTCCATTTCAATTCAGTGCAATATTCTTGCTTGTTTCCCAAGCTAAACTGCTGCACTCTGTGGCTGTCTTAATTACACAGTTGCCAAAGTCTGCCTCAGGAAGGACTGCATCTTGGAAATCCAGCAGAACTACTTATGCATTTAGCACACAAYATAAACTTCAGAGGTTTGAAACGATAGCACTGCATTTCCTAGCCTCATGCAAAATCAGGCAATCTCACTTATTTTTAATACACATGTACGGAATTGCAAAATGAGAATATGTAATAAAACCAAGAGACTAAATTTTCGTCTCAGTCCTTAAACAAGCAAATCGAATTAGAGCTGTATCTGATTTACAGAAATAAATTTACATAGAATTTGACACAAAATTCATATCAAAGATAACCAGTGCCCTAGAGCTAGCCAGGAAAAGCTGCCAACGGTGCATCAAGAGTTTTAAACAGAGGCCATTACCTACTGCTGATTTCTTTTTCAACCTAGGAAAAGAAACTGCTTACCAGATGCTGAAACCTTCAGCAGAAGAGAATCTATCGTTCTCTTCTCATTACTGTGGTGTMCATGAAAAGTTCCTTCCTTGACTTCAGTGCAGTTAGATGACTACAGACTAGAAGGAGGAGAAACAGTCCCTATGTTTTATTAAACACTTTAAAAATTGATACAAAGAGTGCTCCAGTAACAAGAGCTGACAGCTTTGATTAAGGTGACTGCATTTCCTTCCTATCCCTATATCATATCCATTGTAACTTAAAAAATAAATAAAACCTCATTCTACTTCATAAAGTTCATGAAACTTCTAAAAAACACCTATTTGTAAATTCAAAGCAAACAGAAAATAAACCTAAGACTTTACTCCCCACAAGTCATGCTACATAAAATGGAAGGGTCTAGACCTAGGAAGAAGCCCTTGACTGTATTGTGTGATTAAACATTATTACATTAAGTACTTGAACAGGTGCCTAGAGTCACTACATTACACCCAAACAGAAAAAGCAGCATGATCTCTGCCCCAGACTGTCTCCAATCTGAATCGATACAACAGATAGACAAGGGGAATACACGTAGACAAGTGGAAGGAAACACAAAACATTAGTCAACATGATAGTTTATTTTCCTTAAAGGGCTATAGACAGAAAAGAGCATTCCCAATAGCCCCATGTGTCATGAAACAAGGTTTCTCATGTGGTAACAGTATCATCTTGCCTTAAGATCATTCAGGCCTATTTTAGTCACATTTTCTGTTGCTATTTTTCTTTTTTTATTGAAGTAGACAAGAGCCAACAGCTTTAAAATCATATTATCTTGTCTCAGCCAATTGTTTGCCAGTGTAACCATCTAGTATTGTAGTGTATATTAAAGTTTGAAAGTTAGACTTCGAAGCAAAAGCTATTGAGAAGAATTATTTAAAACCTATAAATTAAGCTGCAAGAAAAGCAGTGGTACGGATTTCTGGTTGACTATTGGGGCAGTGGGGCACAAAAGGAGAAGGGATCATTTAAATCCTTTAAGTTTATATTTTAACTTTTAAAATGTTTGCCTTTAAGACACAAATAAAACTACTACTTTCATGTACATATAAACAGTGGCTGTGACAGCACTAGTTGTTGAGTCCAACTGCCAGGGCATGTGCATCTGTACATGCTTCCAGCACCAGAAATGTTCTGCTTTTGAGGACAGAGGTTTCCTCTATTACTTAGTGACAACTATTAGTGACAACTGTTAGTAGTCAAATTCATTTCAGTAGGATTACTTCCAGGCTTACCAACATACTGACTGTGTGCACAAAATCAGACCTTCGTCTACTGGCTACAGCATCTTGGCATTACCAGAACACAACCAAGATTTGGTTTTCCTGGGCTCCTCTGGAAGCAATTTGGGAGAGAATTATTAACAATGAAAATTCCCACATAAAAGACCACAAAACCTTATGCAAAAACTGAAAAGGCTAAGGGACATGCTGCAAACTACATTTTTTTCATTTTCTGCCCAAAGTGACTTGGAGTTATGGTATTCCTTTAATTTATGCTCCTGTCTTTGATGTAGCTATTAACTGAATGTGCCACTGACCTTGGCTGGATGACAGAGGTAATCGTTTCCCAAGGATGAACTGCTCTCGAACAGTTCTTTATTATCATGCGGGCCTGTGATTTCTTTTAAACATTAGCCATGCCTCTATCTATTCTTCTATTTTGTTTATTTTGATAAAGCAAGTGTATCTCACTACTAAAGAACATGCTAAAAATCTATTTTATTTCCAGCTTGCTGTATTCCAGAGTACGGATTATCTTCCATGTTTTCTTGAAAGAGACCTCTATGAACATTAATGAGAATTACTGGATACTGAACACTTCTGAAAATTACATTCGGCTCATAGGAGCACACAGGAGGTTTAATCTTCAATTCTTTTTTTTAAATCTGGCCCAAAAATCAAAGTATTAAGCAATCAAAACCAGCTTATTCCAGTGCCTAAAAAACTGATGCGGTAGACTTTCTCAACCCTGCGATCTTTTATAATCAGGCAAAACTTATTTTTCATGCCAATTAGCCCTCTGGATGCCTCAAAATGGGAAGAATCTCCCTGCAGAAATGGTGTCCTTTGCTCACAGAATAGAGGACTTCCCAGTGTTACTGCTGCATATTTGCCACTTTCCGTTCTTTATAGGACCACTGATCTTAGAACAAAAAACATGGACAAAAAATGACACCACCACCACTTTATCTTCTTCTTGTCTTCTGTACTAACTAGAGAAATATACACGTAGCTCCTTGGTCTCTTTTAGCGACTTATTTCTCAGGATTTGATACATCTAGACCCTTATTCTGATATTCTTTCCTGTCCATCAACCAGTGTGCTATTTTTCAATATCACTGTTAAAGGTGAAGTTTCTGAAATCCAGACCTGTTACTTGCATTGCATACATTTTCCCACCCATTCTGTCTATATATTGAAAAAAACTGCCATGTTGGTTGACATAATCCGCATTTTACAAATCTACGTATCTGCAATGCAGAAAACCCCTTTCCTGCATATTAGCACAAATTAATTCTGCTACTCCGTGCAGTGTGACCTCACATATGTCAAATACCCTTTCTACCGAGGGACAGAATGATACTAGTTCTTTTGTGCACCTGAGGTTAAAAACATGGCCAAAATTTAGAAAACACACATATTTAGCTATTATCTCTGAGGTGCCATCCACCAGGCCTCTAAGAAGAATATTAGTCTTATAGGACAGCTCTCTAATCTGGGCAAAGCACATCTCACATACAAGCCCCCAGTACATCCCCTCTCAAGTCAAGATAACAGGATTCCAAAGAGGAATCTGGACTTCTATGAAGTTGTTTATTCATTCGCTCCTCTTCGGATTTTCACTCCACAGCCTTACTTGCCTCCTTTAACATACAATGAAAAATAGTTTTTAAGGAGCACAATTGTTCTAATTTATCTATTGCCATCTCTCCTTCTTATAAGTGAATCTGTTTTTTCCCATCTCTACGATTTTACTCTTTTTTTTCCCCTGTTATTTAGTAATATCAATGCAGGGGAAGGAATACCTTACATTAGTCTTCTAAATTCTAGTATGCAGGTTGCTCAATATTATATGCAAATACTTCATAATATATTGATACACTCCCTTTAAAGCTCCCTAGTCTCAAAGGGGCTGAGACAAAAGGTTCTGTAAAAACAATTACTGATGCCAAGTATTTCCAGTTCTTAGTATTCAAATTAAAACATTATAAAGGAGAAAGATTTTTACTGATGATCATTTTACTGAATGATCTTTACCCAAAAAGCTCTCAACTGGCTCACCACCTATTTCAAAGCAGAGCTCCATGCATTCAGACCACTCCTCTCCATAGGACACAGTCCCCCCACTCCCACCTTCCCAGTCTCTTCATCCTGTATCCATACATTTCAGCACTCCAGCCAGGAGACTACCCCACTACATCTCTGTTCTACCAACAAGACCAAACTCCTGCAATTCTGCGCAAACTTCCAATTTGTCTGGTTTGCTTCCTTTGCTGCATGCTTTCATGTATCACTAATTAGAAAGAAGCAAGCCAAATCAGAATTCTTTAGTCATGGAYAGCTGCTTTAAAGCGTGTAGCTGCTCAGACATTCACATCAAACTTACTGAGCTGAAAAAGTTACTTATTTTAAAACTGGAAGATTCTTATTCTATAACCTTGTGGGGTCACGGTCAATTGATGACTATTGTAGAACATTCCCTGAAAGTATGTATTTTATAAGACAACATCTGAGACACGAATAGCTTGACGCTGCCTAATGCAAGAAGCCATAATCAAGAACACGAATAGTCAATTTATTTTAAAATTGCCATTACTTAAACAGTAAACACATCTCTCTCTTGTATATAATAATTTGCAAGTGCAACTGCTTATATTGGACAGTAATATTAGCAACCTATTTGACATAATTTGCCTGTCTTTTAATGAAATTTAACTGCTGGAAATAAGGAGGTACAAGTTGACTCAAGGTTGCCACAAAGCACAAGCCCATGCTCTTCTGACTGTGGACCGAAGTTTAAAATCAGCTGCTCAGAGATAAATGGTTTCCACTGAGGTAGCTAAATTAGGTTCCAAGGAAAGGGAGGGAACTGACTCCTTAGCAGCGATTCATTCTCAGACTTGAGATTCTCTAAAAGAATCAGAATTTACCTACATGACAAAGAATTTCTGTTATTCTAAACTCCTGAGCCAGGAGGCTATCTATCCTGATTATAAGCTTACTGTTTGGGAAGGAAATAAAAAAAAAAAAAAAAAAAAAAAAAAAAAAAAAAANAAAAAAAAAACACCACACCTACCACCCTGTCTTTAGAAACAGCTGAAAAGGAGACAAAGAAGATATACACTGTTTGTTCAAAATTGTATCAACATCAAGTACCAAATCAAAGACTGGCAGGAAGTCCTTGCCATACTTCCGAAATATTCTGATCAAATTTCATTTTTTTAAACAAATCAAATTATTCAGGTTGAGGATCCTGTATTAGAAAGATTACCAGTATTTTGTAACTTGGGCTACAAATTTTGCCCTAAATAAAGTGGATTTCTTCAACTTCCCTCATTTTTCTGAGATCACGATTTAAGAATACAGTCATTACTTAAAGTACATTATGAACTAAATTTTGTAAACTTAGTACTTAACAGAGAGAATAGATGCTCAGCACTTCAGAAAATGCCTTATTAAAATAGATTAAATGCTTTTGCTTCTAACATAGTTTAGGGTTATGATGCTGCTCAGCCCCGTAACAGAACTGGATCACCTTCTGCATCATCCAATTTCTTGTTTTCAGAAATGAAATAGTCCTACCAATGTGAGTAGGCTTCAGCACCACAAAAATCTTGGCCATTGCACACACAGTGAAATGCAAAAGTCACGTTAATGCAAAGATAAATTATCAGCTGAGTGCAGGGAGCGAGGGCACAAACATCAACAAAATCAGCAAATGGGAATGTTAGAACAAGAATATTAACCTGTCTGTATTTCACAAATTCTGCATACTTTTCAGATTAAAAAAACCAGCAATAGAATTCTCTATTAGCATTTTCAGAGGACTTTATGGATGCTAGATTTCAACCTATAGGGTAAACTTAGGAAAATTAAGAGCAAGTTAAAAGATTAAAAAGAATTCTAGAACATTTACTTTTAGTGGTTACTTTCATTCATACTATAATGTCAAATCCATTCTCTGGAACCGAAGTTAAATCTCACAGATTTATTGAGCAGCCCAAGTAGAAATATCAGACTATTTCGATATTGGAATACTTCAGTTAATAAATGTTTAATATTAATAATTTCTGGTGTGTCCATTTCAAACTTCTATTTCAAAGACTCATTCCTTAAGGATGGCCTAATGCAAGACAGCATTGATGAAACTCAAAAAGCTCTTACTTTCCAAGTAGTCATCTGTATTTCCTGGCCAAATCCTCAGAAAACAAATTAGGCAAAATTRCCTTTGATGTCTGCTGAAGGAAAAAAAAGTTTTGTTTGAATAATTAGCACAGGACCAACAACAGGGACCCTGAAAGGAGTCAGTCCTCAGGAAAAGCAGTTTCTAAGCTCTCCAGAGGACAGAACTGCCGGACTAAGAGTCTTTCAACATTAAGCTTCATATTCCCTAGGAAACCGAGTGCAAAACAACCTTACAATGTTAATGAAATGGTAAGATGGAATACCAAGTAGTCAGATATAGCTAATATTAATCTTTCTTCTATGTCAACTGTGGTCCCGTTGTTCTAAGACAGTACTTCCCAAGTCCTTTTTCTTAAATAGAAACACTAGTGTCTTTCTTGCAAAGTTAAAAAATCAATATTGTACAAGCACCCCGGGGTCTAAGCAGTTAATACGTTGTTGCAACCTTGGGCTAAATATATACAAACCTCCCATCTCACCCCAAACCCTATACACAAAGTGGGACCGTGTAGATATTTTATCATTCATTCATGGAAGCCACCAGAAAGTGTGGATGGAAATTTTGCCCTCCACTACAATCTGTTTGGAAATTAGGAAAATGATGCAACATAAGGAGACATGTGCTTCTAGAAACAGAAAAAAAACCCCAATAAAATAACAGCAGAGTCCAACTTGCTTTGGGAAAGCTATGATTTATCAACTTAAATACAGAACTTCTGCATGTGGAAAAAACAGTTTACACTGTGAACGCTAACAGGCAGCAGATAATTGAATGTATATGTTTGTGGGGAGTGAACGTCCAAAATTGAACTTCTAAACTGTCAAGCAGAAGCCTGATACTTGCAACTTGCAACTAGTATGAACTGGTTGGAAATTTTGTTAAGTCCTGAACTAGAAGTGGCATGTCCCGAATCCTCCAATTAAGAGAGTCACATGAGACAGAACTACCAATTAGGAGGCTGAAGACATGTTGTGCTTTTGCACATAGGCTGTTTAGATTGGGAAAACCAGACAGCTTGAAGTTCTGGAAACTAGAGTACCTGAAAAGAAGGGTTCCCAGAAAGAAGCAGTGGTCTCAGAAGAAGTGGGCCAGGATAAAAAGAAGCTCAAAATCCTGGCTGGAGGAATGATTCTGGAGGCAAGGGAAGATCCTGGAGATCAGATGGATGCATGGATATGAATGCCAGGGGATGCCCAGGGACCTTGGCCAGTAATGCCCAATACCAGTAACTGCAGGCAGTGGTGCAACACAAACTGACACAACTTTCTGTCCAACCTTCCCAGAGCAGCAGTGATGTCCCAGCTGGGAAGGGAAGTCAAGACCAAGTGAACACAATGTTAGCAGGGAACAACTGTGATAAGCAAGGAGAGTAAAAGCTCTAGTCTTGTTTGTTCTTAAATAAACCCCAATATCCAGATCCACTACAGGTTGATTACTCTGTCTTGCTCATGACAGGAACTTCTCTTTCAAGAGAAACACTTCACCGCAAAATGCTAATACTACCAGTATTTTTAAAACAAAATACAGGCAGACCAGGAAAAAAAGCCAGCGTAAATAAGGCAAAGGAATCATATGATACAATCAAATCTTACCTGAAGGCAACAAAAGAAAATTATGACTCTTGGCAAACCTATTAGGATTCCCCCCTACCAGGTTCCTTCTTTGAATGGTCAGAGCAATATACTATTATTTTTATCGATGTATTTGCAGGCATATATATACACTTATACATATATATGTGTATTTGGAGCAAGTGGAAGATACAAATGGACAACTGAAGGCAAGATGCTAGTTCTGCTAAGAGAAAGATATGAAGACACATGTGGTAACATTAAAAAAAATCCGGATTAAACTAGTAAACTGAAGACAGACCATTTTCTTGGTTAATGCATGTACTCTATGAGTCTACAGCCACAGCTGATAAAATGAAATTGCAGTGTCTGTTTCCAAAGAAGCAGACATGAAGCCTAATAAGCCTAACCATGAGACTGAATTGGATAAACTTTCTGTTGACCAGCCAGTACCCTTTCTCTGATTCCCCTTAACATCTGACTTTTCAAACCTTAGAAAAAAGATTTGTGGGTTCATGTGGCTTAACAGAAAGTGCACATATTTCAACAGCAACAATCTTCATTCTGCTTATTAGAGTAGAAAAAGCAGGGTGGAAAAACAAAGCAATTTCAGTCAAGCTAACTAAATTCTGAGTCGAGTGAAGTACAACTTCAGCACAATTACATGTTAGATTCGGTAAGAATCAAGAGCAAAGCAGAGGCAGAGTTTTCAGCATCTTGTTCACCTCCCCCTCAAATATATACTTCTCATGTGAAGAAACTGAAATCCCCAGGCTACTGCAACTCTTCTAAGATGACAAACAAGGAGAAAAATGATCAAGGAACAAGAAGACAGACAAAGAATTAAAATACCTGATGTTGCTTGCTAATTCCACTGAGAAGGAGCTAACACTGGGAGCAAACTGATGACTGATGCTAGGGAAAGGACTATTAAGACTATGGGTCCTTACCTATACTGCTGCATATTCTTCTTGATAGAAGATCTAAGGCATTATGGACATGGACAGTACACATACAATGACTCTAGGCAAAACGCGAATGCAAGCATGTAACTAATAGCTTGCAGCAGCTTAAGGCACAATATTTCAGATAATTGTTTGATTATCTTTGAGGTCTCCAACCAAAAACGTAGCTTAGTACAAAACAAAGGAAAGGAGAAACCTTAGATCAGAAGACAAGTGATGGCATTCTAGAATAGTTAAAGCACAGGGAATAGTAGCCAAGGTAAGCTGGACTTGTCCCTTGAGTTGAAGTTGATGCACTGACTTCTCATCTACAATTTTGTTCTCTTCTTATTTCCACTAACAGGTCATGTTGGTTTTTATATACTCTTTCTTCTAGCTATCAAAAGAGAACTGCAGCGAGCAATACCCCATCAGACCTGCTAAGCAATCACGGTTTATACTAAAATTCCTGTATCCCTGGGAGCAGCCATAACACAAGAATCAAATGATACCTCCTTAAGACCAGGATAGGTGGAGACTGAAAGTTTAACAGGCTGTGACTATTCAATCCAGAGACAACAGGAGTGAGAGAAATGCAGGTAGCCCAGATACACAACATCTAACTTCAGCATCTAGTATTCAGTTATCAATGAAGAGACAGACATGCAAGCAGCTAGATAATTTCGGTGCTCAGCTTCTTCTAAGCAAACTGTTATTTGGGTTAGCAGCTTATTGTCAACATGATGTAGTTTTAAAATAGTAAGACACTGAACCACTTAAAGGTAAAAGATGAAAAGGAAACTTCCTTGTTGCTCTCTCAGCCTTACTGGAGTTTACCAAAGATGATGACTAACAGGGAAGGCCAGCAAGTTTAATAAAAACAGGATAACAATGGGAATTTTGAGGTTACAGTGAAAGCAATGTCTACTCAAAGGCAGACAAAAACACATTCAAAGAGATGATTTACCATATTTTTTAAGACAGTCAACACATCTGAACTTCAGCCTTAAAACTTTAGTATTTTTTTTCCTATAGTTAGCAATAAATTATTCCTTGTCCACAAAAGAGACCTAACCAGTGGTACTTCTCCCTAACAAGATAACGTCTAGCAATAACAATTATATTGATTATCTGATTTCAGCTACCTATGCAGAACAAAGCCTTGGCTATGAATGAATAATTCTCACCTCTCTATCATGGTTTATTATGTACTAAGATAACGATTGAACTGGCGGAGGGAGCTTTCTGCTGCTAGTCTTTCAGGTATATTTAACTACCACCTAGCTTCTTTTCCTAATAAACACACAGCKACTGGATAATTAAGCCTCATGCTATGTTTGCCGACTGCTTGGGTTTTCAGGGCCCATTTCCATTTTGCTCCTCCCACAAAAGCAGGCATAAAAACCAGCCTACATGACTAAACTACTGAATTGCTGCACTGTCAGAAACACTATGCCTTTATGACAGCAAAATTCTTCTTAAAAGAGGTGCAAGAGAAATGAGCTTTGATAAATCACTGTATTTCAGACCTACTCTGTTTTATAGCTAGGAAGTGGATGAAACAATGCTTCTAGTGCACGAGAAAAAGTAACCTTCCATCGTGTCTCTTCCACCTTGTTCTCTCTACTTCCAAAAAAAAAAAAAAAAAAAACAAAAAAAAAACACCAAAAAAACCTAACACACACACACAAAAACCAAAACCACTCAAAAACCCAGAACACCTTCACCACTCCACAGCTTAGTGCAGGACCCTGAAGAAGGGAGATATCTGGGCCAAAATCTATACAGTTTGACACTAGCCTCCTGGCATGTCCCACTATGAGAAATTCTCCACAAAAGAATTAGGACCAATGTCAACAAATAAATACAGCAGCAACATAGGGTAATATGCAAATGATGTTTGTAATTAACCACTTGTTCTGAAAACACTAATATCATTCCATTTTGTAGATTCATTAATAGCAAATTAAACAGATTATTTTTATTGCTGTACCACAGTTTGAGCTGTGTGCATTATGCAGCTAAATAGCATTGATAAAACTAATACACTGTTATACAGAAATGCAGAATGTAATTAGTATTCCACTTTGCATATGCAATTGCTGCTACACTATAATAAAGAATTAACTGATAAACAAGATTTAGGATACAACCACTTGCCCTCTTTCCAATCATTATATTTTGTAATGAAATGGCATTGCTCAATTCAGCTTCTAAATATCTTAACAGAGAATAATGAACTTGAGATGTTCTGGAAAGAAGGCCAGGGAATGCYGCGTTGATAACAGCATTGTGTTCCCATGACAAGAATGAACTGGTGAAGTCTAGGACAAAAAAAGTTCATTGTGTGATGAGGATAACATTGTGCTTATGCCATATTAAGTTTTTTTTTCATTCTCCTTTCTGTGCATGTGCCTTTTACTTCCAATGCATCATAGTTGAGTATTTGGGTTTTACTTAATTATTCCACAAAGTCATAAAGTGGGGAAAAACAAGCCCTAACTGTACTGCAAAACAACTCATTCCTGAGTTCCTGCTTTCTATTCTTTTAATTGATTCTAATAAAGTTTGCCTGCAGGCATTAAACACAAGTACAAATACCATGAAACACTCAATCTTGCAGAAGCTTGGTAATTGGCCACAATTTCATTTTCACAACAAAAAAGAACAGTACAAATTAGGAGGGGCAGCTCTGGAGATGTTCATGGCCCCATATACCTGGTATTTGAGAATGCCTTGTTTGAAAAACAAGTTACAATACTGAGACTAGCAGCATGAAGTATAAAACAGAAAGGGTTACTCAAAGGATGCCCTATACAAAACAGCACCACATGAATTCTGCTGTCTTTTCCTTTTTTTTTTTTTTTTTTTTTTTTTTTTTAATCCCTACATCAATATACTTACTCGGATCCCATTTCTACCACTTCAGAAATCACTAAAGTACTATGTCAAACTCCCTTCCTGCTACAACCAAAGATGTCATTTTGGAGTGGCTATGTCTTTTCTTTTTTTCTGTTTTCTGTTAATGTTTGGGATAATATTTTACAGAAATATGCTACTGCTGGGTGTATTCACCTTACCAAGTGACACACTTTAAATGTTTTTATATTTTATGCTTCTATTTCACTCTCCTCTAGAAGTATATTATCTAAACAATGTGTATGGGGGGGAAAAGACAAGTCACTGAAGAAAGTACTTGAATGGCTCAAAGACCTCAAATGCACACAGAATTTTGCTACCTTATCTCAAATCACAGTCCTCAACTGTCACAGTCTTGATCTATATCAGCATCTAGAAAAGCACTGAACAAGCATTTCAATGTTTTCTTCATGGTATCTAACCATATTTATTCAGATGTTGCTGTTAAATTGGAACTAACAGTTGTTGTGGATAAGTGCCATCCACCCATTCTCTTCACTTCACGGGTAAAGTATTTCTCTAAACTATAAGCACATCCATGAAATGGAAGGACAACTCCCATTTCCAGAATATACCACTTGACATTAGAAGCAAAAGCTTGTATCACTGCATAAGAAGGAAACAGAATGGCAGAGACAAAAGCAAACGAGAGAGTAACCACCAACACCTACCTTCAGCTACATTTCAAATTCTTTTATTTTCTCCTTAAACAATCTAAAACCCTGCATGATTAATTAATCCAAGGTTTTCCAACTTGAATAACTCCACATAAAGATTAGCTTCTCAAAATCTTTAACCTATCACTAAAAACTAAAGAGCATTACCAAAAACCAGACCAGTCACTAATTCACTGCGATATCATGAGAGATCACCCTCTGCTCTTGTGGTAGCAGCACTTTTTAAATAGAGCTCTCATTAAATCTCCCAAAGCATGGTCATTCCCCAAGTCTTGCATGCAGGATACAGATTTGAGAATGTTCCCTCCCAAAAGATCAAAGTTGTTTTCCAAACTGAAGTTTACCAGTAACACATTTAGAAAAGCGATGCCACCACGCTGTACGTTCTTCTCATCTCGAAAACACTTTACAATATTAAGCTGGCGTCATTATTCCTTTTTTACTGAACAAGGCACAAAAGGATAAATAACATGGCAAAAGTCTTAACAGTGGCAAAGTCAGAGACAGAATTTACATATGACACCCTGTTCCTTATCCTACTTCCAAGACTACACAGCTTCACATTTATCCTATTATTTACATGAAAATACAAAGCCTACTAGCATTAGGGTATCTTTGTGCCAAAGGAAAGTTAAATATATTACAAGTACTGTGACAGCAGTCTGCAAAACCTTCACTGAACAGCTTCTAGTATATGCCAGTGGGAATGTCTCAAGCTGGCCTGTAAAATTAATTCCTTGTTCTTTTTAGATGAACTTACCTGGAACCAGAACTAGCATTAATACATTTGAAAAGAGGAATTGCAATGTCCTATTTTATACTTCATCTGACATCAAATCTGTGCTGGATATAAACCTCAAATATTGACTAGCTCGCAGTGTAGAAGTTTGTAACATCTAAATCCTAACTGCTTCTAAAACATTTCTGAAGGAAAACAGCTGTATCTTCCAAGGGAAGTGGAATAGCAATTGTTTTTTCTAGCACCTTCATTTTACATCAAGACAGATTAATCTCTAGAGTAATTTCACTCATTAAAATGGTTTTACATAAAATATGAGTTCGGCTGATTACGTTTCACCTAAGCTCTACTACTACCACACTACTGCTTGTTGACTTGTTAATTAAAAATGCAGGTCCATCAAACTAGTCAGAGAATGAAAAACCTCCTCAGAAATAGTCGTCTCTATAGCTGCTAATTTTTGCATGCCTAAAGCCAGTTTAGTACACACCAGAGTAAACTATAGAAGATAATTTTTTTTCTTTATGCAAGAGCAATGAACAATGAGTAATAAAAGGTATCAATTATTCACATTGCTTCCCAGCAGTTTGAATTTCAAGAGGGGAAAAAAAAAAAAGCTAAGAAACTATACTGATTTTGAGTCAAGAGTAAAAATTATTTGGTGAAATGCAGGTATCTCTTAACAGAGAATGTGGATAAATGTATTACTATTAATTTGGAACCAAGAAAAACATACCCAGCTTGGTTTTTTCTCAATTTCTTAATACAGATTCTTTGCCAAAGTGTAATTTCCAGAATTGAAAACTAAGATCAGAGAAGCCACTGAATAGCTCATACTTGGTGTTACCAAGCCAAAAACTATTGCCTTGCAAGAGCTGATGCTTCTGGGAATGCTGAGAAACCACAGTTGGCCCTTTGCCTCCTTGGCTTGAATCAGTTGTACTTACGCACCAACAGCTGAATATTTGAAGAAGAGTTGCTTCCACAGACGTGGGGCTTATCTCCAACTTACTTATGTTGGAAACATTGTGTACATTGGACAAAGTCAGCTCCCTTTGCCTTTTTTTTTTTTTTTTTTTTTTTTTTAAAGAAAGAGGTAAGTAACAGTAATGAAAGGAATATGAAAACTGAAAGTGTCAAAAATGTTTCAAAATGTTTATTAAGACTCATGAGCTAGTAAATATCATCTACCAATGAAGTAAACCTTTCCACAGGAATGCAGATTAAGCATTTAATGCTTAACAAGATTTTATCTTGGTGTACCCAAAGGGAAAGTAAAAATTAATTGAACATATCTTCCTGCCATTTTTTTCCTATTTCAGTATTCACACATCCCCTCTCACTTATCCACATCAAAAAAGCATTCATTTAGATTTAGGTTTGGTGGCCATGCTTTAATTCCACTGCATTATTTATTATCTGAAAGAATAGGAAGCACCCTGGAAGTAAGCAGAGAGCACAAACCGCTAAAACCATGTTCACAGAGGACTAATCAGCAGAAAAGTTGTATGTTGCCACTGAGAAGGCATAGCACCAAAAGAAGAACTGGAAAGAGTGAAGGTGTGTTAGAATTTGCGAAGATCATTTTTAAAACATTAGAAATTGCTTTAATTATTTAAAGGACCAGAACTAGAACTGCTAGGCAAAAATCAAAGATGACTAATGCAGATGCTAGGAGGACAAGAAGGATGGACTACAGATAGGGACCAGCTGCTCTCCCTAAACAGCATCTCAAATTACTGCTGTCAGACAGAATGCTGTCCTAGATGTGCCACTGCTCTCATGAAGGAGGATATTTCATACTCTAAGCCAACTGAATTGAAACGGAAATGTTGAATATGACAACAAAGTAAGGACTAACAAAAGTGAGAGCATAAGAGGGAAACCACTGCACTGGAAAGTGAGCAGAATTCTGTGTGAATATGTATTGGGCTTCTGTGGCAAGGTTTTGATAGCGGGGGGGCTACAGGGGTGGCTTCTGTGAGAAGCTGCTAGAAGCTTCCCCTATGTCCGGTAGAGCCAGTGCCAGCCAGCTCCAAGATGGACCTGCCGCTGGCCAAGGCCGAGCCCATCAGTGATGGTGGTAGTACCTCTGGGATAACACATTTAAGAAGGGGGAAAAAAAACCCAAACCTGTGTGGAAACAGCAGCGGAGAGAGGAGTGAGAAGATGTGAGAGAAACAACTCTGCAGACACCAAGGTCAGTGAAGAAGGAGGGGGAGGAGGTGCTCCAGGCGCCGGAGCAGAGATTCCCCTGCAGCCCGTGGTGAAGACCATGGTGAGGCAGGCTGTCCCCCTCAGCCCATGGAGGTCCACGGTGGAGCAGATATCCACCTCCAGCCCATGGAGAACCCCACGCCAGAGCAGGTGGATGCCCAAAGGAGACTGTGACCCCGTGGGAAGCCCACGCTGGAGCAGGTTTGCTGGCAGGACTTGTGACCCCATGCGGGACCCCTGCTGGAGCAGTCTGTTCCTGAAGGACTGTTCCTGGAAGGGACCCACGCTGGAGCAGTCTGTTCCTGAAGGACTGTTCCTGGAAGGGACCCATGCTGGAGCAGTTCGTGAAGAACTGTAGCCCGTGGGAAGGACTCACGTTGGAGGAGTTTGTGGAGGACTGTCTCCCGTGGCAGGGACCCCACGCTGGAGCAGTGGAGGAGTGTGAGGAGTCCTGCCCCTGGGGAGGAAGGAGCAGCAGATACAACGTGTGATGACCTGACTGCAACCCCCATTCCCCATCCCCCTGCACCACTCCAGGGGAGGAGGTAGAGAAAATCAGGAGTAAAGTTAAGCCCAGGAGAAGAGAGGGGTGGGGGGAAGGTGTTTTAAAATTTAGGGTTTTTTTTCTCATTATCCTACTCTGATTTGGTTGATAATAAATTAAATTAATTTTCCCCAAGTCAAGTCTGTTTTGCCCGTGATGGTAATTGGTGAATGATCTCTTCCTGCCCTTATCTCGACCCACAAGCCTTTTGTTATATTTTTTTTTCTCCTCTGTCCAGCTGAGGAGGGGAGTGATAGAGCAGCTTCGGTGGGCACCTGGTGTCCAGCCAAGGTCAACCCACCACAGAAGACAATGATACAGAATCACTCTTGCAAATCTCAAGACAACAGCTGATGGCAGGAAACACAGACAGACCTACTGTGTCCAGCTCAAAATACTGAAATCACAGTTTTGGTAGAACACATTTTAGAATTAGGGTTAGTACTAGATAAGTTAATGAAAGAAGTCAAAGAATAAAAACAATGGTTGCCCTGTATTGTATTCAAGCAGCTGCCATACCCATGGTAACAGCATTACACAGCTTGCAAGAGCTGCAAATGAAAGGCATATTAGTTTCCTAAGCCTTAAAAAGGTAACCACCCTATACATCAAGCATTTGATGAATTTGTCCATTTTAGCTCTTCTTAACAGAAAGGACTCAACAAAAGTCTGACTTCTGTTTTCTTCCTTCCCCAAAGTCCTTGAATTATTACATTACAGTGGTTTAGAATAGTGATATAACCATGCATTTTTCTAAATAATAAAATATGAAGAAAAGAAAGGGCTAGCTTTCCTCTGTGGTATTTTCCTAATGAATTCAAGAGGGAAAAAAGGATATCAAGAGTTTATGAACTGTTTAAACATAAAGCCAAAGAATTATAGATAAAGTTCCAAACCATTAATCCATTATATATTGTGAATTGGACAACCCCAGTGAGATATCATTTCCAGAAATGAATCGAGCAAAGCCATCAGCAAATAGTTAACACTCTGAACCTCTGAAACACTCTTTGATTCAATTCAAGCTGCAAACCTCTATGTTTAGAAGCCAATTTACACCAGAATCTGGAATTTAATCATCTCTTCTCATGCATTTGAAAAAGGATGACTTTACTTCACATAGTCTAAATTAACTTTGAAATTTTACTACACATAGTAATATAATATCTAGTCAGATATGCTGATCTTACCTTGAAAGAAAGTAATTGCTTGATTCTTCCTCTTAATATTATCCTGATGCTGATAAAATTTCCCTAGGCAGCACTATGAGATGCTCTGGACTTTGCTCAAATAGGGTAGGATGTATATAAAACCAAATAAAGATCATCAGTGATGGGGAAAGAAACACTTTTTAGACAGGAGGAAAGAAAAGATGGAAGGGAAAAAATTTTTTGTTTGATCCAAAGTTCACTGATTTCAAAATAAATCAACCAAAGGCCATTGAAATAAATAAGAAAAAAGTTGTATTTGCAAAAAAGTGAGTATAATGTTGAATTTTTCTTTTTAATTTTTTGTTGTTGTTTTTGTTATTTTTAAGTCAGAAAAACTTCTAGCTGTGCCATTATTTACATCACACTTACTGCAGGAACACTACCAAAGTGATTAGCTACGGATTTCCAAAAGTGCTCTGAAGAATCCTGTGGAAGGGGAAATTCTGAGAAGTCTAGATGTTCAGGTGGTAAATAAAGGGGAAAGTTCACGATTTTCTCTTCCTCAAGAAACAAATTCTGCAATCAGTAACAAGGAAGAAAAAAACATAATCAATATGAAGAGAGTCCTCCTACGCTTCAGACTGTATGAAGGCAGATGTGTTTTCTGATAAGAGTCCTCTAGCTCAGGAAGAAAAATGTCAAGTATTAGCAAGATTCAGTGAGTTTATTCTTGTTCAATATTTGAAGAGAACAGCAAGTTCTTTGATCCTTCTAAGCCAAAGTCCCGACCTTTACAGAATCACAATGCAGTCAGGCCCTCTCTTAATAAAGACAGACAGTGTGATATTAGAATAAGTTATTATTAGTTAATGTAATAAACATTTAAACTGGTTTATTATCACCATGCCAGGCTCTACCGATCCACAGGAGTTCATACCGATGATCTTTCCATAGAACAGGATCTGAGAGCAGCCATTTTTAAGGAGAGTAAAAAATTCTCCAAGAAGAAACTCTATAGATGGATGTTTTAAAAAGCAATGAACAGTGCTGGGTTTGGCTGGGATAGAGTTAATTTTCTTCATAGTAGCTTGTATGGGACTATGTTTTGGATTTGTGCTGAAAACAGTGTTGATAATACAGGAATGTTTTCATTATTGCTGAGCAGTGCTTACACAGAGTCAAGGCCTTTTCTGCTCCTCACCCCACCAGCGAGGAGGCTGGGGGTGCACAAGAAGCTGGTAGGGGACACAGCCGGGACAGCTGACCCCAACTGACCAAAGGGATATCCCATACCATATGACGTCATGCTCAGCATATAAAGCTGGGGGAAGAAGAAGGAAGGGAGGGCATTTAGAATTATGGGGTTTTGTCTTCCCAAGTAACCGTTAGGCGTGATGGAGCCCTGCTTTCCTGGAGATGGCTGAACACCTGCCTGCCGATGGGAAGCGGTGAATGAATTCCTTGTTTTGCTTTGCTTGCGTGTGCAGTTTTTGCTTTACTTATTAAACTGTCTTTATCTCAACCCATGAGTTTTCTCACTTTTACTCTTCTCATTCTCTCCCATCCCGCTGTGAGGGGAGTGAGCGAGCGGCTGCGTGGTGCTTAGTTGCCAGCTGGGGTTAAACGACAACAACTCCCAATTTATTTACAGCATATTCACATTAATATTATCCCCCTCTCACTTATTCCTCCCAAATTAGTAATTAAAATGTTGAGGTCTGATACTGGATTCTTAAATATACAAAATACAATAACAAAAAATTATTATCAATTTTAAACAAAATAACATTTGCACTTTTCACCTTTCACAAAAGGTGTATGCATTCATAGTTCTATACTATTTCTTATTCTTCATAACGCAAAGTACATTAGGCATAACATGCCTTTATTTACAATGGAATACAAAATGGTAGCTAAGTGTATCAAGTCCTTTGTGATGTATGTACCCAGTAAGCAAAACAGTAATATCATCTGTAGATAAAGAAAAATGCTTAGTATTGTAATCTTTACAACACAAATTAATGACTGTCCACTACACAAAGATGCCAATCCACTCCACAGTGAAGCACTGGAGAGTATTACATACATATTTTTCTTTTTTTCTTTAAATTACCAAAACAAAATGTCATTGCTTACCTATAAAATCACTTCTCTTCTGCCTCTTATGTTTAGTAAACTTGTAGTCAGCTCTCAATTGTTAATATAGCTTGAAAAGAGGGTATTGGGATTTTTCACAAGCAATTAAGGTCAATTAATGCTCAATACATTACTTTTCATTTGATAGCTTACACTATAGCAGATATTTAACTCACAGCCACATATTAAATTTCCTGCTTACTAAGCTAGGTTGAAGACTTCCAACACGCTTTTTTTTCCTGTTGGATTTTTATTTTTGAAGTTATATGAGAAACTTAAATGCAACCATTTATTCTTCAAGACATGTTTATCTAACATACATAAGCTTTTATTTAAAAATTAGTTTCTCTTTTTTTGGCCCTGAATATAGGCAAACTGCAAGGTATCAACTTCTCTACTTGGAGAAGAGTCAATGGCTCTGCAGACAGCCTCAGTACACATCCACCCTGAATTCTAAGAGAGACAAATAGCAAGGTTCAATCCATGACAGGAGTAATGCTCCAAGGTGACGACCAAATGTTGTGCTGAAACTTTGCTCCTCACTCAAAACATCACGTTGCATCAGCATTATTCAGCTAACATGGAAATTGCAATCCATTCGCTTATGAGCCACAGCCACCAGCAGTTAACCAGGCAGATAAATAACTGAACAGTAAGTCAGGTTGACCTTTAACAGCAGCATGTAGGAGGAATCCACAGCACTTAGTTCCAGCCAACAATGAATGCATTTAAGATCACCCTGCACCTTTTTTAAGAACAAAGTTGTGTTTCATTAGCTTTAATGTTACTAAAAACATCAGAATCTATAACCATTCATGCCATTGACAAACTGAACTCTGTAGCTTTGTTGTTATTATTAATAATACAGTAATGATAGTAAATTATAAGTTTTCATGCATGCAGCTCCTTTCAGTGATTAACTAAGTAATGTCTAATTTCATTTGAGAACAAATACATTTCTGCCTTCAGGAAAAAAAACTGAGAACTAATTCAAATAAGCAGATATATGTATATCTGCTTTACAATTTAAGGAGAAAAAAGCTTTTAAGGTAATTTTCCAGGAAAAATGTGCAACCAGAAAACTAAAAAAAAGTTTGAAGGAAAACAGATTGTAAAAATAGAAGGAATATATATTGTGGGAAACGTTTATGCCAACACAAGTTCTCAAAACAAATGCTATGGATAACAGATGCAGAAAATTCAAATATATGTGAACTATTTTGACTTAGTATTCTTTTTAATTTGCATTTGGCAAGTCACAGAAAGTGAAAGGCTAATCTGAAAGAGTTATTTCCAAAATGGATTCCTACCCCACAGTCTTTCCTGTATGCAGAAATTGAGCTTTATAGATATACAACAAAAATGACTAATGACCCTTGACATTAGAATTTAAAATGTCCTTCATGCAAATACTGGTTCTTTTGATTCATTTGTAACACAATAGCAAGTAGGTATTAGAATTGGGAAAAAAAAAGGCAAAAGGAGATGCATGGAAATTACACAATGAAGCAGTTTCAATTGTGATATTGAGAGGAGTATGAAATGAATACAAGACAACACTGATAAGAGGAGTCTAGCAAGTCTTTTCCCCTCAAACTATCCATTCACTTAGATTGCCCTCCTTGCAAAAAAAGGTTTAAAAAAAAAAATCAAATTACATGATTTAATCTGCTCAGCAACAGCTTAAATAGCAGGAAGCAATAATTAATTTTAGCAAGAAAATGAGCAGTTTCTTCTTAAAGGGAGAGTGTCAAATGAAATTGACCCACAACTTAGATGCAGTCACATCAGCTTTTTGAAAAATTGAGCAACAGAATTTCCATATTTTAAAAACTAGAAATTAACATTTAATATAAGAAGTACTTTGCCTTTCAGTACTTTTAGCACAAACATGGCTGCACTCCATCGCTATATGAACATCTAAAGAGTGAAGTTACAAAGGATGGCTGCACAAGCTCAAGAGTTTGCCTCTAAAAGGGGAATCCTTCTCTGCCCCTGGAATTCCTCTTCCATGTCTCCTGTTTTTCCAGACACGCTCCCTCTGCTCGGCTCTGGCACCCAGCATGCCCTTTGGAAAGCACACTCAAACCCAGCATAATGCACACTTTGTGTTACATTACAAGTTGAATTAGTTCAGGGATGGGTTCAATGCACACCAGAGTGGGGAGAGCAGAGTAACAGGTCCCCTGCCACTGGTAGGGAGTTCTTAAGAACAGCTCAGCTGTCCCACATAACTTCCCCTTAAATGTAAGTCAATGACAATTAT
The DNA here is from genome assembly GCA_035582835.1 of Phoebastria nigripes. Lineage (NCBI taxonomy): Eukaryota > Metazoa > Chordata > Aves > Procellariiformes > Diomedeidae > Phoebastria > Phoebastria nigripes. Next base: position 1,915,487 of record JAYKAV010002331.1, on the reverse strand, counting down.
TTCAGTTTCCAAACTTCAAGAAGCGGAATAGGAAACAAAATTAAGCATCTGTTATTTTAAAAGTATTTTTACAATTAATGTTATTTCATTAGCAACGTGGTTTTAAAAAATTAAAATTAAGATGTACAGACAAGATTATACCTATCATTGTACCAAAACAACAACATGAGACAGACTATCCATAGCAGATTACAAAGTTTGTGATCTCAAAGGAACATTCATGATTTGAGTTGGCCATGAACAACTACAGGATTAGATCTGAACTTAAGACATTTTCATTTTAACCAGTCCACCTGGTCAAACATCTCTAGAAAAACTGATTTTCAAAAGAAAAAATATCAAAAAAATTAAATCTTTCCTAAAAACCATATAAGCAAAATTGGCTGTCTTACTGTTAGCCCCTTAATATACCAAGGCATAGAAACAGACAAATATTCATCATGAGGAAAAACAAAAAGAGCTCAAACAGAAAGGAAACTCAACTCCATTTTTACAGTTTCTATTTGATTTACTTTCCCACACTCACAATGATCTCAAATATTTCTGTTCAAAATGTCTTTTTCTATCAATTTGGTCCTTTTCCATTGATCAGACATTGATTCCTTTTACCTCCCTTATTCCTAATAGAAAACTAGAGCAATGCGGGGTTGTGTAACTATCCATTTGCGTGCCCTCCATCATCAGTGAACATTAGAATAACTCTGGAAACAGTTTTATTAAACATGTATTCCCTCTGCCACAGCAAACCCAAATATCACCTGACAAGATGCAACCAAGGAAAACCCATTGTTAAGTTGCAAGAACGTTGCCTGACATGGGGCAAGCAGTAAAGACACTGGAATGTTTCTTTTTCATCGTATCAAGAGGGAGAAGAAAATATCAAAGTAGTGGAGGCATTAGGCATTTACTATTAAAACAAACTGATACCAAAAGATGTGAATATCACTAAAAAAAAAAAAATCAACAGTAGCAAAACACAAAAATCAGAACAGAAATCCATTCTCAGACCTTGAGGGCCAGATTTCTGTTCACCCCAAAAGAAAAAGAAGCGGGAACACAGGTGTTTGCCTTGATCCCAAGCAGCTTTATTGCACTAGTGATAGCAACAGCTACCTTGCCTATAATCCAAATCCAAGACTAAACTGCGGCTCAGCCAGAGCTGATAACCACATCTTTTAAGATTTGAAACATACTCCAAATCTCTTAACTACATGTAATGCAGAATGATTTAGCCCGGTAACGTTAAACATTTTTCGGATAAGTCTGAAACAGTATCAAGTTATTACTGTTAGACCAGTCTGACAGGTTTTCTTCTGCAAAGCCAGCATACCCTACAGGAATGATTAAAAGATGCTACAGCACAAATTAGAGAAAGATGAAAATAATTAACTAGAGATATAAACAAGTAAATGTTCCATTTTCCTTCATTTCCACAAAGAAAAAATAATCTGAACTTAAGAATCAGACAAGGATATATATCACGGTTAAAGCTCTACACATACTGAGAACTAGCCCAAAAGTAGCTACTATATCTAAACTATAAAATAGGCTGTGGATGGGAAGAACAAGTGACCCTTAAACTTTAGTTTAACTACATATTACACAGGACAAATTGGACAAGCAAAACAATTTGCTTTGCAGAATTCACACAAGGAAATGCTGTTTGCAGAAGGCTAAAAATGTTCTCCTAATACTGCGTGGTATTTGGATTATCTATTATATCAAGAGGCAAAAAAATTAAACATCTTGAAAATCAGATCCACTTGTCATGAAAAGAAAGTTTCTGAAGAACAATAAAAGAGGCTCCAAATTGAACTTCATCAAAAAACAATGCAATTGCTCTAGCACCAAAATTTAAATGCAAAGATATAAAGGTTCTGAGACTATTTCTTGTAAATTAGAAAGATAACCTTTCATGGGTTCTTTGCTGAATATTTGTGTACAGTAAGGACCAGAAGTACCAGAACATCATAGAATCATTAAGGTTGGAAAAGACCTCTAAGATCATCGAGTCCAACCGTCAACCCAACACCACCATGCCCACTAAACCATGTCCCTAAGCGCCTCATCTACACGTCTTTTAAATACTTCTTCCAGGGATGGTGACTCCACCACTTCCCTGGGCAGCCTCTTCCAATGCTTAACCACTCTTTCAGTAAAGAAATTTTTCCTAA
>JAYKAV010002331.1:1876335-1912893 GCA_035582835.1 Phoebastria nigripes | reverse complement strand
AACCAGCACCCCCAGGTCCTTTTCCGACAGGCAGCTTTCCAGCCACTCTTCCCCCAGCCTGTAGCGTTGCATGGGGTTGTTGTGGCCGAAGTGCAGGACCCGSCACTTGGCCTTGTTGAACCTCATGCAGTTGGCCTCAGCCCATCGATCCAGCCTGTCCAGGTCCCTCTGCAGAACCTTCCTACCCTCGAGCAGATCGACACTGCCGCCCAACTTGGTGTCATCTGCAAACTTACTGAGGGAGCACTCAATCCCCTCGTCCAGATCGTTGATAAAGATATTGAACAAGACCGTCCCCAAAACTGAGCCCTGGGAACACCGCTCGTGACCAGCCGCCAACTGGATTTCGCTCCATTCACCACAACTCTCTGGGCCTGGCCGTCCAGCCAGTTTTCTACCCAGCGAAAATCAGGGTAATCAGCGAAAATCAAAATGATGATCAGTCGTCATCTAACGTAGGGTCTGTAAAGGATTGTTAAAATTCCTAGTTATGATCTATGATTCCTTTTGAACAGAAAGATAAACGTATTGAAGAAAGTCAGTATTGAAGACTCTGGAAGCTGCAAAGCTGTAGGAAGAAGAAAATTCCAAGCAGGGATATTTTCAAGTTAAATACTCTAGAAGGAAACAAAAGCGGGGGGCCAGGAGGGAGTCAAAGCATGAAACAGTTCTCTCAACAAAATTTTCAGAGTCATAGCTTGTTGTCATGGTTTTGGACTATGTTCAGAAAGCCTTAACATCTAACTACAATCATTAGACCAACTCTCACCTCAGAAATATATTTCTTTGTATAGGACTGGAAAAGGTATTTTCACAGAAGACAACCCCTCAAGAAGCTATGGGTCAGCTCCACTCCACATTCCCATCTCTTACTGCCATTTGCCTGATATGCAAACAAAACTGATATTGAAGATGTGAATATCACAAGAGACTTCCCCTCTGCTAGAGGAGATCTCTTCAGGCAATACTGATGTGGTTTCATTCATTTATTGCTATTGAAACCGATGTAGAAAATGGGGGAATTCAGTGCCTAGAGCCCACCAAATTCTTGCAGGGATAGTTTCTCTTCTTCTTTGAAAATTCCAGGCAAAAATCTAAGCTGCTTTCTGTAGCAGCCATAGTATCCTAAAAACCTACTGAAAAAGGACAGGAATTCCAGTACAGTAGAAGTGTGGAGACAAATCTCACTTTGCATGGATTTGCCAATTTATACATCCTGAGGACCACTTCAGAGTATGCTTTGAGCAAGATAAGACCACTTCAAACACACTTGTCCATCTTCTCCTCATCCCCACATTGACGTGCTCCTCCCTGTCACAGTTCAGGCTTGGTTATCCAACCGCACTGAAAGGGCTGTTCATCTACAGCTCACCTGCCTGAATTTGGCTAAACCTTATCTTTGATACACTTATTTACTATACTGCTGTTGCTCCTCTGAGACATAGCAGAAGTCAGAGTGCTTTACAGGGTCGAGCCCTTCATTTCAGAAGCTTACAGGGAGCACAGAGTACTACTTAGTTTACTAGATGATCAGAGAGAGCACTGAACCCATCACTGAACAGCTGACATGTACGTCAAGACAGCATACTGCTAAACGCCTAGGTGATGCAACAGGATGTGATCACCCCTTTCCTCTGAGAGGAAAAATACATTTCCTGCTTTATTAATGTATCACTATTGTAATAAGGTGCAACTCCAGCCACGGAAATTACAGTAGGGATAACGGTCATCTATCCGACTTTACAGAAAGGGCCCCAATTCTCCTTGTGACATGTGTAACTCTCACAGAACATAAGCACACTAACACAGCACATTAAACCTGGTGAACTGGAACATCTTTTATGAAGGCAAGTCCAGTTATCTGTTTAGTGGGCAGTAAGTCCTGCATGCATACAGCACAGTCACAGAAGAAAGCTGTCTCCATGGCATTCAGAAGTTAAGGCAGCCCTTCCTCAACTTGTGACATTGGGGGTATCATCACAATAGTCTAAGAAAAACTGAAACGGAGCTCAGTACCTAATCTCATGTGCCCCTTTTACATATCCTTTTCTTCTTTAATGTTTACATCCAGTTGAAGAATACTTCAGCACTAATACAGCCATCAAACCCTCTCCTTGACACATGAATTCACAGGTTTTCCAAGGCATGTCCACTGAATTATGTCAGAATTTAGTCATTGAATACCAGTTGCATCACTTTTTGTTAATCCCTTTGTTCCTTTAGCCCAAGACTAGTATATTTGATCAACATAAATCTTTTCTGTCATCTTATTTTTGCTGTCACTCTGTGAAGTATTATGTTGCTGAGCCAAGATCTTCATTTATCCCTGGTATTGCAGTCCTGTCCCTCCTGACAGTTACCCTGTGAATATATCATTATCAATCTCCCTGTTCCTCCCGGGTTTGTACATAAATTTACCTCTCAGGCATTGACTTCCATAAAGTTGTAAGTCCCACCCCATTAAATACTACCTGCTGCAACAGAGGCTTTACTGGAAAGTAGCACTGTTAATAGACACGTTTGTTGTATTTTATGGTGAAGGGAGCCATTCAGCAACAGTCAAGTGGGGATGCAAGGAGTTCAAATCATCGATACTGGAAGCTCCAGCTATTCTTTCACATCTATTCAAAGTGGTATTTAATTTAATACTTAGTGCAGCACCACTTCCCACTTTATACTGGAACACCTCTTTATACTAAAATAGAAATACCAATGAAATAGTTACAGAAAGAAATAAAGTTCTTAATTTTATATGCTTAGCACACAGTAAATATGAGACAAGTATTTCTATGCACAACGGTTAGACCTCACAAATCTTTGCATGCATACAAACATGAAGCTGAATCCTTTCCATTTAAAACAGCTGAAAATTCAAGTCTTCTTTTTCTCGGCACTGCTACCCAATATCAAAATCCAACATTTTTCGTATCAGCTAAACAGAACCCCAGTCCAGAGCTGGGAGGAGGATAATGGACGTAGCTTTCAGAAACACTGTCATCGCTGGGACAGATTCATAGCTGTAATAAACTGTAGTAATACTATAAGAGTATTATCACTCATCACTCTCTATAGTGCAACACATTTTTCACTAATTCAGAAAACACTCAAAAGTTGGTGTCTTTCTGTGCTTTTCCTTCTCCATCCTTCTAAGGTACACTCCAGAAGATGATGAAAAATAGCTCTTATTAACCATACAGTTATCCAGCCAGGGGAAAAAGTTAATGAGAATATTTAAATATTAGCACTAATCAAAACTTTTYCCCCCCCATCTTACTCTTACTGACTTGTTAACACTACTATTCTTGCATTTTGTTCTCTGGGTAATAAGCCCATATACATAAACAAATACATACATATATTTATGTCTGTATTTACACCAGAGTAAGACAAATTAAAATATTTATTTCCTTTCAACCCACCCAAAAGCTGACAAATTCTGTAACAGTAAACAATGTCCTACTCTTTATCATACCCCACTATGATACCAGCAAAACAAAGTAACCTCTACATGGACACTACCTTCTGGGTTTGGTAATTAAATCCAGTATTACCATTTCAAACTTTTCATGCGTATCTTCAAACCCAGAAAAATTTCCAGAATTACCAATCTCACATTAGACAGCTTAGTTCTCGGTCTTGGCTCAGCCACAAACACCACCACGTTTGTTGGCATAAGCAGCTAAATTTTGGTAGCCTTTCCTACACCTATTCCTTTAATTACCTGATTATCTCTAATTTTTGAGCAGGCAACTGTATTACCATAGCAAATAATAAGGGTAATCACATGCATAAGCAAACCAGACAAGGATACTAATGTATATCTTTGTGCAGTTCCCTTGCGCATGTGATTTTCACAGCTACAGCCATTCAGGCCTTCAATACAAAGCGAGATCATTAGGATGTCCTCCCATCATCTATGGGGTTTTTGGGTAGTTGTTTTGGTTTTTTTTTTTTGTTTTGGTGGTTGGGGGGGTGGAGTGTGTTTTTTGTTGTTGTTGTGTTTTGGTTTTTCAGTTGGTGTTTGTTTGTTTTTGTTTTGGTTGGTTTTTTTTGTTTTGGTTTGTTTGTTTGTTTTTTAAAACATTTTCAGCATACATCTGTTCAATTCTACCAAACTTTCCAAGTCTCATCAAAATGCCAATTTCTTTTTTCACCAAGAATGTTCTGCCAGTATTCCTGCATGTTTACTTATATTAAATAAAACTCCTTTTGATACTTACATGCTGAGATAACACTATTTACTCATGGTAACTAAATGCTTGATCAATATTTCAGAAAGAAAAAAAACTATACCCAGTAGCAATGTATAGTTTATTAAGGGTACGAAATCTCCACAAGCCAAGTTAGGATATAATTAACAACTTGTGGCTAAAACAGCAGGTACGTAGATAGTTTAATTATTAAGAAATGTTCTTGTTTCCAACACCTATTTCTGTTGTGTGGTTTTATCATATTTTCTTCTTAAAACAATTTATATTATCCTGCAAACAATTGTGGGTAGGTGGCTTTGGGGATTTTTTTCATGTGTTTGTTAACAGCAAATGATAAAACACCACTTCTGATGCCATCTTGTTCTCATTCTTCTGAAAAAAATCTCCTTAGTCAACAGAGAGCAGACAGGCCTGTACTCCCACAAAGACCATTAATATTTATTCATCCTGATACGACTGGAAAAGTATGTGATAATTATAGACACAGGCCCATTTGGAGCTCATTATCTCCACACTTTTTTGTTTCTGTTACTGCATTTTTCCATGACTGTATGTAACTTGGCAAAGCATTATACCTTTATTATAACTCAGTGTAAAGTATTTTATGTCTTCTCATATGAAGCATGCAACACAGAAATAATCTTCACTTATTGTATAATAGAGAAATGCACTGTCTGGTATACTTCATTGCCTAAATGGATTTTAAAAGGCAGATTTTGTTTTTCCCTAGTCCAAAAAATTCATCATAACTGAATTAAAATACATTTTCAAAACATCAGGTCATTCGTTGTCTTATTGATGACTATGCAAGTAGGCAACAATCTTTAATGTTAGATCTTTGTACCATTTTTCTTCTGAAGCTTTAATTGATGGAAAAAACAAATTTTATTTGAAGAGAGAAATCAGAAACAAAGATAGCATTTATTTTCTTCAACATTATATATTAGCAATAAACAACTGCAGTAATTCAGCAGAATTATTATGGAGCCTCCCAATAACAACCTGCCACAGTGAGAAAATAGTAAATAATAGAGTGCCCATCAAGCCAGGTGAGCCTTCACTCTCTGCAGTGAAATGTACACTACAGCAGATGTAGATCAAGAGTCACTTTCTGGAGTGTGAATGGATGAAAACATAAATTTATAATCCCTAATACATAATAATCCCAGTTTTGTATACTCTCTTCTACAGAGGGAAGCATCACACCTTTACTATAGGAAACAGCAGAAGTCAGCTTTAGCATATTTGTTCTAGCAGCTCTTGTGGTGACATGAAATTCTGGGCAAATAATAAATATTGAATGTTTTTTGAAATTTACAATCTTTGGAGACTGTCATTTAAGAGCTAGATTATACTACTGTTTATTATTCAAGGGGCATAATCAGTGAACACCTTAATTGTGTTTAACATCTAAAATAAGCAAGAATGCCAACAGAAAATAATCATTGGTTTAAATAGGACCTATTTTAACTATAACTGCAAAAAAGACAGTTATAGTGTTAATAATTCAATGTTGGTTGAAAACCACTCTCTTACGACTGGTATACACAGACTGAAGTAGGCATATGTTATGCTACAGGTGGATGTGAGGTCATAAGAAACCATTTCACAGTCTTCCCAGAAGTACAGTGTCAAAAAGGTCACCTGTGGTAAAGGATCTTTTGGATTAGTCTTTCAAATCAATGCATGAATTAAAGGCAATTTACATATAAATGGGCTAATACACTGGCTTTGAAATTAGATGAATTTTTAAGAGATTTAAGAAACAGCAGAAAAGGTCAGTTAGGCATTAAGTATACATAATGCAATTTTTAAAAAATGCTTGTCTTGGAACTACATGTTTCTGGTTTATTAATATTTTGTATTCACAGCCTGTTCTGCTCAGAAAGGTACTGCCAGCTATTTGTGAGCAAACACAGAAAAATAATCCATGCTAGGGATATCAGATTTGAGTTAAGTATGGTCTAAGTCTTAGAAAGTGAAATTTTCTTAATATTAACATAGTTTGAAAGCATTCTTGTTTTCATAAGGCAAAACTAAGAAGCTTTAGTCAAAGTCAGTGAAGATTATTATATACTGGAAAAGAAACAACAGAATCTTAGGGACACTTTTCATACGACTTTTTATTTTCTCCCTCATACAAATCAAGGTTCCGGTATGGCTTCATTTCTCCCTCTTTAGACCCTTATGACAAGAATGTCTTATTCATTACTATACAGCAGAACCTGCACTGGATTTTATTGTGCCTAACAGCCCAAATGCATGCCACAGATGAAGGCAAGATGTACGAATTAACCTTTGGTTTTGTGTGTGTGCATATGTGTGTTTGTGTAAATAATCTTTTGGAGTCAGGATTTTTCTTTCTCATCTTCAGAAAGAATCCTTAAATCTACTGTATTATTTAACATGGACATTCTTTCCGTAGACATTTGTTTATATTATTGTCTCTTTCCATAAAGAAGTCATTACTAACTCCTACGTGCTGCTGCTTTTTCACCACAGTATACCTTGGTGATGAGCCTTTATTTTGCAGAATTAGGAAGTGACAGTGATATGGGATCCAGTGTTGCATTTTAAAAAAAAAAAAAAAAAAAAAAAAAAAAAAAAAAAAAAAAAAACCCTGGGGAAAAAAAAGAAAAAAAAAAAAAAAAAAAAAGTAAAACACATGATTACCTCCCTTTTGGATATATCTGTGTAATTAAATAGTACATTCAACTTCCCGTTCATGGATGGCACAGAACTCAAATAGTATTTCTCTATAACCAAAAAGAAGAAATAATGTTTTAAAACAGAAGGATTGCTTGCTAAAAAGCACCGAAGAATTATAACTTATGTTGCACCACAAGAATAATCCTTCTGATAATATCCTACAGTATTTAATAAAGACAAAACCAGCATGTGTCACAGACATTAACAATACTGTTCTATGAAAAGCTTCAAAACCATTTATAATAAAGTTCATAATCCTTCCATACAGTTAATATTAAAAATTAGAGAATTCTAAAGAAAATATGATTATCTAATCAACCTTTAGGATAGTTTCCTTAGAAAGCCTGTTTTGTATCATACTGTGCAGTGCAAAACTGAATTTTATGTGGTAATTATTAAATTGGTCCCTTCCCTTACAGGAAGGCAAAAGAAATCAACAGATGCTTGCAATGAGCCCCGCAGCAAGGCACGATCAGAAACAAGAAAATTTTATAGTTTGAGTTGATTTCAGAAGATAAACAATGACGTTGAATAGGTACAAATAGAATTCCAAGGCACATAAAAGGAGTAATAAATTAAGGCATAGAAGGTACACTACAGCTAACAAACGGTGGGTAAGTGGTAACAGTACTATTAAGACGATTACTTAGTTAAGTGTTCAACTAACCAGTGAGTGTCAGATGACTTACGTCCTACGTGAAGTATATACTGTATTGGTATCAGATCAGTTTTAGTTTATACCACAGAACACAACCTTCTCAAGACTCCAGGCAGCTTAGCTTTGGAAAAAAATAAGGAAAAAATAAATATTTTCATTAAAAGAGATCCAAGAGACTCAAAAGAGAAAAGTACTTCCCAGTAATTTGATAAATAATTCTGATATTACAGAAAGTATTAACCGTAAAGGAACAAGGGATACCATACGTCTAGTTCTTATGAAGGTATTATTATAGGAGAGATGCTTTATCACAAGAGCTAACTCGGCCCTCAAATATAAAAGACAATTTAAGATAGTTAAAAAGATGTTTAGCAACAGTTCTAACAAAGAATTTGAAGATTTTTTGTATTCTTCCTATGGTAAATTCGTTCCTACAGAACCAAAAATAGCTTAAACCAATTACTGCAAAGTTGAGAGAAAATTCACACAGATTTACCCTGACAAATTACCATTCTGTGCAGATACTTTTAAAGCAGATAGATGAACTTGTACAGCAATTCAGTTGATAAAGCTAGATTGCTTTTGGTATGTAACTGACTTTTGCTAGTGCAGATTATGCCCCATAAATGGGGTCATTTCTTTAGTTGCCAATTATACAGCAACATCTTTTGAGTAAATGCTACCACGAAAAAAAATACTGAAAATGTAATCCTATAATACTGTGGGTTCAAACGCAACAAATACTACTTATTTATACAATTTTGAATGGTTTCATGTATGAACATGTGGTAAGTCAAAGGAACATTATCTGTTGCATATATATGAGACTCAGAGCACATGTGGAACAATGCTCACATTTCCAATCACTGCTTTATGAGAAGTATGCAAAAATAAAGATATAAAGGTATCACTCAATCATGCAGGTACTGGAAGATCTGGGATAATAATAATAAAAAAACCCCCAAAACTTAGAGGAATGAGGTCTAACCTTTGGAAAAAGAAATTAACAGCAGATCTTGCCAAGTTACACAAGAATTTTGTAAAAGAACAGAAGGTATGGTTCATAAGACTATAGGAGCTTGTGTCAAATAACAACAAAGGGCATGAACTTAAGCTAAGGAAAGGTCATCTTCAAAGAGAATGTTGGAAGAAATGCTTTACACGGAGAATAGTTACGATGGAAAATAAACCAGTATGACAACCTTTGCAACAAGTGATATAAACTTTAAAAGGTGACAAGCATTTGAAAGACAGTTATTGTGCAAATAGAGAAAAGAGGGAGAGACAGATGTCTGGCCTTTTCAAAAAATAGGCTTTGCATCCATCCGTCTTTAAATCACCAGCATTACCTCCCTATCTACTGCCTCATAAGTCCACTAAAAGAGAAAATTGACACCAAACTAAACTGAAGGATCTAAGAAGAAGATCCTGACATTTGAAATGGGTCTTAGAGATTCCATCTCCGAATGTTATTGCCTGAACTTGCTCATTTCAGTGAAGGAATAAATCTTGTCCCATCTATTTCAGAGCCTTCATTTCTCTTTTAATGATTCTTCCACTTAAACAAGTTTTGATTCAATAATTTGGGTGTTTTAAACCAAACATATAATCTTAAGTGGCTACCCATCACAAATATACTGAAGGTGCATACTAAAAAACTTAAAATTTTTATCTTGTCTCATCTGGACATCACCTTGAATTCCACATCTTTAAAAGTCAGAAAAAAATATTATTTTTACCAATTCTATGAAATATCAAGAACAGCTGAATACTACTTTTTAAGTTCTGACCAACTGCAGAATAGGCAAGGGAAACTGTTATAATGCAGGCAAGCCTCTGAGGAAGTCCAAGCTACGTTTGGAATTGTATCCTTGGGAAGGTTCAAAAGGAGCTTGACATCATCTTTGTTACACATTCAAGGGCACACGTACACAGTCACCATCCCTGGAAGTATTTAAAAGACGTGTAGATGAGGCGCTTAGGGACATGGTTTAGTGGGCATGGTGGTGTTGGGTTGACGGTTGGACTCAATGATCTTAGAGGTCTTTTCCAACCTTAATGATTCTATGATTCTAAGTCTCACTGAAACAAATATAATCAAGTCAAGATGGCTCCAGATACTCAGTTCTTCAGTGAAGGGATCAATAAAATAGTTTAAATTACAGGATTCCATTAAAAATTAGCTCCACTGTATCCCACCATATGCAATAACAGAAAACAAACTCTACTAACCACAGCCACCTGCTTGCTTAAGAGGGCAACTACTTCTGGAATTAACATTTGTTATTGTCTGTGCTAACAGATTCTACTATGAGATTGGTCTTGGGTTACCATCATTCGATAATGTTGCTAATAAGAACAATTTTTACCATAATTAGTGTATTTTAGAAAGCATAAAGAAGTTGAATGGTTCTTAAAATCTTTAATGATTTGTGGTGATTTTCACCATAAAGATGACTATATTAGTTTACCAGATGTTAATGATCCATTGCATGATCTGACAAGAGGGTGTTTTCTGAATACCTCCCAAATAAATACCAGCTGGTTTATTCTCAGCAAGCAGATATAGTCACAAGCATCTCTTATCTGATTCACTTAACAGATGTCAAATACATCATGTATTAAAATCTCTAATGTTCATTTATAACTTCTTTGTCTCAAAAGCAGTACACTATGTACACTATCCTGCAAAGATCCAAAATGATACAATCACTATTTTCAGATTTAAAAAAAAAAAAAAAAATTAGGAGTTTAGTAAAATTTTTTAAATTTATTTAAATGTGAAAAAAATTATTATATTACACAACTATTCCAGATGTACCCTAGAGGTGATCTGATTATAAGATAAGGAACAGCACATTTCTTATCTGTCAAGAGTACTTTGAAGATCAAGACAGCTGAAGAGAATAATTTCAATGGATTAATAACTTTAGGCCACTGCATTTGAACAATCATATCCACACATTCAAAATAGAGACTAAAACCAATATATACTTGGCTATCTGGAATTTGCTGTATATTTTAGGCAAGACAATACTGATGCTCCCTGCCAATCAGCTGCTGCTCCTCTTACAGAGAGGCACCTGACCCTTGCACATGCAAGTACAGAACTAACAGTTATCAGCATTGGCTTGTTGCAGCTAGTGAAAACATGTGCAAGTAGCACTTGTATCACCTTCCAGCCCCTTTCCAAGGGAAGAGTAAGGGGAAGGAGGGGGAGCAAAAAAACCAAAACCAACAACAAAAAACCCACATTGGAGCAGAGAAAAAACCCACACCATTCTCAGTATTCAACTATCTCTTTTTACCTCTTTTGGGGAGCAAGCTGGCTCTAACAGACTCAGTCTCTAGTGTCTGCCTCTTTCTCACTGTAATTGTAAAGCTGGGATCAAGGAAGACACATCTGTTTGTTCCTCTCTGTCACTAAAATGAAAACGCCTCCTGATATTTCGTCAGCTTTGAGTATCCCTCTGCTGGACAAGACCTCATTTCAATAGAGTAAAGCATATCTTACAGTAGGAAAAACAGAAGAAAAAAAGATTTATGGAAAAAGAAAAGGATACAACTTTAAATTTTGTTTCCCTTTTGCAAGTGACCTCTTTAAAAAAGAAAAAGTTCTCAGTCACAGTTAAGGAGGTAGAAATTCCTCAAATAAAGCACAAAATGAAGAAGCAACTTCTCCCCATCACCAAAAAGCAATAGTTACTTCCAAAAAGAGTTGATAATGACAGACCATCCACAGCTTTATACAAGGGAAAAGGGATAAATATCAACATATGTGATAGCTGCTGGTTATCAGAGTGAATAATTTAGAACTCATTTACTAGGTATGTGTCTGCCAATACCTCAATTGCTTGAGTTGCTCATTCCACAGCTAAACTACTGCACAAGAAGCAATTTCAAAACAATTTTTTACATAATGCTTAACAATTAATCAAAATGTATCCATTGCTTTTCAAATGAACCGTTTTTCCTTTCACATTACACATATAATAATGGGTTTATTCTTAAACTGACTGATGATAATTCTTTGTCTTCATAAAAATACACATGGAAAAGGGAGAAGTTCGATATCCCACTCTCCTGCAGCATGTTCATTTTATGCCACTCAGTGAATCAAAGGGCAAGCAAGTATCTCTGGATATTATCTAGCTCATATTTTCACCCTACGGAAGGATAAACCCAGGTCATTTCTGTATTAGCTGTTTTACTCACCCAAGATGATCAAAGAACCTAAGAGCTGCAAGGTAGCCTGACAGAAGTTTTGTCCTAACCTATTCATATTCACAATGGGAAGATTATTGAGTTTCTGATCCATTTGCATGCTTAACTAGCCTTGCTGTATTTCTTATCTAACCTGAAACTCTGTTTAAATTTCAGTCTGTTCTGTTTAGGCCTAGGAGGAAAGAAAGAAAGAAAGAAAGAAAAAAGAAGAAAAAAAAAGAGTATTTCCCCTCTTTGCAACAATCATTTTTGAGGACATAAGGCTTTTTTGGGTTTTTTGTTGTGTTTTGCTAAACTACCTCAATTCTTAGGAATTTGGAGCCTGAGAAGTACTCAAGAAATGACAAAGCAAGTGAGACTCCTCTTTAACTAGACCAGTTCTATATTAGCCAAGAAATTTATTTACAGAGTGGGAACATAGCATATTTCCCCCCACCCCCAATAGCTGAGATCATAGATGATTAATTGATGATATACCCAAGGCTTTGATACTTCAATACATTGTACCGCCAGCCACATACTCTATCTCATGCTTTCCTGGACCATCTCCATTGTACTCCACTGCCATTTACCAAAACAAATCCACAATCTTATCAAAGAGGGGCACCATAACAAGACCAATGAAACCCAAATGTACGAACCTTCTTTGCTTCCCAAATCAGAAGTATCATGGTGGTTCCTTATAAGAAGTGAAGATAGTTTTATACTAAGATTTTTTTTTTTTAGCTTTAAAACCAGTGAGGTTTTTCCTCCCTGCAAAAGTAACAGTTCAGTATTGAAAGGTCTTGATTTCACTACATAATTTCTTCAGGGAATTACTATTAAGTTACTAGCTCACTAGCATGACCACTTGGGGTCCCATTATTGCCACATGCATTTGAAAGGAAAAGACTGAAGGCTTCAATGTCTGGAGATACTCTGGCTTGACTAAACTTTAATTTTATAATTCATATAGGCACATCAGCTGCACAATTCAGCTCCCCATTAAATAACATTAGCTTGGTGAAGAATTAGAAGATGCAGAAGGCTACAGGCAGGGAAGCGGAAGAGAGCAGGGGAAGGTTTGTATTTGAGTGTACCTCACAACAGATTTCAGCAGAAAGTCAAGCTCTCTTCAGAGGTTAGGGTGTACAGCTGGGTACTCTGTTTAGCCATGCCAAGCCTCTTGGCTTCATAAAATCTGATGTTGTGATCAGATTAAAACATTTTGGCAAGAGATAGAGAGGAATAAGCTCTATCACAGATCACGAAATAACCCTCACCCCAGCTCTGTCTACTGGGGGTTGCACTCTCCAGCCTAACCTTATTCAAACAAAGAGCCTTATATACAGCCTGTGTCCTGAGTACTACAGCTGTTTTGCATTACTGGATATATTGTAATCCTTCTGTTTCTTTCTAACATGTTCTGATGCACAAGATTGTGCTCCCAGTTCAAAGATGAGGCATGTAGATTTAGAGACTCATAGAGGTTCCTGTTACATGATTTACCTGTTTTGGGGTAGGTTTTTCCCCCTCAAGGTGTTTCCAAACACTGTTTAAATGGGTACTTAAATGGATACGTGTTGCATATCCCCACTGTGACAATACATAGCGATTTGGATTGTGTTATTCATTTCTTTGTTCATTGCTGTCAGGACCATGTGAAGAAATCACTGATGGGTCTCATGTCTCAGTGAACAGAACAGTATGTTCATATGAGAAATACACACTTACATTAGGAGGTTGCAGGAGGCCGCTTCTGTGTATTACTCAATCTCCACCTGAAAGGAGAAAACACAACTTAGAGGTCTTTAATAGAGAGGGTCACAAAATTGTTCAATGGAGAAATTCATCCAGGAGTGCTTGTTGTGTGGGAAGAGGTGTATTCTCCATGGGAATCTTACTGAACTCCTCAGAATAGAACAGTTCAGTTTGGGGGGACTCAATTTCTATTTGACTTTTTTTTTTTTTTTTTTTTTTTTTGCATATAGTTACAAAAGTGCACACTGCTTTACAGTACATACTTCTGCCACAAAACCATCAAAACAAAAAATTTCAATAATCATTAACATTTAGACCATCAATTATCAGCTACCTGTTAAAGTACCAGTTGCCAAAATGTCTATTTAGTAAATAGTATCATAATTGGAAAGCATTTCCATCAATACCACATATTTTAGGATAACCACTAAACACAAATTTTGCCATAAAGCAAAACCTTGACAAACCTAGTGTTTCTTTGGTGAGAAGCTTCAACACCACATCTTTTCATTCAGATTTTCTTTTAAGCCTCAGCTCAAAGATTATGAATTCTGAGTTTTAATTAGATCAGCTCTTTAGAACAAGACACAACTCTATCCTTACAGATAGCACAGCTAGAGCTAATCAATCTTCTGAAAGGGTTACAGGAAATGACATTAATTTCCCACTACTGTACAGTAAACCAATGCATTGTCTGAAGAGAACAGAAAAGCAAAGGTATTTCTCATTTTTGTACACTGTTAGGACCTATTTTAAATACACAAGTATTTTAGCTCCAAAGACAAGAAAAAAAATCCATACCATATAGCTCAGTGCAAAGGATGATTAGAGTGATTTTGTAGTGTGCAAGGAAGGGACAATATGACCCTATGCATTTCACTCTCAATTATGCTGGTGTATTATAGGAGAATAGAGATTAAACATTCCTGTCGTGCACAAGATGTATACAGCTGACTCTTATTATTTGGTGAAGGTCATGAGTAAGGTCAAACCTATGACTGCATTCAAGCTAAGTAATTCAGCAGTCTCTTTTCCAAATGTGATTTGATAATGAGTTATTAGGAAATATGAGCCTGGAGTAAGAAATATGCCAATATTTAGGAGACAAGTATATGCAACAATCCACACTATTACTGTGAATTTGTGACATGAAGATTTCTCTAAGCATAAGTACAAAGCCACCATGAACAGAATTAACCTAACATGGCATTTTGTCAGTCTACAGAGTGTTTAACAACACTGGAAAGTGCTCCAAGTAGTAGTTTCATTGATTCTATTAAATCCCTCTATCCAGGTGCACATTTTGTGAGACAGTCATTTCCTCATCAGTAACTTGTCTATTGTTTTTTTTGCCATCAATATGATTTACTGTCATCCAATAAAACCCTTTTGGTTTCATAAAGGTAACATAAGCATCTATAAAGAGGAAATATTTTATTCCAGAAATGTAATTCCAGTGTTTGGGATTGACCATTGTTGAATCAGAAGAATGGAGAAATTCATACTTTGTTTTGTATTCTTCCAAAACACCTTTCTCAAATGTAAACAACAAGTTAACAACAATGTGCACAGCATTAGGTATTATGAAAGGTTAACAATATGGGAAAGAAAGACTTGAAGAAAGTACAAATTCTGGTTGGTAGGGACACAGTATTTTAAAACATAAGGACTCCGTAAAAGTACACTTGACTGCTAACGACCATCCTAGGATGTTCACTTTAGTACTAGTACCTGGACTAGAACTGGCAGATGGCAGAGTTGACACCCAGCGTTTGGGTTTGGAGACCTAACCGAAAATGCCCTGAAAAGACCACTTGGGACTGCCCTAATTTCAGCTACTGGGAACGCTGCCAGAGCAACATACTCAGCTGACAAGTTTCAGCAGTTTCTGAGCATCACGTCTAAACCAGGATCCGCACTAAAAAAAAAAAAAATATCTTCCTGAGTTTGAGAAGGTAATAAAAGTACCTCCAAGGAAAAATAAGAATAAACTAATTCAGGGATAATTGAATTTTTATAACTAACAATTCTGGGAAACCAAGTCTGGAGAGAAGCAGCAATGACCAATCATTCCAGTAGCAATCCTCAAAGGAAGGTCAAAACACTGGGACAGACTCCTTGAGACTGAGAGGTTTCTTCAGGAACATATCTTTAACATTACCTTTGAGAGTATTAACAGTTAGAGCAACTGTTTGCTTGTTTTTGACTTTTAGTAATTTAAGCAGTTTACTGCATTAGCGGCTAAGGATCAAGCAAGAATGGATCCTCCTGTCAAGTATTCTATGAACACAGAATAGTCCATATGCCCTGCCCTGAAGAGTCTCCGTGGCCCAACACTAGGAACCAACACTGAGTCACACATAACGTTTTAGTATTCACCACTGCCAAGAACAAGGGAAGGAAGATAAACGCCGATTCTCTTTTTCTCAACTAGAAGAGGACATCTAATAAAGCCATTCAAACAGAAGGGGATCATTTTACAGGGTGCCAGGTCTCTGGAGAGATTACTGTGCACATTCTTTACTGTTTCAAGTGAAAGCAAAGCCTACCTTTGTTACAAAACTTACAGCCTTCAGCTGATAGAACATGGAAGGATAAAGTGCACTGCCACAAGCATTCAGATCAACTTCACTTGAGCTATGAAACATCCATGGCTGCTTTCACTGGTGTTCCAGGAATGAATAGTTTGCCTTTTTTCTTTTTTTCCTTTTCCATTCATGGCTAGCTGATTTAATACCGCTCTTTCAAAAGCCATTATAATTATAGAATCCAAGCTGTTAAAAGGAATCTTAATAAAAAAAAAAAATCCTCATCACATAAAAGGAAACACCAAAATATTTTCTTTCCCTTATTAATCCCATTAAAAACCTTCTATTCTTTATCCTGCAAAAAAGCATCCCCATATTTTTCCAGCTAGGCAATTTGACAGCATAAAGGAAACTTTAGAAGCCAACTTAGATATGAGATATATATATACACGCATACCTATGTAGTGTGTATAAACGCTAGTTTTCAAGTCAACACTTTGAAGAGACTGACAGAGACAAACATTAACAAAAAGCCTAGCCATCTACGAATTAAGAAGCTTTATACTTAAACGTATTTCAGGTATTTTTTAGAACTATACTAATATTTCAGTTATTTGACCTTCCTTGACATCACACACATTGGTTCCTCAGTGTATGTCTCAGAATCATTATTTAAGACTAAAGCTGATAGATGCATGAAAGATACTTAAAAATAACTGTCAAAGGTTACAGGCAGGATTTCAACTCATTATATTAAAACTCCATCGGTTCTCAGTTTCATGAATTTTTATTCTGCAGCATGGCTTCAAGGCCCACCATTTTGATTCTTTGGAATAAAGAACACAGGACTTAAAACCCAAAGGTATAGGCTCAGGTTTACAGGGCAGAACCCAGGACAGCCTTTTAAACAAGGAGCATCAAGAAACTTGATTATTTTGGCAGGTTTTTCATTATAACCTAAAGCAATAAATTAGTAATTATCATTAATTACCATGTCTCTTCGAGGATGAAGATGGCTCAAAGAAAAAGTACAGAAAAATCAAAGCAGAAAGTACAAATTTTATATATCTATCAGAAAGTTTTTAGATGGATTTGGCATTTGAAATGTTGAAGAGAGAAGGAAACATTCATTTATCGCGGTCTATGGATTTTTTTCCTAAATTTGTCATCTCAGCAAGTTACTAAGACCACTGGAATAAAGACTGTATCTTCTCTAGGAAGGGTTTTATATATATTTATATGCTGTTACATAAGCATGTCCACATAATGGGACTAATCATACTCCATTATTTAAAAAAAAANAAAAAAAAAAAAGTAGGAAGAAAGATTTGTTTGTTCGGAGTGTTGTAGATTTTTAAAATTAACATCTATATTTTCATTCTTGGACAATCCATAACATTAAGATTTATACTCTTGCCAATGATTTATAGTAAGATATATTCCATATCTGGGATATCTGAATTTCAATATGGACAGATTTTCATTAATACTGACATTGCTGCATCCTATTTTATTAAGTCCCAGCAAGAATGAATACAGCTCCACAACACTGAGAAACATGTACATAAGTACGAGACAGGAGCCTACAGGCTAAAAGCTATCCTGAAACCCTGTCATGCTACCTGCCCCAGGTGAATTTTTTTTTACTAATTTATGAAGTATTTCATAATGAATTCCAGTCTTTTGAACTTGTCACTAATTTAATACTACATCTTGCATCAAAAATCTCAACCAAAATAATGCCAGTACCTGCAACATAACCTTCTCCCCACCCCAGTCAGACATTCCTAACTGTGAGGAGGGAGCAAACATAACTTATCAAAACCCATCTAGGACATTTATTCAGTCCATCACCTATATGCACAGCAAGTATGTCAGCTAGAATGTTTAAATTTAGCCAGAGATCTTTCAGTATTTCATTCCTGAGAAAAGGCTGACGATTGTAGCTTGCTCTGACAAAATCGAAATCCAAAGACTACTTACAGAGGCAGTTTTACTGTATGCTTTACTCATTCTGTTAGTCAGAGTTTGCTTTTTTATGAAGATATGTAAAACTAGATTCTTCTAATGAAGCACTAGCAAGCAGACAACACTTCAAATTGCCTTTACCCTGTAAAGTCAAATGGGAGTACTTAACATCTTCCTGTAATTGCTAAACCAAAGGCTAATCATAGACACCTGTGACAGCTAATGAGTCTGTACTAGTTAAGCTAGTCAGACAGGATTTAACCTTCATTTCTGTTCAGGTGATGTCCACAAGTTATTAAAGGAGAGAATTAGCTGCAGAGTATCCAAGCAATACAGTGCAATTCAGGGATGAGAGCTGCTTAATAGCTCTAAACAAAAATCCTCTTCAGTTTCTTGTAAGTTCACTTTACCTGTATGTTATACCTACAAAAAGCTTAGCAGCAGATAAGGGTTTGGGCATTTAAGAAGACTGCCCAGCATGCTGACCAACACCTTATTTCTGTGCTTCCATACTCCCACCTATTTGTCCATACGGCTTGTTTTCAGTCTTCCACTTAGAGGCCTTAAGCTCTCTGGATCAGAGAACTTTTTCCCTGTAGGTCTGTAAGGCAGCTCTCAAAGTGGGTTCTGGTTTGCAGCTTAATTACTCAGTGCTACAGTAATTCAATTTATGAGAATGTGGCTTGTCAAACCTATGATATCTAACATATGAAAAATGAAAATACATTGAGAAATTCAAGTATTTGCAAAGTTCTACCATTGTGTGGGAGTGAAATGAGCTTACACCAAGTTGAAAAAAAAAGAATAGTTGTTTGAAAACTGAAATTCTTAATTTTGTAAAATCCTTATGCACAAGCCTTAAAGTAGCAGCTGCTAATAAAAGTCATTTAAGAGCAGCTTCTGCTAGAGCAGGCTTTAGGATGGATACTTTATTTAACAGCTACTGTCACAGTTCGGTGACTTTAAAAAAACAACTGTAACACACAAGCAAGCAAGAAAATCAAAGAAATAAAGTAGCAACTAATTTTTGCAATATCAAAAGTTTCTAGCGAGCTGCTTGAGATTTTTTAAACAGTTTCTCATGCAGTTGAATTCCAGCCTACTACTAAAAGGGACTCACTGGGGTAACAAAGTGTGCTGAGTCTACAGAAGGAGAAAAATGCCAAGAGGATATATAAACATATTGAATGTAATTTACATTCTGCTGTATTTAGTGTCTGCCAAATCTAGTATACTGTTTGAAACATTGTGTTATCAGACATCTGGGTAAAATTTAGGAAAACTGGGAGATACAGAAATTTCAAAACCATTTGGAAGAACCTCATAATAGTTTATTGTCATGCTTCAAGATAGGTCTTCTTATAACACAATGACTATATGGTCACTATGAAACCATCCTAAAATTCTGATTCTTGAAGATAGTACAAAAACTTTTGGAACTTAGTGTTTAGGGAATGTCAAAAGGATGGGAATATCAAAACACTTAAGTTTTGGAAGACAGTCTGTGTCCAGAACCTTTACACCTAAGATTTAGAAAGGTCTGCAGGACAAAACCAAAAAATGTTTTCTGCCCCAACAGTTTTTCCAGTATTACGTTTTTTTTCCCAGCATTTAAAAAAAATCTTTCATGGGAAGATAAAGATCTCTTGAAAACTGTTGAAGTCAAATTTGGGAGTTGTTGCAATATTCAACAGTGCATTTTTAAGGTAGTCAGCTTGTGCTGAACAGTGCATAAATACTGAACAAGAATACAGCAAATTTGCAAAAACTGTGACCACAAATTAGAAGGACAGTGAACTGGTCTGATCCTTGCCTTGATCATGGCACAGCTATTTTACATTTTCTTCTAAAATTCTTGCATTTCAGAAGTTTCTGTAAAGAAAAGCCAACACCACAAAAAAGCTCACTGAATTTATACCATTCATTTGTGAGAATGATGTAAAGCTTGGCCTGTGAAAACAATCAGCTTTCCTTGTTTATAGTAAAGCAGGACTTAGCTTGCACGTCCTAGACCATTATCTTCCTAATAGGCAGGATATCAAACCACAGCATTTGCAAGGAGACTGTTCTTGGAGAAGAACATTTTCTCCAAAAAGTAGACAGATAACTAAATGAGACATACATACTTGTATCCCCAGATTTGCTGCAAGCCCAATAGCCAGGGAACACAGTAAACCAAAGAAAAATAAAAAAAGATTCATCACCTTGAGACATATCCATGCCCCATTTTCTCATCTTCCCCAAGTTTTGGGGGCGTGCCTTGCTTCTCATGTGAAAGGCCTGGAATTCCATTCACCTTCAAAATAGTTCCTCTACCTACTCTCTCGCCATCTTTATACACCTTTTTTAGAAAAAGACAAAAAGCACCACCACCAAAAAAAAACCACCCAAAAAACCCACACAATATATCCCTGAGCATATGCAGTCAACGCAGGAAACAGCTTCCCACCCATAACTTTGTAGGCTGAGCTTTGAACCTATAGCTCCCAGGAGTCCTGCTGAGTCTAGCTCAGTAAGATAAATAAGTACCTACTATACCTCAGCTAGCAGAAAGAAACGTGAATTTTAAACAAGACTAATGCTCAGAATCCTGACCAAGGCAAAAACTTCAATGAGTCACCTTCTCCTGTACTTAGGATGGTTTCCAGTAAGTCCAGAGCCACGTATTAAAAACACCTGAAAGTGCTGATGGCTCGCATTCACTGGAAGAGAAACTGAAGTTAGAATCAGCTAAAAGGAACCAGGCTAAGCCCAACAAAACCTTTATGTTTCAACAAATATTTGCCCAAAGGCTACAAATGAAGCATCCAGTTAATAACTTGAGTTGATAACCTCACAGACATATAGCTTATGTCAGCATGTGGTCCCACATCCACTACTCTAACCCCATTCCTGGAACTACCTAATGGATTTTGACTTTCATGCATTTTTTTCCCCTGAATAAACCTTTCTTTAGCTAAGAGCATGCCTTGGCTACACCAAAGATTTCAGACTGTATTTTGCTACACACTATAAAGTAGCAAACACACTTTTGGCCTGTATGTAAAATCTAAGGCTGTACAGAAACCCCAAGGTCTCAAACACACTGATCAGCCAGTTCCCTCCCAGAGCAGGCTGCTGCTGCCCTGACAGTTTTCAATTTCACTTGGGAATAAGCTGTAAAATGTTCAGGAAAGCAGCATCTAGAAACATCCATTATATTTTTCATGCATATCTGGGGAGGTTTCTTCTCTGGTTAACAGAATAATTTCAAGTAAAGGTTAATTATGCACTACCTTTCTAAGAGCCTATAAAGGATTTACAACAGGTTGTTGGCAGCATGTGGTAGCACTGATGACCTCCCTGCACGCCTGCAAAAAACTTCAGATTGATAGCTGCTTTATACAGAGTTAATTTAACTATTTTTTCCTTATTCCCCNGGAAGGCAGAAAACCTAGTGTTCTGCAATGTGAATTCATGAACTAAACCATACATAGCAACGAATTGCACGTCTCCTAGAATCAGTGGCAAAGTGCCTGTTAACTTCAAAGCAGCCCAGATTTGTCCAAAAGGAATGCAATAGAAGTATGACATCTGAGGTTCTCAAGGTTAGGTAGAAAATATGAACAAAGGGGAAAGTTCTTTTACCAGCAGCTCTCTGCAGCTTCCCTTCAGAACCGTTGTTACAACCTATGTTCACCCACCCAAGGAGCCTAAGGCAGTGACCTGCTGGCAGCCATACACAGAATTTGCGTCAATCCTAGAAGCAACTTCACCCAACTCAACTAAGTCAATACTAGCTATTGATAGGTGAATAGGCAGCCTAGATACCATTTTCTTCTTAAGTTTGTGAATTTTCAGTATTTCAGAACAAATATTAGTAAAGGTTATCAAAGGCCTGCTTCATTACTGGAAATAGACTAAAACTTTTCAAGGGATAAATTATTCTTTTTTATAAATATTCATAGCAAAAGAAGGCGACGACAAAAAAGTTACTGACAAACTGAATAGACCACAGGTATCTTCCAGTTACCATATCCACCACGTATATATTTTTAAATGCTGTACATGCATAATTATGTTACAAACCATAATGGCACTACAGAGGCAGTTAGGTACAAATCACAAATAAAATCATGGTTCAAAACGGCATCAATACAAGAACTGCTCCAGCAGAGCTCAAAGTAACCTGTATGCAAAGGAGAAGTTCAGAACAGACAGATTAATATCTGTATGTGCATTAAAAATCTGCAACATTAGTTAAGCATTTATGAGCTAAATAACAGGTCCATGCTTTGAGTTTGGATTAACAATAAAGCAAACACCATGCAACATCAATGTTACCAAAAGAGCAGCCAATGTAAAATTCATGTTTTGTCTTTTTGCCAGATGATAAAAATTATTCCCCACATGGAAATTGGATTCTTCAAAGCCACCATACTGAATCATTTAATTTGTCTAAGTACTTTCTAATGCAGTTGCACACTGCAACGAGCATTTGAATTTTAGATTAAGCAAATGAAGGGCAAGGTATTTCTTCATATACACAGTTAGAAAGACTACTTAATAGCAGGATGCCCCACAGCTTAGAGACAGACAGTAATCCAGTGCAATTTCATCCAGCCGTCAGAAGGATAGATGTATCTTTTACAAATATTGTTTTTACTTAAATATTTAAATTGCATCCCTTTTACATCCCTCCTATAGCTAACACTGTCTCATAGCTAATGCACAGAACTAACCTGGTATAGGATAACTACAATTTGTACTTTGACTCACTGCCATTTAAACTTTCACCACCTTAGCATCATTCTAACTTCTAAAAGTCTGTCTAAATAAATTTGTTTTGTTGATTAGTCAGCGCAGGCCTTCCAACTCTAAAGTCTAAAGTTTGAACACAGAGTGTTTAGAGAGAAGTTAAGCAGTCTTAAAGTCTCCTTGTATTCTGTCTACCGATCACCCTTGCCAATCCCTTCTCTGTCTCCCTCAATTTTGCACAAACCCAGTAAAGGCAATCCAGACCTTCTCAGGTTGGCAGCACCTAACTCTAAACTATTTATTGCATATTTACTAAGCATAAGCAGCTCAGGCATGGCTGAAATAATTCTACCTGTACCTTGTGTTCCATTTTAAAAAATAATAATAGAAGAACAGAAGTAAAGTCTAGGGAAAAGGTTTCTAAATCATATCATAAAGCACCTATTAATAGTCTGAGTTCTTGCTACCCTTTGTTGCCAACAATTAAAAGTAAAATAGCCCATTAATGCTACTAACCATAGATCATGCAGGCACTCATCTCTGACCTGGAGACATAATAATACTACAAAAAAGTAGTGCCACCTTCAGTACTTCATCTAATTAAGAGTGAATGCAGAGATCAGTTTAGTGAGAACTGAGTACTCCATCTCTTTCTGGAGAAAGAGAGATCACCTATTAGATTCAAGTGGCCAGAAATATTTTGTCAGCAAAAGGAAATAAATTGAAAACATCGTTGGACAGATGGAAGGGTGGTATGCAGGGGAGAGAAATTTCTAATATGAGGAGTTGAGTAGAATATACTTAAAATCCATTTGACATCATCTTTCCCCAGCCCCATCCCCAGTATCAACTGCTCTGTTTCATGTGGTTTTAATGTATACTGGTCATTCTCATGTTGCCATAAGCATGATCTTATTAATTTTAAGCAAAGAAGTCGGTCCTGGGTTAATTACCTACAGCCTGGCAGGTCTGTAGGCACTTTGTGATCCTCGCATGGTAATGTACACTCATGTGTTCAGTAATGACATCCTAATCATTAGGCAGATGGGGAGCCACTGACAGTTTTCCATAGGCATCAGAAGCATGCATGTGGTTATCACAGAGATTCAACTCTACAGTCCTGCAGAGCAGACTAGAATGGCTCTAATTCATTAAAAGGATGAGAAACAGCTAAACAGAGATTAAACATCTGCACACTATCCAAGCACACTTTGTCCCAGGAACAGCTACGTATCTTGGAAAAGACTCAGTGGATAGGCTAGGCTAGCATTAAATATTGTAGTAATAAATTTTTCAGAAGTGGTCCGATGTTTGAATGACTCTTTCTTGTCCTACTGCACTATTTAAGAACTGCATAGTGTAAGTTAGCAAGTCGCCTGATTTCCCCGACAACTAAACACAGAGCAGTTTACTGGTACTACCAATACTAGATGGGAAAAGATTTTGAAGAATCTGCAATGCACCTGAAGAGCCCAAACCCTCTAACACAGGGTTTCAAGTCTACTACCAGTAAGCTTCAGTCAGAGAAAACTGAAGTTATATTTGCTAGCACAATAGGACAAGCTGTCACTTTGTCAAATGATTTCTTACTAAACCTGACTGCAAGTGTAAAGCATTAACATAATTTATTAGAACAATTAGAATGCATCCTTGTTGTCTTCTAATTAGATTATTCCTTGTACTGGTAATTACATCAGACAAGAAAAGAATAATAGCTTCAGATTTCTAAAATCATCTGTAGAGTACGTGAGGAGAGAATGATCAATAATGCTAATCTACTGGAACGCAAATTCCCAGAAACAGATATTTTATCATGAGTGATTCTTTAAATAATCAGCATTATTTCTCAAAGTCCATGTTACTCTCACTTAAAAAAAGCACAAACACGAGGTAATAGACACTGAAATAATCATCAGAAACACTGAATGATAACTGTACTTTGAGGGCCTCTAGGCAAAGGGCACATTACCATCTTCTCYGACTGACCACAAACCCAGAAGTGAGAGCTGTCATTACGTTATCTTTATACAGACACAGGGAAGCAGAAACTGGTGCAGAACACCCCTCTCCCCCATACTTCCAACACCAGAGATGTTCCAAAACACCTGATTACTTTAATATCTAAAAAGAGTTAATAGTGTATCTTTTAAATTATTTTCTTAGTGCGAATGCTATCAACTGTAACAGAAAACTGTTCACCCACACAGTCTTTTCTTTACCATTCCCAAACTCCTCTGAACTTTGTTAGCACTCTGCATTAACTATGTCAATCAAAGTTGCCCTGAACTTTAAGAATCATTAAATATTTTACAGCTAGGAAAAAAAAAAAAAAAAAAAGCAGGAAGGAAAGCAGGGGAGGATGCAAAACCGAAGAATGAAAACCAGCAAAAATATGAGAACAAACATGACTACAAGGTCCAACAGCAGAGCACAAAAAGATACCATCAGATTTCTCCACATTAATGGAAGTAACCCTACAGTTGAAGGGCATCTCATAGAGCAAAACGGCAGAGTAGTGTCAACTTTTACTATATCCTGGTCCCTCCTTTTCCTACCAACATGAAACACGTACACAAATTGTAATGTCAATGTTGGTTGGTTAATTCAACATTACAAACTGCGAAGCAGGTTAAGCACACCATTGTCAGGATTGTACTTGAGAGTGACACATGAAATATTACATCTGCTACATGCCATCCTTCAAGCCATCCCATTCGCTCCAAGAGATTCAGACTAGGGGAATAATCCAAATCTTTAACAGTTTTCCACTACAAAGATCCTACTTTTTTTCTGGAATTCTGCAAACTCCTTGGGAAGGTTTATGTTGCTTACAGTCCCACTTTCACATTTCACCCATTTCACTATTAGCTTTGGGTGAGAGGAAGGGAAAGGCAAAATAGTTTGTAGCACCTCTACCTCAAAGAAGTCTCTGGATATTACTGAAATCTAGAGCCTTTAAAAAGCCATCAGCCCAGTAAACACCATAACAGCCAATGAGAAATCACTCATGAGAAGAACCTAGGGTCTAATGTGGGCACAGTAATCTTCTAATAAAATTCAGATCATGTAAAATAAGCAATGGGAAATAACACTGGACCAGGGAAAAGCAAACTAGCAGCCAAAAAGCTAATGAGGCAAACTAGAGGAATACCAGAATTAAAACTGGAATTTAGAAGAAGAGGAAAAAGCTTACTGAACTTAGGTAAGTCACATAAGTTTAAAAGTAAAAATAAAGCTAGGGAAGAGACTGGAGAAAGAAGTGAACAGATGAAGGCAATTACTAAGCATTTTAGTGAACTTCAACTGGGGTTGATTTCATTGTATAGCATTCTAGAATTCATGGTAGCGGATAGCATGATACAACAGAAAGTTCCGCACAACCCCTCTTGAAACTTCTACTTCATCTAAACTGAAGATAAAGCCTGTAGGCCATTTGAACACTAGGCAGTATTTTGTTAGGTTTTTTTAAATCGTTCATTTTAAGAAGAGCTTTTTCTCAGAAGAATAAAGACTTCCGGTTTATTTCCTCTAAGCAGTGTTTTGTACCTTGATTAATGGGAATTAAATCTACACTGATTGACAATATCTAGACAGACACATTCCCCAGCAAAATCTGGGGTCAATATACTTCATTCTCATTCTTTGTTCTTATATACCTATTCTAGGATTTTCTACAGAGTTTTGCAAATCTCAGACCTGTCACTACAGAGTTGTATTTTCCCGGTTAAGATAATCAAGTGGTCCAAAGGCAAGAACTCTTTGAGCAACTTTAAGCATATTTAGCCTTTGTCTAACCTAAGACAAAAACGTTATGGAAATACATAATTCCTAGCATACCCTGCTTGGCCCTCCTTTTGGAGAGATCATATCTCAGGCTAAACTCAAATAGAATTTTTTTTCAGATAAACCCAGAAATTCAAAAAACAAATAATTTCCACACCACAACCTCTACACAAGTCACACTCATCTTTTACCCAGAAAATATCTGGAGAACTGCTTGAAATAAGAAAACAGCACCCAGATGAAACAGCCTTCATTATGCCCTGCCAAAACTGAAGTCTGGGCCAAAGCTGTAATCTTCTATGGTTTCCCAACAGAGCGCAAGGCTTAATCCATAGACCTTAAAAGATGCACATACAATCTATCTGGGCTAAGTCTGAATTCATTTGAAAGCTTCAGCTGGCACTCAGCTGTTCATTTATGCCTTTCATACTTAGAAATGAAAAATAATGTATGCAAGTGATAAATGCAGCACAAAACCCTCAAGCTTCCCTTTCTCACAACACAAGGCTCTTAAGTTTGTATAATGGATCTTCTAGTGGGAAGGAAGCACAATATATAAGATATAGGCCTGTATGAACACATACACATTACCTTCCCCACTATGGGGTTAACCACTGGACCTGCACAACTTGTAGGCCCAGAGTTTAAGAAGCCCCCTTCCCTCCAGGGCCACAGGGAATATAGGACCTGATTACTAATCATAAAAGTAGAAAGGCAAGATCTAATCTACCCTTAAGTCTCAAAAGCTGAAAATATTGTTATTTTTGTGGCAGAGTAACTAAGGAAAGCTCAGATCAGAAAGTGGTCCCTAAAACAGTGTGTTACCTTAAAAGTAAAATTATCATTTTATATTATCAAAAATAAATGCCCTCAGCAGCCCTCATTATCATTTCAGCAAAGAAGATCTGGAGAAAAATATGCAGTAGTTTTTTCAGTGCTCACTCTGGAACAACTGCAGCTGTTAAATTCAAGTAGAAAATTCAGCCTTTTGCATTCTTTACTTTCAAGGATACCTCAGACAAGCAAAGACCTGACTTATGTATTGATAGCTCAGCCAGCTTCCCTAAATGGACTGCAAATAATTTTCTGAAAGCTTTGTAAAAGTCTAGGTATTTTTCAATGCAGTAAAAAGACAACAATCTTGAATTTCTTTTCCATCAGACATTTCCACATCAGTGAAACTGTGCAGCAGTAGGCAAATAGGAGATGATACGGTACAGGTGATTGCATATATCTTCAGTAAAGAAGATACTGAGAGTAAGTTTTTCTAAAATTTGTCCCAAGTCTAAAGTCCTTTTATCTTCTTGGGAGTTTTGAGTTTGTTTGAGGTGGTTTTATGTTTTTTGAGGGGGCTAGGGGGACAGGGCTGGAAAGGAGGTGGGGGGGGGGGGGGAAAAAAAAAAAAAAAAAAAAAAAAAAAAAAAAAAAAAAAAAAAAAAAAAAAAAAAAACCAACAAAAAAAACCCCAAAAAATCACAGCTAATTGCATCCTATGCATTTAACAATGACATGGAATTAAAGATATAAATAAGCTGCAAAGAGTTACTTACCATTTAGAAAACAGACCTAAATCTAATCCTATAAGACTCTTCCCAGCCTCCTAACAGGAAGGCGCCCCACAGTGAGCCAACACAGTTAACTGCTGATGAAGAGTTCACGTTTTATAAATCCAATGGATTTGTAACTGAAGCAAACAACATTATTATACCCAGGATTTTACATCTGCAAAAAAGGATTTACAATGGTTTGCTCAACTGTAGGAAAGTTCTAAGTCTTATACCAGTCAACTTGCAGTACAAGAACAAAACCACAAAGAACATAAATGAACTGAAGGTATAGAATTACACAAGTAAGTGAGACCACAAAGACACAAACACATAAAAAGGAAGGAAAGAAATATGTGAAGCCAAACAAAAAACTAACTTAATAGTCCACATACAAAGACAGCATTGCTGCCAGAGCCAAGTAGCACCATGATTCTTTTGAGGCCATGTGTTGTTCTCGTCTCCACCATCTAACCAAAAAGTACAGGAATTTCCAAAAAGTACAGGAGTACAAGTTGCAGTAAAATGAAATTCACTTGACAAAGAAATTAATTTTAAAAAAATTACCCAAGGAATTTGGAGATTCTTGCCACATCACCTATTTCCCATTGTTTTCATGCAAAGCTTCCCATTGAAAACTCACCCATAGGAGTATAGAGGTGTAATTTGGAGACAAAAGTATGAAAGAAATTTGTTGCACAGATTTTCATTAAGGATTGGCTTTAAGTATGGTAAGTTTAGAAAGTCAGTATATTCCTGTAAGCCTGTTTGTTAATGAAGCACAAATACGGATATGCTACCATTTGGTTTGTTCATATATTATTTATAAATATAGCTTTAAAACTCTTACAATAAAAGCTACAACCAATAATCTCAACGAAGCAGCTGTCATCAGCAGTCAGCAGGAAGTCTAAGAAAACAGGCAGTAGCATCGAACCTTTTAAAACTCTCTTCTACCACCTTCCACAATTATCTTAAATATAAATGATAGTCTCCCCAGTGACTGCTCCAAGGCGTGTTTTTTTCTTTTCCTTCCTTCTTTCCGCGCCCCCCCCCAAATTTCTTTATTTAATGCAAAAAAATAAAGATAGTTTTTCCAAAAACAGGGAGGGGAAAAAAACACCAAAAACTTCATGCTTTTCTTTAAGAGCATCCCTGGAGAGGTTTGCTTCCTGCACTGCCCCTTTCACAGAAGAAAGTTCGAATTATACTACAGATAACTCTGAGATTTGAAATTGCTTAGAAATAAGTTAATTGTTAAAAAAATAGGAGATTTATTTTGTTTAATTTACACTTCACATAAAATTCCTTTCCTGACCTTATTCAGCAAACATAATTTTATCATCTAGTCACTAGACTGAGATTCATGTTACCTGAGTTCAGTACTTTGCTCTGTCACAGACTTCAAGACTAGTTTTTCACACATCATTTGATCTTTCTGTGGCTCTAATGAGGGCCAGTTCATTGATGTCTGCAGAGCATTCAGATGTCAAGAGTAGGAAAGAAGGAAAAAAGGTAAACCCAGGGATGTCCCCAGTTCACTAGTACCTGGGGACATTCCAGCAGCTTGCAAACTCAGAACATTACTGCAGTCCAAAGAAGCAATAGCTATTTTTCAGAACGCTATAACATACAAAATTCAAATTTACATTGATGCCTGCAACCCTAAAGGTTTTTAAAAATAAGGCTTGAATGCACACTTGAGAACTTACAGGGCTTTGGGCATGAAAAAGCCTAAAATAACCTCCTCCTTCCACAAATACCAATGTAAAAATAAACAATCTAAGAAATATGTATCTGTATTATTATTTGTAATAGCAAAGACAAGCAAAAGCCCATACAAACATTCAAATAATTTTTCAACTACTGAAGTGGCAATGGTTTTATTCCAATGAATCAAAAGCTGAATTTTATTATTTCACTACGATAATCTAAAATAAGTTTTATAGAAGAAAAACAAAGTAATCTCTCGGTTGCATAGATTATCTGAAAAAGATTTGCTGGTGTTTGTTGTGTAGGTCATGGACAAAACAGAAGCACAAATTTAAACTGAATCCAACTTCTCATGCATGTTTAAGCTGGTCATTGCTGAGAATCAATGTTGTATAAATTGTAAGCTTCTTGTATTTGTAAAAGTACATTAAATGAACAAGTAACAACACTAAAAAATAATCTCATATTATGGATATTATATCATGAATTTTTTAAAAAAGAGTATCCATTGCAAGTACAAGGTGTTAAGGACTCACGTGAAGGCCACTACATTTTTTTTTTTTTTTAATCATTATAGCAATAGTTGGAGTTTACATGCAGCAAAAAGGACCAGTGAGCAAAAAGCAGTATTACCACCTACTAAGCAAGAGAACATTTGCACACAGAAAAGGCATTCTACTCAGCTACTTGAACTACATTAGCACCACCTATTTGTGTCACTTATTTTGGAAACAGATTCAGAAGTGTCCAGTGGCAAGATACCGTTGAATTGGCACTTTGAGCATCTGAAGCAGAAGTTAATACCTAGTTGTATTTTTGCCATATGAAAACATGTAGTCAAAGAGAAGAGCAGGTCAATTTACCTCACTGTACAAGATAAGCTTGAGAACCAATTTTCCTTTTAATAAGTATCTCACACAGAGACAAATTTGCCACACCAAACCTAAACAAAAAACAAAACAAAACAAAAAAACCAAACCAAACCAAACAAACAAAAAAACAAACAACCACAACAACATTAAAAAAGAGGAGATTTTCCAAATCTATCCTAAGGGTCAAGGTAGCCACTGAAAACAGGATTTAGCTTTCAGGATCCTTCAACAAATATTTTCCCCCCTCAACCCAGAAGTACCATAGTTTCCCACTGGTTACCACATCCATCCTCTGCATAGAGCAGAGGTTCCTGGCTTATTTCTCTACTCATAGAAGGGGTTGCAACTCCTCACACGCTTTCCCTCCACATCAGCTAAAGCCACCACTCTTCCTCACAACAGGCTGCAGCAGTGGCAGTCACCCTTCCAACCTACGCTATCTTCATCTGGTTATTTCTGCACCACATATCCCCCAGCAATCCCGCTCCAAGTAGCAGGGAGTGGATACATCTCACCAGCTCTGCACACTGGCAGCAAAGAACTGGCCACGCTTATTCATTAGGTCCTTAGTCTGGGTCTCACTTGTAACGCACTTGTTCCTTTGTAGTGTGGCCTATCTCCCCAGCTGAGAAACAAGAAGTTTCCTACATTACAAACCAAAGATCAACACATGACAAACTACCAAAATATTTCAGAAGTCTATGTTGCCTATGAGCAAGAGAATGAAAACGAGAACACTGAAAGCTTGTTCCTAAGGCAGACATCCTGTAAAGGACTGAGCTCCTTCACCAATAGCACAGTGTATAAAAGCGGTCATTTAAAAACAAAAAGAAATCAGGTTGCTGGCAAAGCCATGGTGAGACATATTAAACATGGCTCGTATTAATTAAAATACAGAAGAAAAATCAGTAATTTACTCAAGACTCCTAGCTAGTTTTAGATGAAAATGATGTCCTGTGGGTAGCAAGTCAGCATGATCTGGTATTACGCATTTTCAAACTATTTAATGAACCTTCTTATTGCTGTTATTTGTAGTTTGAAAAATAATTTACAAAGAAAGAAGTGTTTGAAAGCATGATATTTAGCCAAAAAAAGCTTAAAGCCTGGAAATAACTCTGAACTCCTTGCACATCCATCACATCTGTCATCCCAAAGATGAGTAAAAGCAGAGATCATATGATAAGCAAAGACGAAATGAAGATGCCCATCCTGGGGGAGAGGAGGCAAGGGGAACCGGATTAAACTAGTTCACTTCATTTTTTCATAGAAATTGCTAATGAAGTGCTGCAGGTTAAAGTAACAGCTGTTCTTTAGTAACTGGATTACTGGATTCTACACAAGATACTGCAAACAGTTCAAATTTCCTGATTTCTTTTTTTTTTAAGATAGAAGTTTACTATTATCATAAATAACAGCAACACTGCTAAAGCACCACCTTACTCTTAGGCTAAAGATACTTTGCACTAACATTGAACAAAGGGGAAATGGAGATCCTACAGTTCATGTAAGCAAACTAATGAACTTGGAGAACAAGTAGRTAACAAGTGGTTGCTATTTTGAGTCTTCTACCTGAACTGGCTCTCTGAAGCCAACAGGAGGTCAGGAAATCAACTCAGAATCTCTCCTGAAGGAGGTCTGAAGGGTCTTCCTTAGGGAGGAGCTCCAATCCATCCCAAAACTGAAGGAAACCAAAACCACTCTCARAACAGCTGAAGCTCTTCAGACACAAGTGCAGAAGTAGAAAGTATGAAACTGGAACCTCATGATTTTGCTCTCTGTAAAAAAATCACACAGTAATTTAATTTTTTTACATGTTTATGTATTTTTCAACTGTTCTGCTTGTTCAACATGCCTACTGTATCCACTGTGGGAATAACTCAGCAGGTAATGCTAGACACTTCTAATTCTTGCCAGTCTGGTTCTCTATTAATCTTCACCTACATCCTATGCATCAGCAACTGTAAACAAACTGAGATTTCACAGAAATCTGATAATCACATCTTTGAAGTGTTTTCATGTCACGACGCAAGCTTAAACCAATGTCTAATTAGCTTTTCTGAGAAGGAAAAATAATCTGTGAACCTGTGCAAGACTTACAGTGGTGTGGTTGGAAAGAAGAATGTTGATTTTGTTTTAGTTATTTTGTTGACCTCTACTAAGTAATTGGCATTTTGCACCAAGATCTGTAAAAATAAGGATCAGACACTAAAAAGAAACAATACAGGGCATCTTTAGGTGAGATGAATCTCACCTGAATCTTAGAACATTTCATGCATGAATTCATAGCAAGAACTTTGGAAGCCTGTATGTACCAGATCCCCTAGATCACTATGACACCTAGAATATTATGTAGTATACATCATTAAATACACAAATGTCTAAGCCATATATCTGAATTACTACACTCTGAAGAGCAGTGTGCTCAAAACATTTGAAAAAAGTATATGCCTAATAATTCTCTAAAGCTAACCCATTTGCCGTGCATTCCTAAAACAAGCACAAAACCTTCAATAAAGGAAAGCCAGCTTTCAAAATTTCTCATTCAAGTTGGTAAGAAGGAAACACACTATTATTAATTAAGATGAGATGAAAAGGCTTTACCCATTTGGCATGGAAGTATCCACTCCCTTAAAACACTGACAGATGTTCAGTGAAATGTTACGCCATCTATGCCATTTACTGTAGTCTGCTGTCAAGATCTTCAGCAAACCTCATTACCTCTTCTGGCAGTTCCACTACTGTACTGAAAGCTTATCTGCACAGCACATAACATCTTGTTCTGCAGTATAGCTGGGTAATGTAAGGCCAACACTGCAGCCTTCATTTTCTGTTTCCCTGCTTTTATTAGCATCTCTCTCAGTCCAAATGTTTCAAAGATAATTATTACATCATGGTTTTCAAGCGGATATTTAAGCACCTATACAAACAGGATTTGCACAAATAATTTTATGGGTCTATGGCTGGTATGCTTAAGCCAGACTGATAGTCACAGTTGAAGTGTCCTTGGAGATTACGTAGTTGCTCTGCCTTTTTCTTGGAACACAACAGCAGAAGGTCTGAGTACTCCTCCAGCTCTTGAAGATCCTGTCAAAGACAGGATCTTGACCTCCAGAACCTTGGAGCAAATGCAAAATTAGCCTAAGATATTTTCATAACTTCCCATAAATTCCAATAACTTTTCACATAATCCACAATCTACATTAGGCATAAATGTATTATTACAGGAATAAGACATACAGGCTTGGCAGAGCCAAGCTGAGTAAGAATGAAATAGCAGGTATTTTACACAAGCCAGAATAATTGCAAAAATCTTTCCAAAAATCTTTTCCTACCTTTTCAGAAACCACTGTATATGGAAGCAGAAAGCTTTTAGATACCTTCTCAAAATTAATCAAATTAGACCAATGCTGAGTATTTCTAAATATTTATTAACCTTTATGGCCAAAGCCTTTTCTTTCAGCTACCCTCTTTTACCTTAAATGTTTTTATTTGTTAAAGCCGTGATACAAGCATTACTTGGCTTAGAAGTCTAGCTTAAGAAAGAACACAGATAATTGATTTAAACCTCAGTTTCAGCCAGCATTCAAAGTTAATGTTCAGACAAGTCATATAATCTGTATATACCTAAGACAAGGTCTGCACTGGCCCAACTACATCAGTCACGTGAGAAATAAGGTGCAACCACTGATCAGACTTCTAAGCACAGAGACAATTTTTAYGAGGAAAACTGTCTTTTCACAAACAGCATGCTCTACAGGTAATGGATAGAATAAACTGTAGCAGCAACAGTACAGTTCTTAGCTGCATTTATCCTATTGCTATTACAGCAAACTTTCCCTTATCCAGACCAACAGAATGGTAAACAATTTAAGAGTTTTCTAAGTTGAAATATGTTAACTAGTGATGTAGTATTAACTTGATCCTATCAATAAAAGCTGTAGAATAGATAGATACTTTTTACTGATATAAATCAGCATTGCAGGATAGTAATTCCTAACAAAGAATAATTATGCCAATGTGAGAACTTTCAGTGGTGTAGCTGCATTCAAAAGAATCAAAGAAAGCATTTTCCTAATATAAATATGCTGTCATAAGAAAAGCAGAAGAAAAGTAGTAAAAATGTGCATTTCAATACGGCGGAAGTAATTCCCCCATTTAACAAGATGCTTCAAGTTTTTCAAGGGAGTTGTTTATTTGTTACACAAAACACTACCACTTCGTGTTTCCATTATGTCATGTGTCACTTGTCTTTCTGAAAGAAATCTGTGTTGTCAATATCTATTTTACTGTTCAGTAAATTTTCATTACACATGCCATTATGTCTACATTCTGTTATTTCCCTGGTATACTTGCCACTTTTTATATTTTTCTAACAGTGATACGTATTTAAATTCACACAAAAAAGAATCCCATAAGTGGCCACCTCGCCTAGGCAGCCTTTTCACCAACAATTAGCATTTCTCTTATTCAAGGATAAATAAATTATTCGCAAAACAAATTATGTCTACATTGGACTTACTATTTAGTTTCTTTGGAAAAGGACTCATAGATTGGTTTGTTTTATTTTAAAGGATGATAAAAGTTCTTAGCCCAGGGCCTGGCAATGGAAATCAGCCAAAAACTCTTAACCTGGAATCACTTACACGCCTTCACCCAAAGCACGGAAATTGATTTACCAAATAGGATTTTAACATAACTGCAGCCATAGGCAGAGTCTAGAAGTTATTTCCATCCATGATAAAAAAACAAACCTCCAAGCCAGCAATCTTACGTGATACATAAAACCACTGCATTAAAATTCAAAGGTGCATCTCTCTTAGGCCTGTAGAATACCGCTGATCTCTGAGCTTTGGATAGCTTTTCTCCTACACACATTTCACGTTGTTTCAGATGGCAGAAATAGTTTGAATTTCTTTAAATATTGGTCTGCTTTTCAAATCCCTATGGTGACCTTGTTCAAGCTGATGCTGCAAATTTAGAATTGAAAACCAGTTCTGAAACAATCACACCAGTGCCTCATGTTTCTTCTTCGGTATAGGCGAATCTTGCTTTGCAAGGAAAAGCAGCAATGGCCTAGATCCATCTCCCATACATGGGAATGATATCTTTATACCATTTAAAACACCAAAAATGAGGGTTTCACAGAAACATTAGCCTAAAAAGCATTCTCCATGCTCCTTTAGGAAGACAAAGAGACTGTCTTAAAAAAAAAAAAAAAAAAAAAAAAAAAAAAAAAAAAAAAAAAAAAAAAAAAAAAAGAAAAAGCTTCTAATAGCTTCTGCTCATTCTATTGTAGAACAAGACAAAACAGCATAAAAATGTTGTCTAGAATAACATATTTTTCAATACTATTCAAAAGTTACCTGTCTCACAAAAGCCTGAAGAGAACCATGCTAGATAATATAAGGAAGAAATTTTTTACAGTGAGGGTGGTGAAACACTGGCACAGGTTGCCCAGGGAGGTGGTAGATGTCCCATCCCTGGAAACATTCAAGGTCAGGTTGGACGGGGCTCTGAGCAACCTGATCTAGTTGAAGATGTCCCTGCCCATGGCAATGGGGCTGGACTAGATGACCTTTAAAGGTCCCTTCCAATCCAAACTATTCTGTGATTCTATGCTAGAATGGTTTGTTAGTATAAAATTTAAAGCTTATTACTAATATTTTTAATGTCTTTAGTTTTTTTGAGGCACCACTTAGCCATTCTTTTTTCAAACACCCTGTCCTGGTTTCAGCTGGGACAGAGTTAATTTTTTTTTTTTCCTAGTAGTTGGTATAGTGCTATGTTTTGGATTTAGTATGAGAAGAATGTTGATAACACACTGATGTTTTTAGTTGTTGCTAAGTAGTTTGCTAGTCAAGGACTTTTCAG
>JAYKAV010002331.1:1849106-1876080 GCA_035582835.1 Phoebastria nigripes | reverse complement strand
TCTCAACCCATGAGTTTTCTCACTTTTACCCTTCCGATTCTCTCCCCCATCCCACCTGGGGGGAGTGAGCGAGCGGCTGCGTGGTGTTTGACTGCCTGCCGGGTTAAACCACGACAACCCCTACCCCCCAAATGATAAAATTCATCAAATCCTTACCGATGGCCTCTTGAGGGGAGTCTATTTTTAAAATAAATATATATGGAAGTCAATCTTTACATAATATAAATAAAACTAGTCTAAGTAACACTGCCTTCTTTCTTACCTTCAAAACATCATAGGTCTATCACTCCTGCCAGTGACATTCCTGTTTCCCATGTTAATATTATGTCAAAGTGAGGAGAATCTCTTTCACAGAGATTCTGATGAAGGTGTTCTAAGGGAGCACTACAAAAGTCAAGAATAAGTTGTTTCTACAGTTTTGAAGAATGTTTCAGACAGTACACATTTATGAGTGATCAGATTTCAGGAGTTTATTTGTATTTATATGTTAAGTTTGTCAAGGCTTTTGTCTTGCTTGATAAATACTTACTGCCTATAAACCAGATGCCTGTAAGAGCTGTATTTACTTACATTTTCTCATCCTGCCTTCGAACCTGCTTAAGTACAGGAGTCTTGAAAAAACATGTATTTTGTTCCTGTTGAAAAAAGTAGTAGTATTAACCTCCCCCCAAATCTTTGTAATTCTACACAAAACAAGCCAAGTAGAAAGGGTCACAAAGAGAAAAGGAACTATTCCTCCAAGGAAGTGCTTTAATGAAGTAGAAAAAGGCATAAACATCTCTGGATGCCTTGTGTGGAACATGGGAAGTCACATGAAGAAAAAATACAAGGAACTTGAAAGCTTAGTAAGGTATTCTGTGTCCTGTCAGAAAATGGCTCCTACATAAAAGCAAAAGTTACTGCCCTAAGGGAAACCTGCATTTTCTTTACTCTTTTTGTTTTCCATCATGCTTTCCTGCTAGTGACACCTTCCAGCAAGGCAGAGTGTCAACAGGCTTCAACGTATGGAGAACAAGCATACAACAACAACAAAAAATGTATCCAGGCTGTCAGATGAGGCATGTACATTGGTTAGAATTAATTGGCAGAACCTATCTGTCCACATATTGTAAACTTCTACTTAGAGGCTAATAAACCCTTATCACCAATTAAAAACATTTATTCCATTTTAACTACTACCAGACTCTTCAGGTGCTCACTTCAGATCAAGAAAGATACTAAGAATCACAGAAATCACACTCTTACAGTAAATCAAGACTGCTTATGCTTTAGACAACAGGCCACTCAAAATATTCCAAACTGAACTTAATATCACAGCAGGAAGGCGGGGGGGGCGCACGAACAACAGATATACTTGTGAGGATATACACCAAAGAACATGGGAACAGGTACAACCACAGCAAAACTTCCTAACAATAGTGGTTTGCCTAACAGCCCATTGAAATCAATGGAACGACAAATCTAGCCCAAATGGGTATGTCAGATATCGAGAAATTGCTTGAAGGTTAAATGGTATCATTTCAGGTACAACTACAAGTTAAAGAAGAAATGAGAACAAGAGCATGCCTTGTACTTCTTCCTGAGCCAGGTTAAGTTACAAAGCTTACCAAAACAGCACGTTGACCACAATGCTCATTCCAAGTGCTCAGACAAGCAACCCAAACCAGCAAGTCTGAAAACAAGGTAACCACCAGCAGCAGCAGAGAGGTAAGCAGCCTCTCCCACCAGTACAGACAGCTCTAGAAAAGGTCATCATTTCACAGCCCCAAATCACCTAAACTTCCCCATAACATTTCAGTGCAAACCACTGCAGCAATGTAAGACATTCTCTTTCCCGTTAAGCAACCTGAACGTCTCCCTCTCTCCCATCCGCTGATGCTTACCACATTCTTTCTGAACAGCACAGAGATAGTTTACATTCTGTATTTGAGGACGACATACAGCATTTGGCATGTTTTTCTGAACGGTCTTTTTTTTCTCCAATCTTTTTCAAGAAAAAAGCTCTGCCAAGTTTTTTAGTTGCTGGATCAACAGGTAATAGAGAGATGAAATTTCTAGTTGAGGTAAGAAGCTGAAGGAGAGAAAGTTTTGAAGGGGGTTTTAATTGGAAGTAATTTTCATTGTATCACATTGATGGCACATTTAATGATACTGCTACTTGTAAGGAACAAAGTCTTTGTTGTTTTTTTTTTTAAAACAAACAAACAAAAAACTAAGTTTATCACAGTGTATTTGATACTGAATGGATACAGCTAGGAGAACAGACCATGAAGTTCAGTGAGGAAAAACAAATGGTAAGTTTCTTCTCACAACATTGGCCAGGTATGTGCTGCACCTCCAAGCTGTTTATAGCCAGTACATGTTTACTTTAGTAGAAAAGAAACCAGATGTGTATTTGTTTTAAATTATTTGCAAGCACCTGCTGCGCAACAGTGCTACCTCTCCTGCTAGATATTACTGGAAATTAATTTTAGCAGATTTTTCAAGTTAGCCAATGAAATGAGAATTTAATTCATAGCAACGGTTTCTGGTTTTGCAAGTTTCTTTTTTGTTTCTCTGGTTGTTAGCCAACTCTGCAAATGCCGTAAGAAAACTCCCTGCAACCTGTTAGTATCTGCAATCTATTAGTATTAGATCTGCTAATGTTCTCATTTCAGTGAAAGTAGGCAAAATTAATAATTCAATCAGCAAACTAGGTTGCACTCAATCACTTTGCTGCTATTTGGCTCAGACTGTGAAACTTATGAGAACAGCTTCATCTGTGCAAATTAACAGGTATCCTTTGTTACACATTCCTTTATGTAGTTATGGTATTGACAATAAGCAACTCTCCAAATTCCATCTGAAGAAGCAAGGACAAAAGGCAACAGGCACAAGCTGTAGCATGAAAAATTCCAAT
This sequence comes from Phoebastria nigripes, assembly GCA_035582835.1. Lineage (NCBI taxonomy): Eukaryota > Metazoa > Chordata > Aves > Procellariiformes > Diomedeidae > Phoebastria > Phoebastria nigripes. Next base: position 1,873,181 of record JAYKAV010002331.1, on the reverse strand, counting down.
CATGTAAGGAAAAATTCTTCACAAAGAGGACAATTAAGTATGCAACAGGTAGCCCAGAGGGGCTGTAGAATTTCCCATCCTTAGAGAATTTCAGAGTTAAACTGGAAAAGTTCCTGAGCAACCTGCTTTAGTTTTAGCTTTGAGCAGGCAGTTGGTCTAGAGACTTCCACTATCCTATGATTCCATGAAATAACAGCGGGTTCTGCTTGACAACCACAGACACTGGAAAGCCACTGTATCATAACTATGGCAGTCATAATTAGACTAAAATGGTTGCTGTAATAAGAGTTCAACAGACAAATCTGGATAATGCAGAAAACTGTGACAAAAGTGAAGTAGCAACATAGAAAATCTAGTTAGAAAGGACTATCTAGAGAGACAATCATTTAAAAATGCAAGGAGAGAACCTGAGCAACAGCTGAAAGCCCAAAACGCATAGGATGCAGAAGAGCAAGAACTAAAAGCTGTAATACAGCAAACTGGAAATTAATACAAAGAATTGAAAAGCTTGAGTTTGACACAAGGAGGAAAGGAAAAATCAGCAAAGGAACAGAGAGTAATAATATAAGGAAAACAGTGGGTGAGGTAGCTGCACTGGCATCACGGCAACAGCAAAGGAGGTTAAAGCTTTTATCACACAGTGCAAGATTAGAAAGTCTTAGGTGATTTGGCATGGTCACAAGAGAGACACAGAAGAGTTACTATCAGTCCATCTTTTCCTGAATAGCACTGGTGCATCTGAATTAACTGTATCTGAAAGAAAAACAAGTCAGTCAATGAAAAGAATATGCTTGAAACTATGTGACTATAATGATCAAAGTATGATAGAAACAAGAGAACAGTAGTTTTGAAAAGAAAAAAATAATCTGTATTTGATCTAGCTCAGGCTTCCTTTGTGTCAGCACTTTAAATAACACAGCAAAGGTGCTGACAATAGTTCTGTTAACATTACTGTGAAAGCTACTAAAACTAAATGAGGTTTTAAAGACTGCTTATATTTAACTGATGGCCTGAATTGCAAACCTAAAAACAAGACTCAGCACACCATATCCCAATTTTCACTGTATTTGGCCTATGTAGAAACAAAGCAAACTACATGGAAAAGCAAAGTCATTCTTCATGTAAGAGAAGGAAAAACCCACCAGCGATTCCCAATCTTGCCGAGTTTCTAATTCAAAATTCTTTTCAGAATATTCCCCATTTACTATCGACGCAATTAAACTGCAGCTATTAAGACCTCAAGCACTTTATCTTCTTCATAAATACTAAAGTTCCTTTAGTATGTTATGGTGCAATCTATATTACTACAATTGTTATAAAAGTAGGTAGCTGCTGAAAATACCATTCAAGATGAAATTATTGTTCAAGTGTTTACAGAACAGTCAGCATAAGAATTATTTATTCTCATAGCCAGAGAGAGAACAGTAATAGTAAACAGAATACCCAGCAGACTAAAAATACTGAATTGTCTTAACAGTGGTGTGCAATTAACTCTTGCAGCCTTCTGGACAGAACTTATTTCTTTTCCACTTAGCTTTACTTGTACTCACTGTAGTGAAAATTATGGCTCCCACTACTGAATTATGGACATAGTCCAGAGGGCCTGACAACAGTCTCACAAGTCCAGATCTCAGCTCAAAGCATGAGAAACAACTGGTACAGGAAGTGGAATATACAGCCTCCTCAGCATAACATTTCTGTACATACATCAACAGCCAGAATACCTACCCCTGTGAATAAACCCCAGCAATGCTACCCATTTCCACAGCTTCTATCGTGACTTTTCCCACAGGGTACATTGGTAATACATTCTCTGCATCACAGTCAGCAATGTTGGACTGTACTCACAATAAAAGCCTTTTCCTAACCGTACACGCTTTACTACCCCTTAAGGAAAGAACAGCGCCATGGCCATCGTTAAACAGCCACTTGCAAATTTCACAATTCACTATGAAGACACTGGCACTTTAGGTGGTATTAAGCAGCAACTTATAAATTTTGCTTTTCCTGAGGAAAGAAAAAGCACAGAGAAGCACTATTTAGCAGTAACCTGTAAATTTAATTCTCTGGTGTAAGAAAATCATCTCTGATTGCACTACATAGTTCACACAACGTGTCGAGAACCTGGTTTATTATACCTGAAGGTATACTGGAGTTGCTTTTCTTATACAGAGAAAAATTTACAAGTTGTTGCTTAATGTTACCTTTTGGTATTCCCTTGTAAAGGGCTCAGAAATTTACACAGCATTTCTGAACACCAACACTTTCATTCTGTAATGGAAGGTGAAACAACTTAAAGTTTACCTGTAGGTCTCATGGTGTAGTGCATGATTTTGTCCAACTCTAAGGTCATTATTTTCCCTTCTAGAACATTTCAGTATGTTTTTCTTACTTCTGAAGATTTAGTCTGACATTTTATGCTTTCTGTTGATATAATAAAGAGCTTGAGCACCAGAAACACGGGTATTTCCATTCAGTGTAAGTAATCAAAATTCAGATTGGGGGGGGATATAAAAATTAAAAATAATTAAAAAAAAAAAAGCAGTGTTAGAAAATGCAGTAAAGTTACTGCTCCTATAAAACTTGAAGAACAGTAATTGGGTAAAACTGGTACAACAACCAAATGGAGATACTTTCTCTAAACCAAAAGACATGTTCATTTTTAAAATGCTAAATAAGACATTGTAGTATCTCAATAAAACTCAGGCAGCTAAAACGTCATAAAATAAAAAGCGTAAAACCCCACTGTCTTTCAATACCAAAGAAAGGAAGTCAGAGTAACAGCCAAACCCCAGCGACAGATGAACTTTTCACCAAGAAATAAGGCACGCTTTTAGCTGCTTTTCCTCTTTGAAGAAATTCTTAAGCAATACATGTTTATGATCTCAGAGTAAAGTCTGTGAGTTAAGAAAACCCCACCTAGCAGTCACATGAATGGTATACTAAAGCCACCAAAATATTTTCTCTTAACCACAAGCAGATTATAATTGACAGTGCAAGATATTAAAGGCCATTTTATTACTTCTGCAGTGCCACTCTGTCCTTACAATGCTGTAGTTATGACTGATCAATTAGATCTTTAATTTGCACACCTCTTCCAAATACTGATTATCTGTGTTCTGCAGACATCTGCAAATACATACATCAAAGCTGCCAACTGTCACAGAATGTTAACCAGGGTCCATTGTTCTTATATTCTTAGAGTTGAAACCCAATGCTTTAGGTCTATAAACAAGTCCACTTAGTCAATTTCTTACAAGTTATTCATGTAGAAACTATAATGTTCTGTTCTCCCCAGAAGCTTATTAATACATCACATGGATAATAGCATTTGAAAAGATTAAGCATGAAATACTGACAAAATTTAAAGTATACCTGGGTCATCACTGGAGAAATTCCATTATTTCTTAAAGAGTAGGTAGGAATGCATGGGGGGGAAACACTAAAAAAAACCAAACCCAAAACAAAAAAACAATGCGAGATTCAAAGAATAGATACATGTAAGCACTGTGCAAGCATATAGCCCTCTCCACTGGGCACTGGCACTTACAAGGTACTTTTTTTTTTTTAAAATAATCATTCCATAAAATAATTTCCTATGGTAGAAAAATTTTACATTCAGAAATAAAGTCAGTTTACTGCTCGTAAATAGTAATATTTAGAATAAATACAGACTAAGATAAATGGAAGTATGTCTATTAGCTGACAGAAGAGCTGAATATGAAGCAACACTAATGAGCATCAAACCAGGTGTTCAAGCCTTTGAATTATACAAACTGACCTCAGGCACAAACAGTAAGCCACAAAGTATTAAACACAAACTACAGTAGAATTAGCCTCATATACACCCAATAGAGCATAAATCTCCACTTAAGTCTCCTAAAACATGCAAAATACTTCAGCAAATGAAGCACTGAGAGAAGACTTTCCCCAGCTGGTGAGACAGAGTACAATATTCTGAGCTTCTGCACCACCAGTCCTCTCCTGAAGCTAGAAAGTCTTTTCTAACAATTAGGATATTCAAGAACTAGAACATATTTTATTAGAGTTTAAAGACTACCCAAGCAGCTTGGAAATTTCATCACCAGAGGTTTTTGAGAATAAGTTCAATAATAGAGGCAATGGCCACAAATTCTATCTTGGGAGATTCAGCTGGGCATTAAGCATGGCAATAGATYAACATCCTTAGAAATTTAACTAAACAAACCCATGGTTGACTTGATCTACTGGTGGCAGTAATCATGCTTTAAGCAGATGTTTTGATCAGATGACATATAGAAGTCCCTTCCAAGCAACAGGCTGCCCAGCCAGGCTGTAGAATCTCCCAGTCCTGGAGGTTTTTAACATCCAATGGACAAGGCTCTAAGGAATCTGATTTAAAGTCAAAGTCAGCTCTACCTTAAGCAGGAGTTGGACTAAGATCCAAGTACAACATGAAGCTTATTATTTATAATCTTTGATATGCCACTGAACCTGTTTTGTCCCTGGCTATGCTTACAGATATGCCAATTCAATACCTGTTAGCTACACAAGGTCTACAATGCCTAAGTTTGATGTGAGAGATAAGATTTAGCATACAGAGTGTGAACTTTCTGCCTGAAGTTACACAGTTCCTCAGCGTCAGAGCTCAGAAAGTAAAGATCTTCCAATGCCCTAAAGCCTCTTTATCATAAAGTATACTAATACAAAAGTAGTAAATATAATATTTAACTATTAATTTGCTATTTCATTAGTTAATAAACAATGTAGAAGAAGATAACAGCAACTTTTAAAATTGCAATAATCATGTCGTAAACTCAGTTAGAAATTGGAAAAATAAAATTTCATATTATTTATATCAAAGACGACCCAGATCTTCAGCACAGTTTTGAACTTCTTTACTTCAGAAGTCAYTCTTTAAGCAAGCAGGGATTAGTATCAATACAATTACTTATACTTACAATAAACTCCACTACTTTGCCAATTATCTCAACAGAGTTGCATTGGTGCCGGTGTCTGAAGAGAAAATGTTCTCACTGATCAACACCTCTGACTCAACATCTCATCATGCCAGGATACAGAGCAATAATTGTAATTTAATAACGCTGTCTGCAGTGCCCAGCCAGCAGCTGCGAGCATAGAGAACAAGCAAGAGTTTCAATACAAGCAAAATGACAATACTGCAATAACTAATAAAAATGGTCTTTCTTTTCTGTTTCTAGTACAGTAGGCAGGGTTAATGTTGAGGCCCAAAGATGAGAAAGATCATTTAAAACAGTGAATTAATTCAACAATCTGGTTGTAAGACTTTGAAAGAGAGGAAGACAATTAAAAATGCGAAGAACAAAAGATTCATCCTTTCTGCCTACCTGGTTGCTTTAGATAAATCAGTTTAACACTCCTGACTAAACACATACATGTCACTTCACACACCAAGTAAACAAGAACTTGAATTAACTTCTTTTAGCACAGAAACAAAATTAGAAGTACCCAGAAATCTTCAATACCCAAATAAACATTACTCAAACAACTGAATTTAGAACTCACCTCATTCAAACCCTGAAAGATTGGAAAAAATTGGTTTAAGAGAAAATTTGTGCCTTACTTTTCACTTTTCTATTGCCTGTGCTGCAACTGCAGCATACAATCTTTTTCTTTTTAACCAATTTTGTGTTCTTTTAAAATATGAAAAAAGGGTTAAAGGTCCCATTAAAATGAATCTCATTGTCTTCACTGCAGAACATCAACATCACACCAAATCACCGAGCTCTACAATTTCTGAACTTTCTTTATCCCTAAATAATGACATAAACATTAAACCTGTTCAATTAAATGCAGCATAACAGGAGATAGTTTTCTAAAATTGTTACCGACTTTTTTGGATTTGTAATTGTTTTAGATGAGCCACTGTATTTTGAAGAAATAACCTCTTTTCCAATCATGTTAAGTATTATCTGCTCTGACACCCATTTAACTGGCAAGGATTCAGCCACTCGTTCTAAATAATTCCATTTGCCATGCATTAATCATTTAAATAGTTTTTGCTGTCTCCTATTGAGCACCTTCAGGATAACTTTTCCCATTTATACCTGATTCACAAAAAAATCGTGACAGAACACAATGCCACTTCTGAAACTAGTAACAAAATGTCATTGGAAATGGTTCATTAAAATTGCAAAATAGGCATTGCATTCTCCCAGTTGAGTCAGTATCTACATTATTAAAGACACACTTAAGGACAGTAAATCCAATTTAAATCACAACTTTTAATAAAATTCAAGTGTTGAAGTTCTTAATATGGTAGCTGACAATATTCACAAAATACAGAGGGCAAGGTGTACCTTATTTGATTGTCAAACAGATAAATTCAACTAATCCATTAGATTTAAAATTAATTTTGGTATAGCAACATGCAATTTTTCCAAATATTATGTTAACTCATTTAGTGGAAAATACTGTAGGCAAGTATTTCGTGAATCCAATTCAGTAGTCATTTTTACAGACAGAGACACTCACGTAATCTAGTGGGCACGTGAGCCCATAATACATGAAACCAGACTTTTAATATTAAAAGTTCTTCATCAAAACCTCTTCAAAACATTTCATGATGCTAAAGGACCAAACTAGATGGTGTAAGACAAAAAGGGGAGGAAAAAAAAAACCTCTTTGATCTATTATTTCTATTCCTGTTGAACAGAGTCCTTCTATCTCAGCTTCTTATAATCACTTATATACAGACTTATTTTTACCCCTAAGATTAAGTCCTAACAGCTTTACACAGAAGGGGCAGGGGAAACTCCAGTATAGGTAAGTAGACGGCTCAAGCAAAGCAAACAAGCATTACTGTAAAGAGATTTATCAGGTTGAAGAAAAGTTAATAAAATTTTTGAAATATAAGTTATTGAATATATTTATTAGTATCGGGTATGTGCTGCTGACGTTTCCTAACATTAGAGTTACTAGAGTTGGTCAACACTGTTAACAGAGAAGATGATCGGTATACTTATACACAGAAAATCAAGTAATTTTGAGGTCTGGGAAAAGCAAATAGGCTAAAAATATATAGTAAAACATGTGTTGTACACTTGGGAGCCCATAACAAAATAACTTAAGAGCTTATCAATTGCAAACAGCAAAAGAGATGTAAGACTGGGATTTATTACAGGACAACGCTGAGCTATTGTGGTACACTCATGAGAAAGTATTTTCAAACCTTAGAATGCATGAAAATCCCTAACCCAACAGTATTATACAAGGCCCACTGGTGACATGATATCAAGACTTTTCCATTCAGTCCCAGACACGTTAATTGAAGAAAAGTGAATAGGTTCAGAGAAAGGCTGCCAAGACAATTAGATGAACAGAGGATCTCGCAGCTTCCAGCTTCAAAGTGCAATGTAGAAGCAACTAGTTCATACACAAATGGTTTGTCAAAAGTATATTCATATTTGCAGAGATAATCTCCAAGTTCTGCAACACCTAGTACAGGTTATCCTTCTCAATTTAAGGTGGTCTATATGTAAAAAGTAATTAACATACATTGCTGCAGTATATTTTCTGCCTGGTTTTGTCTTTCCCCCTCCTCCCAATTTTTTTTTTTTTTTTCCCCCCCTAGAGGGGACTGTGGGGAATGGTAAACAGAGCTCTTAGCAAGAAAACTGATAAAAGTGGGATAACATGTTAGTTCTGGGTTATGAGTTAGGTTATCATGAAAGTTTCCAGACATGTTATTTCCTCTATTAAAATCAATCTGCATTATGTTTCATTACCTTGGTTTTGCTACTGCAAAATACTTAGGTAGTTAAGAGCACTGCTGATGGTGGTGATAATCATTTTGCACAAAATTAATCTCAAGGGGCCTCAGAGTACGGCAGATTTACCAGAGTGAACACCTATCCCATTACGCCTAGCAGTCTTAATTTAAGCACTTAGACACACAAATTTTACTTGTGACAGGTATTTATCGTCTGGCATCTTTTCAGAAATTACAAGAAATCACACTCAAGCACAGTTTTCAAGTAAAGGTAAGAGCACAAAGTTTATATATGTATTTGACAGTTTTGTAAGTATTCAGAAAATCATATGGGTACAAGTTGGACAATGCAAAAGCAAAACAGCATTTATAAGTGTTTCTTTTCCTAAAGAAAGTAGTTTTGGACCATTCTTTTTCGTTCCTTCTCTTTTTTTCAGCACTCAGACTCAATCTCAGCTTCTTCGCAGGGATCTATCAATCAATCTAATGTGTCTGTGTTACAACCCCTAGGTTCCAACCATTACAGTAGGCAGACCCAACCTTATTGATACATGAAAGATTAGAGATATACCTGTTTGAGAGGAGACAAGAAGCCATTTGTTTAAAGTAAAGTATACTCAACTTGCCAAAAACAGACGTGCTTGCATTCTGTCTTACCTATGATTGGCCATTTCCCAAAGCTCCTGGGTAGACACAACTGTCATAATCCCCAGTGTTCTACCACTACCAAGTTGCAAATATCTTGCTTCAGAATATAAATATACTACTAAATACAGTTTGTGGTAACTGGCTATACCCCATACCTTCCCTCTGCCTTTTTTAGTGTCACACGTTGTAATCAGCTCCAATTTCTCAGTTTTGGCAAAGCCGACAGGTCAGGACTTGAGGATGATGAGAAGACATTGCCAACTCAGGTAACGGTGCTTTTCAAGGCTCACTGCCCCACTCCCTATTTAAGCCTTCCTTGTAAGGCTAATCTCCCAGGAAACCCAAATGCATGAGCATTCTTCATTAAAATAGTAAAAGTGCAACAATTCTCAGTTTATTGCATTCATTTCCCCATTATTCAACACACAAAGACATTGTTCAGTAAGAACGCACAGACTAAACTCAGCAATAAGATAATGTTAAAGACTTCAAACTCTTTCAAAAAACTCAGAAATTTATGGTTGTTTTTGAGATACCTCAATTCCTGTTGCAAAAGAAATAGGATGCTCCTTCCTTAGCATGCCACGCAGCTCAATTCTTTTCAGCTTTGTCAAAGTTATTCCTGTTTTCCTTTGTTATTCTCCAAATTATTAGAAAAATATCACTTCAGGATCTAGCTATTGACGACATGGTATTTAAACTTCCACCCTTGCTGTTGTAGCTAAGCATGTTCCATATTCAAATCAACAGTAGTAGTCAAGCAACTAATGTAAAAATGCAACTTTTGTTTTTGCTGTTAAAAACATGAACCTCTACTTCCGTAACACTTAGAGAATCTGCACTAGTCATTCTTATCACTTTTATAAAGCTTTTAAACATTGACTGCATTAACTAATTAATTTGACATTAACTAATTAATCTACTGACCAAAGAGAGAGAAACTGGCACTGGGAAATTATTACTTTGGAGGTTAAATTAATTAAAAATAGTACAGTAGTGACAGAATTTAATCTCATACTTCTCATGAGAGCATGGAATCACTCACAGCTGCAGCAATTTGTGATAAGACCATCAAGAGATTTCATGATGGGAGTGGAATTAATTTGTGTCACCCCTAAGAGTATATGTGCTCACTCAACAGTACCTATACTAAACAATATTAAAAATACACAAATTGAACAAACCAAAAGAATTTATCATTTGAGCTAGCATGTGATACATGCCCTTCAATATCAAGACACAATTATTTGCATCAATAAAGTTCAGGGGATCACAACAGTGGTCAGGAGGACCAGAACATTCTTTACAGTCTTTATCTGTGTGAATACACAGTGTGAAGTGTGAATACACTTCCTTGACTAGTTTAAGTTCATTCTTATATTCTACTTTTATCACGATAGCTTTTAATCCAGCAACTTGAAAACTGGGGAATGACTTTAAAACACAACCAAGTCAAAAATCTACATGTGCTTTGAGGGAGGAAGGAAGAGAGAGGAAGATAAACAGAGCTGGGGACAGACAGAAAGAGGCTATCACAATACTCAATCTCACAAATACAATTACTACGCAACAAAGCTGTAGATAGTTACCCAACTCAAAAAGAAAGATGGATACCTGAAAGTCATCCTTAGTACACAAGTACACTGAACAATATACAATGAAGCATACAAACTATACACACATTGTACTCATTCAGAACTATTTTTGACGCTGATGAATAAAAAGCCAGTCATGATTTTCTGATTAACAGAGGAGCTCTTAAATTAACAAAGAAACTGTCCTTCAATAGGAGCTCAGTTACATTAACAAACTCTTATCTATGACCTAAATGAGGGTCATAGCTCAAGCTATAACCCCCTGCTGAATGGGTATAAGAAAGGCTAATATTTCATATCCAGTCTTCAAAAAAATCTTAAAGACTGTTTTATGCCACTCAGCTGCAACCACCACTCAGACAAGAGCAGAGGCAGAGCAGACTGAGCTGCAATGAACCTGCCAAGCACTAGGCTGCTCAATGGCTGGCTCAATGAAGAAAAGCTGCCTGTTTTGAGAAGGCTTTGCAGGAACATGGTCAACCCTGAGCAATGGAAGAGGCAACATCAGCAGTTCCAGTTTCTGTTGGTTAGGATCAGGAGCAGAGGAATAAAATGCTGAGGACATGGATTTACAGAGATAAAGTGCCCGCCATCCTCCACATTTTGTTTCTTCTCAGCTCACTTACCTGTCGTTAGCTACAGCAGAGTACACAAAGGTAAAAGAAAGCAACTCCACAAGGAAGAGCTCAGATATGTTTCAACTTGCACAACTCCTTTTCCCATCTTTAGACTTGTGTTCAAGCATGCTGGTGCACAATTCCAAGAATAAATGAGATACTATGGCAGAAAACTTTACATCTGCTGTTCATATACTGAATAAAAAGACAACCAAGACTGTGTTAGCACTTGCGTAAAGAACCCAGCAACACACAAGGGCAGTGAAGGGCCACAGACAACACACTGCCAAACTCAACACCCCCCCACCCAAAAGCAATCACTACATCACTTTTAGGAAACTACTACCAACTCACACATCCACAAGAAGAGGGACCTCTGGGCCTGAATAAAGAGAGCAGCAACTAGATTCACAAACAAATTCAGTGGCAAAGAAACATCAGAGAGAAGCATGAGAAGATGGAAGTATGAGCTACTCCAACCACAGGGAGTTAGGCTTCTGCAGTAACTTGATCACTCAACTCTTTTCTGAAGCTTAATACAAGACATCCTGAATACATGAGCCTTCTATTAAAGTAAGGCGCTAACTATTCAAGTACCTGGGCTGTTTTGAATGGAGGATAAAAAAAACACAGCTTAGAAGATTCTTTTGTCCCTACCTCTTAATAACACAAGGCTGATGACAGAAGCTGTTACACCTTTGAGGCGCACTACAACTGAAAGCGAGACATGTTTTTGCAGCTTATGCATATATAATCCAAATGGCTTCAAATTTACTATTGCAGGTACTAGTGACAATGTAGTTGTGGCAGCATAGTTTCCAGCATGAATTGTACAATTYTGCCCAGAAGCTAAGGTAAGTACTCATGTTAAGCATGCCATCTGTAAAATGAAGATAATATTTTGTCCCACTTTTGGTATTATTGGCAAGGTATCTTATATGTGCGAGCAGAAACTTACACTACAGCTTATGACAACAGCTGCATTCGCTAGGTGGTACTGTCAAACAAATAATAGTAACATTAATAACTAGAAGGAACTGTTAAGATGAATCAATACAAAAAAAAAGACAATGCATATGTAAAACATTATTGTCTATTCATTGAAAAATTACAATACAACTGATCTGGCAACACAGCTAAATTATTATTGATTTGCATTGAGACTTCTTCCCTTCTTGTCGTTTCTAGAATTTTTATATAACTATATATTATGGCTCATAGTGAAGATGAAATCTATTATAAATTCCACACATCTGCTGAGATATGCCATTCTGAAATTAACTGTCTTGAAACCTACATTTGGAGCACATGAAAGTCATTCCATTTCCCAATATTAACTCCTCTTACATCAATACCTGAATTTAAGATAGTTTGCATTCTTGTTCACGTTGTAGAACAAAACCCAGAGTCTCTCTCCTGTGGGGTCACAAGAAACAAGCAAAACTAGTATTTTTTGAACAGTTGCTCAGAGGAACACATTCAGCTGAGAAGGCTAACATTTAAGTGGCTGAATAAATCAGTGACTTAAATTCTAAATAAACATATCATGTAATCAAAGCTTTTGAAGTTCAAGTCATGAAAATCTGATGATTAAATCTAAGTTTTTATTACCATTAACGTCATTCCCTTTTTTATATAAGCAATTTAAGTCTGTTTTAACAAGGATTTTGGCATACAATATAGACTTCTAACATCTAGTATAGACTAACTTATGCATAGCTACTCAGGACCCACAAGTACAGCAATGATCAATTAGAGATGCAGGCCAGCATCTCTGAAAATGATACCTCTAACATGGATTGCGAGTGTATAAACATGTAGATATGCACCCATAGAAAGTTACAGTAATGAGGGGACTCTGGTGAATGTTACATATACTCAGTTATGATGCAGGTATCAACCACTAAGAGGTTTGTTTCAAACAAAATTCATTGTGACTTAAAAACCTCTTACAATTCTTTTTCTCCTATGCCGCTGTAATTTCCTGTTGAAATAAAGACTATTGTGTGATACCAAATGATATCTGAATATTTGAGATACATATTATACATGCTATTTGTCTCACAGATGCTGCCTTTAGCTTTACATTAGCTATCCTCAAAACTCAACAGGGAGCTAGTGATACTGGATATAAACACCACAGCTATTATTTTTTGAGGGAGGTAACATTTAAGCTTCACAAACCAGCGAGCTACTTCCTGATTACTCTCCCTCAATCCTTATCACTAAACTAATTTATCATGTCTTTTCTCCTCCATTGTTAATCTCATACTCCCACACAAGGAATTAATCAGAGAGCAACAAACCAATACCTATGTTATCTGATATCATTAATGACATAWTTCTTTATTAACAAGAAAAATCTATTTATCAAAGTTCCAGCTTCAGGTTTTACATGCAGCTGATAGACAGGACAGTTGTGGGTCCAACTACAAAAACAGAACCACACTGAAAGGGCTCAGAAAAACATTTTCTTTGATCATTATCTGATAATCTTCCTGCTCATCTGGACAATTTTAGACTTGGACTACCATCTACCTGCTGTAAAACATTTGTTCAGTAGTTGAAGCTGGAGATACCTGACTAGGAAAACACTCAATACAATGAGAAGATGACCAAATACACAGTACACCAGCACAGAGGCCAAGGTCTAGTGCAGACAGGCCAGAAATTTGCAAGACAGAAAAATTAAATTAACATTACAGAACAGAGTACAAACTGGGTCGAAGCAAACAATGAGTCATTCAGGGGATAGTAAAGCACAGAATTTTCTAAGGAAAAAATGGCAGGTGGGCTTTGCTGAGAATGTTGGCGCTTTTTTATTTTAATAATCAGTATTTTCTGTTAAAATTAGATAGACTTTTTCTCCAAATTGTTTTTAACATAAAGGGTAAGTCATAGAAGACTACAAAATTATTATTTCTGATACCTACCTCTGCAAACTATCAAAAGTTAAAACACAGAAATAATTGAATAGAATATGCTGCAAATGTCTTATATTTTTATCTGATACTTCATTTGATACTCAAGGAGAAAATTGTGTGTTACTTTGAAGACGCTCCTAAATTAAGTTTCCTTGTACAAATTAGAAACTTTGACATTTATAATGAATTTTAATAGGGTAATAAACTCAGGGAATTTCGTAACTCCGTCCAAGATATGAGGCATCTCTGACCTACTAACAGCTTACGCTGAATGAAAGTCATCATTAAACTCTCATGAGGCAGCACACCAATAGATATTTTAGAGCGACTTATTTGAGTGATAAAGACATATGAAGGAAAAAACAGTTCAGCCTATTTTTAGCACTATCTTTACAAGGACTTCAAAAACACTTCACAACATTGCGGGATTTGCGTTGTACTCACAACTGTACAGCAGGATGCAATATTTGGTATTTTTCTTAAACACTAAATAGCCAAAGTTTTTAAAATATTTCCATTCTTTAAAAAAGCTACTTTTCTTCTCCCTTCTTCCAGAGTAAAACCTGAAAATTGACACCAATCAGGCTAAGTGCTCAGAAACCAGGAAATAAATAACAAGAACATCAAAAATTATACATTTCCACCTACCAGTTCCTTGGAGCTTGACTTCTTAACAGACTTTTTTGAATAATTAATCTGTAAAGCACGAAATGCCATATTCAGTACTTCTTGGCAACCCATACAATATAAATATAAAGCTTTAACATTATTTAAAAACAAAAACAACAAAAAAACCAGCTATAATCTGATACTTTTTCTAATTACGTTCCTCTTATTGAACCCTAATGCTACAATGCACTCAAAACCAAGTGCTTGCACTGGGTTTTTGTCTGAGTCTGCTGTTCAAAGATCTTGACCCAAGAAGTTTTCAGGATCATCTTCACCTCAAAATCTGAACCATCACATGATAAATTGCTGCTGTTTCCACAGGCTTCAGTAAGACTTATTTGTCCAGCATCTCTCTGCATGGAGCTCTTTTCCTCAGAATCCTGCCTGGCTACAAAGCTTCTCTAGATATCCCTCCCACAAATAGAACCTCTGAGTACAAACCAATCTTAGGTATTTAGATCCCCTATTACTGATGAGAGATTGATATAAAGGCAGTATAGAATGCAGCTTATGTGATTTTACAGTTTGTACGTATTCTCAGAGTTAACATTCCCCACATTTTTATCTTTAATTTACTATGATTTTACTCAGGACTAAACATGGGAATTTTTAATTAGTATTTTTACAGACTATTTCACAATAAAGAATGTGGAAATATAAGCAATACCATGGCACTGAAATAATCCAACAAATTGCAGTAGTAACACAATTTTCATGGAAGATATTTCATAAATGATGCTCAAAAAAAAATTTGAAGAAATTCCTTTTTTAGTTCAATCTTTTCTCAGTTACTTGACTGTCCATCTAATAAAAGCAATCACTGCACTCCTCTTATTGCAGTAACAATCAGTTACACCAACASCCACAATTTAGGTTTGTACTTTTGGAGGAGTGTTTTTGCCCTGGACATAATCATGAGTACTTATTCTCTACAGTTACAAGATTTCTAAACAAATATTTGTCTTTAACTTCTCCTCGTTTTTCTTAATATTCCAGCAGAAGAAAAGTCTGCCATATATATCTTTCCTACTATGAATAACTACTACCAAACTGAAACAAAGAACATTTTCTATCCCTCTGCTAGATAGAAAAGGAACATCTCCCACTACTAAATTGTGATTCCTAAACTAGTACAGTTATATGAGACATGTTAAAAATTGGCCCAAAGCAACAAATAATTCCGATTTCTGTGTGTCAGCTGGCTATAAGGAACATTTACAATCTCTTCCTAGAAATCAGTCAAATGTGTAAAAGAGAACCAGACTTGTTACAACAGGTAAATACAGAAAAAGGTAAGAGAAAATGCTAAGAATTCCTATTATAAAAAATTAAAAAGTCCCTCTTCTAAAAATTACTGAAGTGCTTTAAGTCAAGTAGGAGAGAGGTGTCTCTGCATACTATACACCACTGCAGCTTGTTTTTATAGTATTATAATGAAAGAAAGGTCTTATAATCAATTGTTCCATAGCCAGCTCCCATCCCTGTTGCCTAGCATAGGAAAGACTCCACCTACATCCCCATTCCAGCATAAACATTAAGTTGCTTCAACTCCACTGATCTGTACCAGTAATGGAGGAAGACTCCCAAAACCACTAAATCTCAAGTGCTCACTGATAAAGTGAGACAGGTTGGTAGAGATTTACTTGGTTTAGAAACTGAATTAATTTTCTGCTTTACAGAAACTGGATTTAAGTAACAGTCACAATAGCTAGTTTTAATGGAACACTATAGCTTTATAACAAAATTGGAGTTCATCATACTGTAAGATGGAAAATATGAATTGCAAAACAGAATGTTGTTGTTTAAGACTATTATAACTGAAATAGCAACAGGAGCCTTGGAGGGGATAGGAAGACCACCAGCTGCACTGCTATTCATACCCTGCTGGCAAATTCATGGAAAGGCATTTGCAAATGACTTCATAAAGGACACTTTGGCACCTTTCCAACAATAATAGCTTCCAAAACAAACAAACAAAACCCCCACAAAAAAAAAAACCCAAACCCCAAAAACCCCCACCCCCCCCCCAAAAAACCGCCACCCAAACCACAAATCCAAAACATAGTCCCATACTAGCTATTATGAAGAAAATTAACTCTATCCCAGCCAAAACCAGCACAAACAGTCAAACCTACCAACAACCAGGTCATAAATAAGTTACAGAAGCTTATAAAATGAATGGCTGCAATCCCCTGGCCAGCTGCAGATAATCAATGACCCTACAGATTGCCAGTTCTTGCCCTCAATATACAAACAACAATGCATCCACCAGGCTTGTCAAGACAGGAATCATTTGGGCAAAAGCTGTACTGGTAACACCTGCATTAGCATCAATCACGCATCAGAATGCTTCTTTCTCTTAATTAATAGTCCTTCCAACTCACCTAATAAAATCTATTCTATTAATTTCACTACAAATCAACAGATTCTGACAAAGCAGCAGTAGTCTCGACTCTTGAATTAATAAAAATTGTTATCTACATATTGGTAACTGCATGTTCCCAAGTTACTTTCCAAAAACAGATGTGAAAGAGAGACAGATGGAAACACTCACAAGTATAAAAATACAAACGTGTGCATGCACACGCGCGTGTGTGCTCCTGTGCGTGTGTGAACAAGAGATAAGCCATACCAGTAACAGTGAGGAATTCAGATTGAATTACACAAATAATTTAAGAGACAATACCGAAAGGCAAATATAAAGTATCTAAACATTTTAAAATTACTAAAATAGGCATATCACAGTCTACATAAGTAAAAATGTAGCAGAAGATCAGCTCGCAAAATCAGAACCTTTGTGAGTTTGAGTCAAATTAAATACTTGGTACTTTCCTTCATTTTGCTGTCTAGGAACACAGAAGGAAGAGGAGTTTGGAGGAGGGAAAAGGATTAAAAAAAAAAAAAAAAAAAAAAAATCATTTGACATATATCAACTTTTCATCTTTATTCATTTTGGTTTCACCACCAAGCCAAAACATTCACTGCCTATTCAGCTGTAACAGAAGGGAATCCTGCAGAAACTTGCATGTAAGACTTTCAGGGAAGAAGTACTGTTACTACCTTTTATCTCAGAGAAATTTAAACTATTGCCAGAATAGTCAGTCTACTTGTGCAAGACTCTGCAAATTAATTAGTAGCATTACTCACATGACCAGTAATATGAAGAGCACTTAAGAAATATAAGAGAAATTCTGGTACTATTACCACTGCATATTAGTTACTCCACAGCAACTCCACACACATCCTTGGACACAGACTGATTTTTACCATGTAACCCTGTGAAAGACTTCTAAAATCCTTTGGGTCATAAAACTGCTGGAGAAAGGGCTGCCTAAAAGCCAGTCAAGCGAGTTGCACAAAACTACCTCAAACAGAGCCTGAAAAGGCAGGGGGGATGGGGAACCCACACACTATTTTCCATCAAGTAATTTCAACTATTCATTAAGCCTTCAATGGCAGGGTTCCCACCCTCCTCCCCAGTAACAAGTACCACATACATCATCAATTAGCATGGCGAGGGAGTGGGGCGTTGGTATCATTATCCCCCCATCCTCCCCAAGGCTAATTTCAGCCTTTTCCCCTTTGACTTCTCTCCCAACTTCTTCAAAATCACTTAGATGAGTTCAGAAGAGCAACACTATGGGGTTTTTCCTTATTTTTAAGCATATACAACATCTGACCATCCATGTTTTGTAAGAGATTTATGAACAAATTCTCTCATATTTATTCCGCATAAAATGCCAGCCCTTGTCCTCCTCCTTGCTGTACATATTTGATGAAATAAAAAGTGGTTTTGAAAATTGTTCCACATCCTCACACTTCATTATTTCACCTCTCACTCATCTTATTAAAAGATGGCTTTATAGATGTCTTATAATCACAGTTGTTTGGGCTTTTTTTACATTATCAAAGGGTAAGATTTAATAAAAAAAAAAATTCTACTTTATTACATGCCAGATAGGCTTAGTTTGCAATGAAATACCTTCTGGTAAGCCAGCAAATATCCAGTAGGAAGTAGAGAAATATAAGGAGACATGCTACTCATTTTGAAGGCAAAATCAGAAAGAAATTTGGAACACAACACAGATACTGGTGCATTAATATGAATACTAGTTGCAGAATCAAAGCCTTTCTCAAATTTTACATTGGCTAAATGAAATAAGTTTTTCATTAAAAGTTATTTCTCAGTTTTGCGTCTTTTAACCGAGTATAAACACTCCTAAGGTATCAATAGCAATGACACTGCAGTATAGCTGTTTTCTCACCATTTGACCTAAAAGTAGAACAATATGAAAAGAAACACATATTCAAATGAAGGATATCTAAAAATAGCATTAAGAAGTTTTAGGACAGATGCCCTCATTTCTTGTGCACTGTGAAAGCTGATTTTTAAGCAAATGACATGAATTTTAAGAGACAAAGAGCAGCAGTAATGCTGCACCATTCCCGCTGCACTGAACAACAATAATGACACAAGTGGCAGAACATCGTAACTACACTTAGGTAAGGTGTTTCAAAAGAAACAGGATGATTTGATTTACAAATTAGGATTACAATATGCTTATAAAAAAAAAAAAAACAAGCGTGGATATGTATTCTTAAAATGAAGAAACAGAGAAACCTTTAAAACCAAAAATCTGTATACTTAGCTAAGAAAACAAAATTTTAATTTTTGTATTCATAGATGTTAAACTGGGAAACCAACAAGTAAAGACATGAGCCCTGATACTTGTTTTTGCCCAGTTTATCTACCTGTTTTAATAGATATTTAATTGAAAACTGAACCATGAAGGAGACAAAAGTAGCACTGATTATGTGTACAAGCAAAGAAAAAAGCATGTACATACAGCATAATTTTACAAGATCTCTCTCTTGTTCTGACTTATCTAATTAGAGCATGATTTTATCCTTGGTATTTCAATTTGTTATTGTCAAACAGTATCTGAATTTCAAGAACTGAGAAATAAGCTAAAATAAATGCTATTTTATAAACCATGCCTATGGAAAAAAAAATTTCCAGATTTTCATAATTCTCAACTTTTTTCCTCACATTGCTTTTTGTGTTCCTTGTAAACAATTTTCTCATAAGAAATTCTGTCAATTTAGGAAATTCTCATTTTGGTTAAAATTTGCCTTTGGGGTGCCATATTATTATTTTTAGTATCATAAGCCTAATCAGGGAATAAACCTGCTGTCAGATTCTCTGTAAACATGGATCAAAGCAGGATAGCTCAGTCAAGAGCCTGCAAAAGGCAGATGAGATTTTTAATGGAAACTATGAAATAACATCATTGCTGCAGACATGCAGAAGCATTAGCAAACCTGAAGCCTACCTAATGTTAAGATCTTTAAGACATCACAGTTAAAGAGATATTGTCAAGTATCAATGCAGATAATTCAGTAGCTATAAATGCATTTAAGGGGAGTCACTCCTAAGTGTAAAGGGCAGCATGACAGAAATCACAAGAGGTGCTTACCAGGTAAATTTAATTCTATATAATAATTTAAGTTTCACTAAAACTAGTGGACGTAAGAGCTGAGCTGACACACAGGATCAAAGAAGGAGTTACATATCTGTTTGTATAGAACAATGTAGGTCACCACCCGTAATTCATACTTGCACCTCAGGTGTTTAAAGAAGCTAAGCCACTAACATACAGGCAATTTTTTGGGGATGTCAGTACATCTGAGTAGACTTACTGTTTATGGAGCCATGTTCAACTTTATATTTCAAAGAAACAAAAGCACATACTGATGAAGCGGGGCAAAATCCAAGATCATCATGAGAATAAGTGCAGGAAGCAGCATCCTGAGAGCAGTTAACTGATAGGGTTTTCAGGTTAGGAGGTGACTGGAGAGGGTTGCGTGGAGCTGAGTGCAAATCAAAGTCATCTGTTCAATTCCTAGTGCATTAAGGGAAACAGATTTCTGTAGCCTTACAAATAAATAGATTTACTCCTAATAATTCTAACATCCTTTTCTTCTGATAACTTCTGAACTGGATAATTGGTTAGGCTAAAGGAATAGCATTAAGCAAATGCAGGATAGAAGCTGGCATCAGAGACAGCATTAGCATCACAACAGGAAATGAGATAGGGGAAGTAATACTAGAACAGATAAGGAATCCTAAAAACTGATGCAGTTTTCAGGACATAAGAGAGCTAGGATAAGGCTGCAGAACAGAAACTCAAGAGGCCTTTGCAGAAAGACAAACTTTACTTAAAAGGCAAACTTTGGTTGCATTTGAAGTATCTGTGACTGTCATTGATCTCAACAAACACAGGAATTTTATCATTAATAAACTCATTACTGGGAGTTGTACAGAGCAAGTACATGTATAGAAACCATTTCCTCCTATACTTGCTGTATCTTATCCTTGCCCCCTGATCCGCAGTGCATTCTCCTGTCATACTCTCTTTTCAAAAAAAGTAGTTATAATATCTGCACTTAATCTATGAGAAGAGAACTGCACAACAGCAGCACTTCTACATGACGAGAGATAGGCACATTGGTAGCACCTGGTATCCTATAAACCTTGTTAGGACAGTATTATCTTACTCTACTCCTAAAATGCATGCATTGCTTTTTCTTGTTCTGGATCAAGAACTTGCTAATGCACAGAACAGGAT
Organism: Phoebastria nigripes; assembly: GCA_035582835.1. Taxonomy (NCBI): domain Eukaryota; kingdom Metazoa; phylum Chordata; class Aves; order Procellariiformes; family Diomedeidae; genus Phoebastria; species Phoebastria nigripes. Next base: position 1,852,367 of record JAYKAV010002331.1, on the reverse strand, counting down.
TCAGCTACCTGAAACAAAACGTGAAACTGCTGACCTGTCACAAAAGTGTAAAAACTAACCATTTCCTTCCTGCTTCCTCTGACTTAATGGATTAAAAGAATTTGCTAAAAAACCAGTGATGAAGAACTCAGCATATGATCTGAATCTTTCTTCTTCCTTTCCATGCAGTGCTAACTAAACCCTTCAATCTCATCCAAATTCCACCGAAGAGATATTCAGGAATATCTTTTTTGGTTAGTTTGCTCTCTTCTTCCATGTCTTTTGAGACTGGAAGCACTAGTATCTTCATTGTAGTAATGGTCCTTTAGGTGGAGATTCCGTGTGACAGCTCTTATTTTTACCTGTTTTATTCCTCTTTTCAAAATAGCACACCACTTTCTCACAGATACTTTCCACCATTCAAAGCGGAACCATTCTTCCTGACTTCTTTTCCTTTTAGAGCAACAAAGAATTAACAACAGACTGTCAGAAGGGCTTGATGGTCAAGGACCAACAAAGACATTCAGTCAAAAATAAAAGAAAAAACAGGCAAGGATGATGCAGGAATCACAGGAGACAACCAAGCAAACTTCAGGGCATGGAGATGTGAAGGAGGGGTGGCAGCAGAGGAATGAAGTCAAGAAACTAGAGTGAAATGCAAGGACAAAGATCACAGAGAAAAAGCATACTAGGAACATGAATATAAACAATCCTTAGCAGCCACAACCCTTCTTATAGAGATGAGCCTCCATGGAACCAAGTACTGTTTATTTTGTGATTATGTGGGCTTGCTGTATTGTTGTGCCATTTTTTAATTTTAAAAATGTCATTAGAAGCAAAGATTTTACAAAAAACTTCTCTTTTTAAAGTAAAACATACATTCAGAGATTTTGCATGGTTGATAGAGAAYAAATCATTCATTGGCAAACATGGTTCTACTTACCGTAGAACCATCACCACTTCTCAGAATTCAATAAGGAACACTTTTCCTGCCCCCCACCCACCCCCTGCCCCTTCATCATCATTATCGCAGTACTATGGAATGAAACACACAGAAATAGCAGCAGCATACAGTGATTGCCGTTTAACTATCAGGCCTTGGTTGTTACAAGGTAACCTGGTTTTCTCACAAGAAAGGAAAAAAAAGCATTAGTTATCCTGGACAAGTACCAGCACAGTTTTATAGCACTTTGGGGATTATAAAGCTTTTAGAGATGCTATTATTTGGATGTTTTCCAGTAAGCACTAGATATCAAAAATAGCACCTCTACTCAGCTAAGTTGAACTACCTGTTTACCACTCATGAGAGTAAAATCATTTAATAAAAGTATTACGCAAAGTTCACTGAAAAAGCCAACACGAGACTAAAGATTCAGAGACCTTTTATACTTTTATGAAGTATTAATTTGACACGCACAAGGTTGAGAAAATTAGTTAGAAAAAGACCCAGATAGTTTTATAAATTAGGAAAAGAAGTTTGTGTTAAATTTTTATTGAAGGAATTAGACTTTAATAGCCAACCTATGTAATATTCTGTAAATCAGCAGTAGAGCCTGGCAACAAGAGCATAATAGCATGGGATTTAACACCATCGTCTTGCTAATTGAGAGGACCTGACCTCATCAGGGTCATGCACTGCAAGCCAGAATAACAACACTGCAAATTATCACTGCTTTGCAGATGCCAGTGTCTCCTACCTGTAAAGAGAATGTAACTAAGCACGTTACATTCTGTTGATTAAAAATTAATTTTTTCCTAGTCTACACCGTTTGTAGAAGCTTTAGAAATAGAAAAAACTATGGTAGGACAGAATGGTGGGGTACAAAGCTTTTTTTTCCCCCCACAATTCAAAGGTCTCAGTCATTTAGAAAATTAATATGCTGTTCCACATATCATTCATGTTGATATTCAAGTTAGTCCTGGAGCTTTCTGGGAGATGACAAACGAGAAGTTTGTAAGCAGTGATGTATATACACAGTATCGACCCAATGTTATAAACTTTACACATGCAGTTTGCCTTTACTTATACAAATAGTACCACTGAAGTCAATAAGACAACTTAAGCTAAAAACCTAACTCATACAAGAAAGGATAAGAAAAGAATTATATTACATATATACTTCAACATGTAGTTTTAGGACACTCGATCCCCAAGATTTCTTTCCCCATTTTTGAAAAACAGCATTCCAAATATATAAGCAAGAGGATGTGACTGCTGGGAATAAAGTTTCAGTTCCCTGTAGGTACTTTTCCTCTGATAAAGGTATATTCAGCATATGTATATACTGAAAATTCTACATTGCTGTTCTTGGCATTTAATTAGGGGTAAAGGAAAATGTGCAGGACTAGAATTTTAAGTGTTGGTTTAATAACCTTTATCCAGCTCATTTCTGAATGATTTTCTTCCTCTCTGGAGAGGCTTCTAATGTCAAACACTGGTATTAAGGTGAGTCATGGTTACTGAAGGGGCACAGAGAAGACACATGACAAAATTATTAATTATAGGGAGGGAAGGAGTCAGAGTATTCTTTTCACTCCATAAATGTCCTTCTAAAACAGAATATTTAATATTGAATTCAAATACACTTTCAGTAGTCAATAGCCATTAAAGTCTTACTGGTGTCAATGAAAGCTGGGGATTTAAGAATGTCATTTAAAAACTGTTGTAAATGAGACTTTTAGAAGGCATGGGAGATTTTGAGAAGGCACAAGCATTTTTTGTTTTTGTTTTTGGKTTTTTTTTTTGTTTTGTTTTTTTTATTATTTTTAAGTACAATAAAAGAAATTGGGCAACTATTCTATATCTAAGATATATAGTAAGTTAAACAACTTCAATACAGTAATTCGAAATATACTCATTCATACTACTGTTTGTTATTGTTCATTTTTCAGATTCCTTCTGTCCTGGTTTCAGCTGGGATAGAGTTAATTATCTTCCTAGTAGCTGCTGCAGTGCTGTGTTTTGGATTCAGTATGAGAATACTGTTGATAACACACTGATGTTTTAGTTGTTGCTAAGCAGTGCTTGCACTAAGTCAAGGACTTTTCAGCTTTCCATGCTCTGCCAGGTGCACAAGAAGCTGGGAGGGAGCATAGCCAGGACAGCTGACCCAAACTGGCCAAAGGGTTATTCCATACCATATGATGTCATGCTCAGTATATAAGCTGAGGAGCAGTGATCACTGCTCAGGAACTGGCTGGGCATCAGTCAGCTGGTGGTGAGCAACTGCATTGTGCATCACTTATTTTGTATATTCTATCATTATTATTATTATTATTATT
>JAYKAV010002331.1:1826384-1848686 GCA_035582835.1 Phoebastria nigripes | reverse complement strand
GGGGGGGGGGAATTGTGTTTTTACTGTAACCCATTTTATTTCTACTAAATTACCAGAGTTATGGAAACTTAAGAGTATTTGTTTATGCTTTTTTATTTTTTATCTTACTTGCAACCAGCTTCCCATGTGATAAAATAAGCACAAAACAACTTCTCTATAAATGTATTCTTGCAGGTGACATTAAATTATTATGCAGTACCTTATAATGATGACAATATACAAAGTAATCAAAAGCTAAAATGAATAGCGACAGCTAAAGAACATTAAATTCATGAGCACCATCCACGTGCCATTGCGGCCATTTTCTTTCTCTGAAAGCTTTTTAACATTGAGCAGTCTATGTTTGTGTTTATAATGCCAACGGAACATGAGTAGAAGAAAGACTATTTAAAATAAAGACCTTTGCAAAAATTCTAATAATTTTTACATTCCAGAACAATTGCTACAATCACGCTCATCTGCTTTAAGCCAATTGAAACAAAACAATTTCTAAGTTGAAAGACTCTTAGTGTTGAAAACTCTTCCTCCCCTTCCCTCTCCACCCCCTCTCCCCAAGATTAGGAAACTATGACACATATTTAAATGTTCTCTCATCTATGTACGACTATATATAAATGTAACCTATAAAAAGTAAACTTCTGTGGAACTTCACTATTTCACAGGAGAAGCAGGACTTCAAAAGTAAATTAAATAGCTTAGATTCCAGTTCTCTGGAATTCTACTTTTCTCTGGATTTCCTTGTTTGCTTGTTTTTTTTCTCTGAAATTCTTAGGTTTTTGCACATTTGGAGCTATAAAACTTCTAGGTATGATTTAACAAAGTAAGACTAACTAGAAATTACCATAAACATCAAGTGCAAGAATATTTTGTTTATAAATACAAGTGCAAACTGCACACAACAGCTGAGAGGAAAAGCCTTTTACAGAACACCAATATATCCACACCTCTTCATTACCTTTTTGCTTCGTTACAGCAAAATTTATTTCCCAAAATTTGGGGATTATTTTCTTCTCACATTATATCACCTGTCCAGAAGAAAACATAGAATATAATATAATATTAGAAAATTTGATTAACAAATGCACTAGACAATGCAATGACATTATTGCTAGAATAAAGAACCATTTTATGATTTGCTGTTCTTCACTGACTGTAAGGGTAGAGGCGCATGACACTTAAGTCTCCCCATGAATTTGAGAGGATAACAGGCATAATTGAAATTAAACTAGTTTTTAGCAGCTGAGAATCTGACTTTTACATTTTATTGCAATATATGCCACAAAAACATGTATTTGGAAAACAGCATGCCTTCTTATAAAAGAGCTCTCTGCTGCTGAAACTCCATCCCCGAGTTTGCTTCCCATTTTTTCCTCTTAAGCAGTTATGTATCATTATATAAAGATTGGCACAGCTTGGCTAGAGATAGACACATAAATTGCCTCCAGGCAACAAGTATCTCTTGCATGCTTTTCTTCGGCACACCCTCAGCAGCCTAATACTCATTTCTGTTCTCTTCCTGGCAAATTTGGTCACACTACCCACCCAATTTTACCAACTCTTCCAGTTGCTGCAGAATCCTCCACAGAGGAAATCACACAATGAGAAAGACCTGCCTATTCTGAGTACATGAAGGTTAGACAGATGTGACCTGCTTCACCTACCTTGTTTATTCAAAAGCCAAAAGGAACAATGCCAACATTAACAACTTAAGTCCTAACACATATCATGCCAATACTTCTGATCATTTTTCAAGGTGTCTCAAGTTGAGGAAATAATTTCTGCATAGCAGAAGAAATACTTTTAAAAGTAATGAAAATACAGCAGCAGATTTTGGTTTGGTTTTGTTTTTCGTAAAGCTACAATGCCCATGATTTTAGTAATTGGAGAAAACTAAAGCCCTTGTTCCTATAAAGCTTTCAAAAAAAATGAAAGTTTTCTACAAAGCTTTCCTCAGAAAACTGTATGTCTCATCTCCATTGCAAAACCATAGCAAGCCCATCTTTTAAGCAAATTTACACTTAGAATTAAATCCTGTTAACCAAATGTAAAGCCAAATAAATTCTGAAACTGCGATATTAACCACACTTCACACCCCTCAAAATCATACCTTTTAACAGAAGTTCCAGATTCAATTAAAGTAGTGCTATCATCAGCAACACGGTTTCATTTGATACAAGTTCATGAAAACTATGACACTGCTATAATTAACGAAATAAGAACTGGAATAAAAAGACAGCAAGATCCCTGAAATATAAAGCAACAAGCAAGCACAAACTTTAGCCAAGGGCTTGCAGGTCAACATTGACCGTCACCAAAACTTTAATTTCCATTAGATAAAAAGGATAAATTGCAATCCTACAGTGAGACCTAAAACAGTATTCCAATACAAAATTTAATTCATTAATATTACAGATGATCATCTAAATAAGTCCAATTTATATGCCCGCTCACAACATTTAATCATAGTGTATGCTTTGTGTACTTCCTAACAAGGCAGTGAATACTAAAATCAAAAAATGTATCTTACTTCATAACAGTTATCCTATTTCATGTTGCAGAAACTGATATACATTAGTTGCTGTTAGACTATGATTCTATTTTAGTATGAGTTCTTTGATGAAAAAATTGTGAAGCCATTTTGACTACAGAATTGTATCACTGCAATACTGCTGCTTCAGAATGGAGTTTGCCTTTAGTTTATAAAACGTACAAGAGTAAGCTCTGCTACCAGTCACCCAACTGCTAATCATTATAATCAAAGCAAGCATCTTCTGTCTGTAACAGTCCTCACCTCTACCAGTCCACACCTCTAATTTCCTCTTGCCCAACCTCTAGCTTTGTATTTCCTCCAGTCTTTCCTCTTCCCTGTCCTGTGTGTCTTCCCTAGTCTCCAACTGGTTTTGACCACCCATATGATTTTTCATTGTTTTGCAATTCTTTTCCTTACAATAGGCCTGACTGTGCCTTCTCTTCCATAATTCTCAGGGGTACCAAATACAAACTCTTTAGCATCATCACTCCTGTCACAGTTAACACATTAAGTGTTCGATTCTTCTCACCTGGTAAAACATATGCACAGAACATTGATTTTTTTTTTTTATTATTATTATAATTAATCCTGACACAAAAACAATGTTTTCTGCCCTACTGGAGTTCCACCCTAAGAAGAGTTAAGAGTCCCCTATTTTATGCAGCCAGCTCCTCAAGGACAACAATCTTCCCCTAGACTATGGAATGATTATTTGCAAGGTAATGTTTTATATCTCATGTAGAATATTTAACAGGATTCAAAAAACCACACTGAATCAAGTAAGAAGCATATCCATTTTTAATTAAAAATAAACTCTCTAAAATATCCCCATGGATATCTCCTGCTTCCCTCACCCATGATCATAGAAGAGAATAAAAACCTCTAAAAATACAACACACAGTGTGAAAATACAACAACACACTCCCTATTTCCCCACTGCCCTTTCTGCATTACTCAAAAAACGTAAAATGTTATGCGCATCTCAAGTTTACAACGACAGATACCTAACATTTCATGGTAAGGCCTACTTTGCCAATATTCACTTTAAAGATAGAATTTGCTTGCAGACCCCCAAAAATACAGATTCTTAAGCACGACAAATACACAACCCTTGATTTGAAGTCATACAGACCCAAAACTTAACCTGCCAGTAGCAAGTTAAGTTAACCATAAGTTAACTTAACCATAGCCAGAACAGTAGTTGCTGCTGCTTGGATATTATTACAGAACAAAGCACAGGCTTATAATATATTCGTCTGGAATGATCTATGACAATATCATGTATTAATTCAATAAATTTTCAGAAAGCTATAATAATCTATTTATAATTATCTACTATAGTCTGCAAGTACCTACATCCGTGTAATAATTTGTTACAAATACCAGTTACTGCAGCTTAAAAGCAAACTCACTCCGTTTTGCTGAATTGGAGCCCAGGAGCTGCATTTTAGCCTCCCATCTATTATGCTGAGCAGACTTCATTATGAATTGTATTCTTTGAACTAACACTCTAATCGCCATTTAAGCAGGAAGCTCGTGTAGAAGAAAGCACAAAATAATGTTAACATATCAAATATAATTTAGGCTTCCAAAATGAAATATTTCCATTAAAAGTCAAAAAATCGATGATGTTTTTGTCTAGGAAACACTTTATTTGCATTATGGAAAGTCTATATTATCCTGCATTCAAGTAATTCTTCAAGTTAGTTTGCCTGATACAATCCTACTTCTTACAAACATCAGAACTTAACTCTGCCAATGAATCGCATTTATGAAAAGCGCAAGTTGTGAATGCCAAAGGCCATGTTTGTCAATGAGAAAAACAATACATGCTTTAAAAGATGACAAACAGTTTTTATGAAAGCCATTCCTGCTCCTTCCATTACGGAAAAAGAAATCACAGTGGGAATACTAAGCTCAGCATATACTCGGCAGCACACTGACCAAACATGCTATTAACTATAGAAAAGGCTGTTTCTGAACCTTTTTTCCTTAAAGAAAGTTTTGATTTTTCAGTGATTACAGGTCCAATGATGAAGGCAAGTGGAAGCTACTTATTAGAAATAGTATATCATCATCCCTGCACTCTGTGTTTTACCATATCTCCTACATCAAATGCATTTCTTCTGTAGCTTCCAATACATACCTTTAGCCTAGAACTTCCTCCACGTTCCTTAACATCTCTTGTTCCCAGTTATGCCTCTCATTTTCTACAGCTTCCATTCACCTGGCTGTCTACTCTTCCACCATGTCCATCTTTAAAAAAATTTTATTTGATCCTGAAAAACTTAACAAGTCTCCTTCACTGCCCCCCTTAAAGGCATAATCTGCACTCTCATTATGCAAGCTCTTTTTCTGGCTCCCTTCAACAGTATTCAAGCTCTTCCTTTGTGTGATAGCAATCATTTCTGACCTTATCACCAGGAGACAGAGTTTGTTGTTGTGGGGTTTTTTTGTCGTTTCTTGTTGTTGGGTTTTGTTTGGTTTGTGGGTTTTGGGGGGTTTTTTTTGGTTTGGTTGTTTTTTGTTTTTTTTAACACAAATATAAAATATGAGAATGAGAAAGGTTTTCTAAAAATAACAGAGCAAAAAAACCAGTTTGGTATTTATGATGAACCTTCTGCTACCAGTTGACAACCAGCAGAAAAAGGTGTCAATAAAGATCACGGTTTTGAATATAAACAAAGTCTTTTGGATATTAAGGGCCGTACTCATGCATGAAACCTAAAAAATAGGACACAAGCATTAAAATATTCACAGAGGAAGCAGAGAAGAAAAGTGCTGATGGAGGTTTCTTGTTCCCAATAATCTCTGCTTTTGAGACAGCTGGTTGCTGTGTTCAGTACTGTGCAGGACTCCACACCAAAATGCAGAACTTTACGAAAGCAAAGGCCAGATGTTACAGGGGTTAGGGATCATCACAACCAGATCTGAGCGCACAATATCTGCGTATAACCTTGTGGTCACACACAACTGAAAGTGAGTATTTCTCTCAAATCTGAATTTCCATGCAAGTATAGAATTTAAGAATACTACATGCTTGCGGACCATTTTAGCAATCCAGTAACAGATTTTAAGATGTGTGGGGCTGTTCTCTGGAATTATTAAAAAAATGGAACACAGAAGAGTATGCTGTAGTTTAGCTGAATTTGTCCATGTAATAGGTTTAGAGACAAATACTTCCTTTTTATTTAAACATACCTTTAATGTTGAAATAACATGTCACAAGTCAAGAACCTGCATTTAAATAGGTAGGCCAATATAGCCATCAGATAGTCTGTCATCTCCTTAGTCCCTGTTTCAGTATTAATCTTCACATATTTATTATGTAGCCCCTGGTCAATATAAATTGGAAGTGAAGCAGGTATCCTCCTGCAAAGGAGAGAATGGTTAGTGTTTATCCAAGCCAGGAAAAATTAGAGGTCACCGCTGCTTTTTAACAGGAGAGTAGAGGTGATCTGGTGGCTTCAGCCTTCCTCTTGCCCTATTATCCTTTGTTCTGTAGACCCTGTTGATCTGGAATAAAGAAAGAAAAAAAAAAAAAAACCATACCCTATCTCTGTTAAGATTATTTTCACCACACTCAGAACTTTTATTTTTTAAAGCATATATTTCTGACAACTTTTGTCACATTTGTATTTGACTTAACTTCAGAACTCTTTCCCAGCCTCTGTAGGAACAGTAGGCTTTGGAGAACACGAGAAAAGCCTGGTATCATAAATGTAGACAGAGACTACCTATGAACATATACAGTTCATTCTTAAAAGTAAGAGTAAGAAGTTTGACCTTGTTGCAATGCAAAACTGATTGGAACAAAAATGAGCTATCCAGATAAAGCAAGGTGGAGGAGAAAAGGAGGGAGAAGAAAAGATGACTTCACCAGCAGCATTCAGATGGACTGGACTTAAGGTGTTTCATTAATTACGTTTATCATAAAAGTAGTAATAAAAAACAACAGTTCTGTATATAAGAGGGATGCTTCCTATCTATAAATGAAACTTGAAAATAAAATCAACCACCTTAAATTTAATATTCTCATAGTATTCCCCAATACTGAGTCATGTTTGATAACACTAGAAAGGGCTCACTGAACTGAAAATATGAACAGAAATTCCAAATGACAGAACAAAGTACTGTGCGTGACTCAGTTATAAAAGTTTAACATTTAAAAAAAGTCATCCTAGTTTGTCAGCAGCACACAACATAACCAATGTAAAAACTCCCCTAGGACCTGAATTTTTAAGATTTTGTTGTTATTTAGCTTTATTGGTTTTGCAGGAGTGGGGAACGGGATGGCGAGTTTTTCTATATTTTACTAGATGAAATCCCATATACAAATTCTTTTTCTTGCACTATTCTTGCTTTCTGTGTCTGTGTTCAAGCAGTCAAGGGATCTAACTATCACTTTCACTGAAAAGAGAAAGAACTGATAAAATAGTAGATTCTTTATATTCTCTTCAGCCATCTCTGTCTCTCCACAGATGCAACATAGTGAAAGGTTAGATCAGCTCCACGCCACTGTGTCACAAAACAACAATCCGCAGTTACACTATTTATATCTCTTAAGAGAAAATAAAATTTGATTGGCTCAAAGTTCTTTTTAGTTTCCCTCCCACCCCAGTATAAACCTATCACTGAATTAAAGTGTTAAAAGCAACTTTTTAAAAATATAATAAAAAACCCAAAATATTTAATGATGTAAAAATTGGTATACTACAGTATTTTTTGCTTTTTAAATAAGTATTTCATTTTCTACAGTAGAACAGACAAATTAATAATGTAGTATTTTCATTTGCTTTAATGATAACCTAACTCACATTCAGAAAGGACAGGGGATATCATACGGAGCTAAGACAGGAAAGACTTACTAGAATTTGTCAAGATTTTACAAATGGGTAGTAAACATTGCTTATTTCTCATATAACTGTATTCAGGACAAATCTGTTATATTCTGAGCAGTCAGTTTGATCCTAGAGTTCTACTTTCTCTTTTTGAGTGAGAATGCCACTGATTAACCAAGGAGACACACTGACACCAATAATAGGACAAGGGCCTCTTGCCAAAGCAGCAGATAATGGGGGACTAAAGGTTATCCTAAGACAGCCAACATTGCTGAACACGTCTAGAGGACATAGTCTGTGGTCTTGTCTCTAAACGCCCACTGTAGCAGACAGTTCTGCAAAGCATTCTATTCAAGGCTTCAGGAGAGTCATTGATTAGACAGTGTACATGCAAACAACACTGCCTCAATGCTTCCTTCATTGTACAAGCCTTAAGTAGTGCAGCTTGCATCACTCCACCCTACTAAGCTCTAATTGATATTTGCTAGTAAAGTTATACTTTAGATGAATGAGATCAGAGATTTGCAATTTATTTTCAACTTGAAGGAAACTCAAAGGGTTTTACTAACTCATGTACATAGTGACCTATTATTTTAAAAGGATAAAACTTTCTCTTTTCTAAAAATATAATTATACCGCAAAGTATTGTAATTTATTAGATAAACAGTACTTTAACATATCTTAAATGGAATACAGAAACAATCATGAATAAACAACCAAGGTTCATAAATACAAACTTTTTTTTATAGGTGACCAACAGAAAGCAGCCTCCTTTGGTTTGCTTGATTTGCAGAAGCAAAAAGGATACAACCAGACACTCCCTTTAATAAAGTGTTTCCACTAAGCATGATTACTGTCCAAATCAATTCTGTTCAGAAGTGGATCTTTTAATTACTAATGAAAGTTAATTGGAGCCTCAAACTCCACCCACAAAAAAAAAAAAAAAAAAAAAAAAAAAAAAAAAAAAAAAGAAAAAAAAAAAAAAAAAGCCAAAAAAAAAACAAAACTCCACCCAAAAAAAAAAAAAAAAAAAAGAATAGTTTAACTAATTCAAAGTTTCTTCCATTTCAAATTGCCATAATATTGGGTTTTAGAGACAAAATATATGCCAGCATCCATATTAAGTCTTCAAGATATTAAAAGCAAAAGCAAACCTTTTTACCATGACTTCCTTTTAAAGAATCACCTGTCATACTGAATRTGATTCTCTGTATGAAATGATACTACACAAGTGATAACATATTTGAATTATAACAAAACCAATGGAAGATTGTTGTTCTATATATTATTGCTTTTGATATTTCTTTAGCAATTGTCATTGCGGTCTGTCTAAACAATTCTCTGTGCACTGACATTCACAATAATGTGTTTTCATCATAAAGTTAGACACTGTCATTAGGTTTTGCGGAAGGCTATATTTACAGTTCCTAGCCATTTTTATTACACCTCATTTGCATCATTGGGATGTGAATACAACAGTTTTTACATCTGTCAGCTTTAGTTATATTTACTTGAATACAAGCATTAATAACAGATTACTGGAAATCTGTAGAGAGATGATGAATTAGTTATGTTCTTATTATCCAACACTGGAATGGGACCAAGAGAGGAGGGTTTATCACATTCTCTGCTAAGAGAGAACCTATCCATCAGCCATAACAATCTTCTACAAAGCTTGAGAAACACATAGTTATTCAGATTTCATTATTTCACAGCTGATATTTTACATACCAGCTCTTAATATACCTTTTGATTTCCTAGAATTGTTTGGTAAAAAACTTATTTGATTGTCAATAGCTGCAATAACTTGAGATACAAGTAGAAAACGTACTTAACCTACTCGAAAGCCTACTACTTTTCATATTCATCTACTAGTATACAGAGGCTATGAGTACACTTTTTTTCGCCCCCTTTTACACTCTCTTGCACTTAGAAGCAGTTGTCTATTATGGAACCTTACCAACAGACGAAAGTGTTGGGGAATTTTTATTGTACACCTTGAGGTGAATTAAACACACATTTGTGCACACAGACCACACAAACTGTCCCACCCCTGTCCCCAATGAGGGTCTTTGCCTCATAAGGCTCTGTAGAGAGGAAATGGAATCACCTGAGGATACCTGCAAACAAAACAAACCTCAGTCTCCAAGGAGTAGAAAGGCAGGCACGCTCTAGCAGAATAGCATCATCCTAGCTACAAAAAATAGATATACATATACTGAAGGGGGGGGAATCTATTTTAAAAGACTGGAAGTTATGACTATGATAAATAATAGTCTCTGAATTCTAGAGTTCAGCTAGACTCAAGCCCCAAACTGCCCCCTTCCAAAACATCAAATGATACAGGTTTTTTAAACAAACCTAGTTCCCTCTTTTTATATATATATATATACACACACTCTCTCTCTCTCTCTCTCTCTCACATATATATAAAATATATATATAAAATGCTTTTCATTAAGAAAAGCAATTTTCTTATATATCTATTTATATTTCAAAACATCAGTGTATTAATGCTAGAAAGCTCTCAGGTAAGAAATATGAAAAACTGGAAGGAAAAAAGCTACAAATAAGTGTTGTCTTAAGGTTCTCTAAATTTCAACCAGTTAAGCATCAATTGTCAGAGAGCGCAAGCTGCTTTGTAAGCTTCTCACAGATATGAAAACCCTCCTCATTTATTCATGTCACTGGCGAGTTCTACTCCAGGGACAGCTGCAGTTAGGTATCCCCACGTTCAGGAGCAAGCATCATTTCTACGTAGCCTAATTCCTGAAATGTTCAAAAGAACAAAGGAAGATTTTGACCCAATGAGAAAAAAAGGCATGACAAGTTGAACGTCAAACAAAAAACATCTGTCTACCCAATAGCTGTGGCTTTTTCCTCTGCAGTTGCACTGCTGATTCCAATAGCAAAAGTAATGGTCATCGTTTAGTCTACACGGACAGTAATAAGGCAAATCAAAACCAAGCATGAAAATACCTGACTGACAAAAGGTTTTAAAAGCATAAAACTAAATCATCTGAAAGATCAAAACAGTAATAATTGCATTCTACACACAGCCTGAACAGTATAATGAGAAATGACAGCTTCCTTCTTTAAACTTTACCTTTCAGTTCAGCCCTACAGTAAGACCACCACCCACACTGCTGCTGACCTGTGCAAGACCACGTTTGTTCCCACAAAACCCCTGCTGGGATTGCAGCCCAGGTTTCTCTCTCTGACAGGCTCATTGCCTACCCAGTAGCAAAGCACAGCAATCTATAAGAAAGAAGGGCAAAGTCAGCTTAAAGACCTGCCATCATACCACTCTCCCTATATCAGAAATGAGCTTTGAACATAACATCAGCCAGCCATCAGAAACCCACCCTGCTCCAGTGTTCTGCCTCTCTTGCCCAAGGAGCAAAGAATGCCAGAGAAGTATCTCCAGAGAAAGATATCTGTGAGGCAATCTGCTTCTCATTCACATGTCATCTGTTCATTTGTGAATTGGGCAGTACTGAAGAGGAACGAGATCTTACTCAAACCTGGTTAAGATCAGTCTGAAGGAGTCAAGCAGACACCCCTAGCGATTAGCTTAGGTACTCTGTAACTGAGATCCTAATCCAAATACGGCAAGCTTATTCAAAGCCTTTAATCTGAAAGCTTCCCTTCATACAAAGAGGAGACTGCTTTGAAAACAGACATTATATCTGCTTTGGTACTGATACCATCTGATGCTCTCTGCAAGTCTGTGCACAGCAATAGCCCCCACAAGGAAGGTTTAAATTCAGGTCTAGGCTCAAACTCTGTTGCTAACCCTCTAACTACTGAAGACATCTTGAAGGAAGATTAATTCTGCATAAAAAGTATGTAAGAACAATTTATCTTTCAGGGACAAGAAATTTGGGAGGAAACTCAGGACATAGATCAGCTATATAAATAGCATCTTTATACTTGAAGAAAGACACTATCAGGACAAATTTATTGGCTAATTAAATTCAGTGCCCTATACAATTAAATTCTCAGTCACGTTTACTAAACATATCACTATCAGTGCAACAGAAACCGCATCAGCCCGTTTCAACATAGCAGTGATATATGGTATCTAACAAACTGAATTAATCCTGCAACAATAGCTAAGAATTATCGGAATCAAGACTACGTAAACGGAGACCCAACTGTTACTACACTAAATCAAGTTTTTGTAATTATGTCACATTGTCTTCACAGTATGGTATGCCTTATATCTGTAAAATTAGAATACCTCATAGTCAGTAAATATATTATTTTTACTTCAACTTTTTAGCACCAGTACATCTCAGCTTTTCTTCACGCTTCAAGAAACGTTTCCTATGACAATGCTCTACACAGCCAACAGTCATCCTACTTGCCTGCTATATGCATATTTTAAACAATTCATTTTTTCTGTTAACAAGGAAACAGTCCATTAAAATGTGTGAGCGAAGGGGAATGGTGGGGGGAACAGGAACAACTTTATTTTTAAATCTAGGGATAAGACTAGTTCCCCTTGTTGTTTTCAAGCATTTCTTTTCCCTGGGAATTATATACTTGTTTACTCCTCTATATCTTGGAGGGGGAAAAAAAGAAAAGAAAAAAGAAAGGAATCTTTAGGGACATGCTGCCAAGAAGCTGAGAATCTCAAAGGCTACATTAATCGAGGAAAATCTATGCTTTCAACACTTCACAACTTTCACACTGAAAAAAAGTCAAGAGAATGAAAAAAAGCACTCTTCCCAAGAATGTTGAAGCTTGTTAAAGCAAATTTACAAGAACAAAAAATCTACAAGAAATAATATTCACAGATAAACCATTTTCCTTATGTCACATTCACTCTAAGAACAAAATAGTCCCTGGAAGAGTGACTTGGTGGTCAGCTGTCAAAATGAATTTTAATTTAGCAGTAGCAATAGGCAAGGTATGTCAGTCTAAGCGCTCAATAAAAACCATGAAGACCTCCTTGAATGAAATGCTTTTAACATAAGTTGTATCCATAACAAAATTTTAGATCTTCATCTCTGCAAAGAAAAAAGTACTATGGAATACTTTCTTATTATTATTATAAATTTTAAAATACATAAGTTATGAAAATTACCATTTGGATTTTCTTCTGAAAAATACCATTTGTCCTCTATTTTTCCATATATCTTTGTAAAACATACTGATGCTTTTTCCAAAAATAGACCAATTGCCTAGACAGTCCTGAGCACATTCACTTCTCTGAAGACAGCAGCTGCTTTGTTTCTATTCTGCAGAAGTATAGCACGAAAYGTTACTAGCTAGGCTCTGGAAGTAGCTCATGTAATTTGCTGATGTTTACTTGATTATTTTTATACTAATTTACTAAACCACCTTTCTTTGGCTAAATGGTATAAGCACTTAAGCTCCTTAATACACTCATGTAGCTGAAACAGCAGAAGCTGCTTACCAAGTCACTGGATCATTTGTAAAGGCCTATGCTAGAGTTTACTCTCGGAAAATAATCAAACTTTAAATGGTAGAAGTGTTTTTACAAAGCCTGGGGCATTTCACTGATTTAACACCCCACTCCCCCACCCCAGCTTTGTGGAGGTGTCAGAAGGAAAAAACTTTAAAAGGCCAAAAAGCTATTATGAGTTTAATCCTGAGAGAGCAGAAAACAAGACCGTGACCTAGGGAGCCAGGTCTGGAAATAGTGAGCAAGGTTTTCCTTACTGAAGCTATTACACTCGCAGCTGGAGAAGGAAGCATGCGTATTTTACTAGAAAGAGGCTAGAACCAAAGAACTAGCTGACTTGTATCATCATTTTCTCCTGGGAGAATACTTGCAGGCCAGTTTGTTAGCTAACCACTGAGGTAGTGGACAGCGCACCAGCTTCACACCACCACGACTCCTAACCTAGCTCAGTACTTCTGGAAGCCAAACAGCAACAATCCTGAAAGGAAAAGTCCAAGATCTGTCTTATTCTGGTCCATGTTGCTCAAACAGTCCAAAAATTAGTTTTTAACAAAATAAAAATGTCCACTGGTAAGCAGCACTAATCAGATCTGAAAAAAGCAACTCTGCAGGGACTTATGAAGAGGTGTTAGTTGCCATGTTATTTAAGACGTTACCATAGTCTACAAGAATTTCAGATTTAAGGGAATAGTGAGACAGGGATAACAGCTTGTCCAACATGCTGCTTTTTCAATTCAACTGGATAGGAAGACTAACCTCTTTTGAAAGAGATTCAGCTCTCATGCCTGCTTTTTGCCTTGCTTCCACAGGCTTGTTTTCAGATAAATGTAATTCAACCTTACTGAAGCATTTAAGAAGCTCTAAAAGCATTCATTTGAAAATATATAACATGAACTAAGGTGGTTATGTTTTACAATGTAACATGTGAACACAAGGACTGAATAATTGTATCAGCTTCTCTGAAACTTTTGGGGGGAGAAAGAGGGAATTTAGAGAATTTAGAGAAGGGAAATGAAAGGGGCAGGAAGAAGAGGAGGAGCTAACTGAAGATAGCAGGGGTTACTCTCCTGCAAATACTGACACCACTTCACTGTGCACATGCACATAAACCTTCATAACACCACTACCTTTAATATGAAAATTTGAAGATAACAGTCGTAAGATATTATAGTACTTTCCACTTAAGACAAAAGTTTTCTCGGGACATTTGATGTTAGGGATTGATGTTTACTCTTCCACTCTGATAAAGCAAGAACTTTTTAAAGTTAAAATAAGGCTTCAGTAATATAGTAGTTTTAACTCTACAGAACAAAAAAAACCCCACATATTATAGCCAAGTAGACACTTTCAACATTTTCTTCTAAATCACTGCAAAAAAAAAAAAAAAAAAAAAAAGTCAAGATATACTCTGAAACATTTCTATGACCCTACCCAAAAAAACAACCACCAAACCTTTAATTTCAAATCCATTTTAAGTCAGTGCATCTGTACTCCACTCACTGATGTATAAAAGTGTCTACATTAATAGGCATGCAGTTATTCATATGATTTTCACCTTGGGTAGAAAAAGACCATAAGAATTTCTCAGTCCATGAAAATAACTGAGTAGGTGACACGTGTTTTAAACAAATACTCTGAGAACACTGACCTGAAGTACTTCACAATTAATCACGATGCACAGATGGTATTGTACGAAAAGTACAGATATTCTTAAAGCAAGCCTCAGCTTTTCAATTCTACAATAGCAATTGTTCAGGAAAGAGAGGGGAACTGAACACAAATGCAAAAAGGGGAAAAAAGCAAGGTAATTACACATAACCAAAAATGTTAGTACTAATAATGTAAGCTTACAGAGGACTACATCTTCCTGCTCATAAAACTACAGAAATAAGTGACGGATTTAAAAAAAAAAAAAAAAAAATCACCATCAAATGAAATTGTATTTGCATATACCTGTCTCCATAAGTAGTATGAAATCTCTGCTTTGGGTGGTTCAGGGCTGCCTTTTTAATCTTCTGATTTTGGAACCCACAAATACAATTAGTTAAAACCTTCCAATAATGATGAAACTGTCTCTCCGCATTTCAACAAAACATTTTAATTCCTCATGTTCAAGTTCAGCTGATTAATTTCTTATTTAAGAAAAACATACATATATTTGAGAAGAATTGTTCATGATACTTTGTCGGGAAGAGAATGGTGAAATGTGTTCTAATTATATAGTTCCCACTGGAAATTACTTTTTATTCTAAATTTGATATAAATCAGTAACGGAGAAGGAAGGTAGCAAGAAACATTTCAATAATACCAAAGTTTGGTTTTAAAATTAACAGTTTTGCCCATCTAATAAACCTATTCTGAAAGAGTTAATTTTATATCACTATTCTTAAAATTAAGACCAAAATATAAGTTTCAGTTTCTGCAATGCAATGTTTCAATTCTTTCTCAAACCTTTTTTCCTTGTTTTCTTATTTTTTTTATTCTAATTAAAAGTCATCTTTAGCAGAAAAGACACTAAACCACAATGACCATGTTCTGTTCCAGACACAACACTTAAATTTTGCATACACAGCACCACATAAAATATCAGCATAATTATAGTTTTTACTTTTAAAAAATTAAAAATAGAAAACATCAGTTTGTTTTCTTGCCAATCTTGTGTTGATTATTTGATGGACATAGATCATTTGGGTTTTTTGAAACCTTGGAAAAATCTTCAAATGTCACAGCAGTAAGTGCAATAAGAACTTAAGAGAACTTGTTTTCCATAAATTACACACAAAATACTATTGTTCAAACAATATTTTCCTTACATTAGTAATTAATCAGCACTTTCCTCAAAAAAAGTCCAGTGAAATCTTGTAGCAATGCAAATTGTACCAAAAACATTTTTCACCGATTAGTTTTTCATGCTACCTGCTGTCATTTTAAGCATCAACATGAAAAGCCTCAAAACACTGCACTACAAACCTCCTTTCATTGCCTTCCATCAAAAGGAGATGTCTTACTCTAAGTTAGAAGCATCCTGCCCTCCACCCAATTCACCATACGTAACTTTTACTTTATGGTACAGCAGATGCTTCTGTGCAAATTCCCCAAAATTGAACTTATTCCCTTGTTCATAGATTCCAGACTAATGTTTTTTTATGGTAGGTATTTGAAGAACCAGACAAACTATTGATTTATGGCAACTAACCATTGACTACTTCCATAATATCATCTACAGAAAAGAACCTATCAAACGATTTAACTGACAAAATCAACAAATGCAAGAGGCAGCATGCTTCATTGACTACAGTCAAGCATAACTGTTAAGGCAGTATTTAAAGATCTCATATATCACCCATTTGAATAATCACAAACTCTGTATGATTTCTTGTTTCTCAAACAAATGTATAGTTCAGTGTCAAATTTAAAAAAAAAAAACTGTATTTGAAAATCATAGAATCACAGAATAGTTTCAGTTGGAAGGGACCTTTAAAGGTCATCTAGTCCAACTCCCCTGCCGTGGGCAGGGACATCTTCAACTAGATCAGGTTGCTCAGAGCCCCATCCAACCTGACCTTGAATGTTTCCAGGGATGGGGCATCTACCACTTCTCTGGGCAACCTGTTCCAATGTTTCACCACCCCCACTGTAAAAAATTTCTTCCTTGCATCTAGTCTAAATCTACGTTCTTTTAATTTAAAACCATTACCCCTTGGTCCTATCACAGCAGGCCCTACTAAAAAGTCTGTCCCCATCTTTCTTATAAGCCCCCTTTAAATATTGAAAGGCTGCAATAAGGTCTCCCTGGAGCCTTCTCTTCTCCAGGCTGAACAATCCCAACTCTCTCAGTCTTTCCTCATAGGAGAGGTGTTCCAGCCCTCTGATCATTTTTGTGGCCCTCCTCTGGACCCACTCCAACAGGTCCATGTCTTAATATTGGCATACTATTTACTTGGTAACCTTCTTATACATAAAGGTAAGATAGGAGACTGCAAAATGTGACAAGAGGTTTTTTGTTTTGGTTTGGTTTGGTTTTTTTGGTTTTTTGTTTTTTAATTATACAGGACTCACTATTTTTAAGGTTGTTATTATTACAATATTACCCTCAGAGTTCTTTATTTCCAGAACATACATCCTCTGAGACAGCCACACATATTCCCAGCTTTGGCAATTGATGCAAGATCCCCTTCCAATCCACAGTTGTCTTTATATTGCACTTGCAAACACACAGATAAGATAGATGAGATTTGGCCAAGATACAGAGTACAGGTACCAGAGGAAAAAAACAAAAACAAACCCAAACCCGCTCATCTTTCAACAGTCAACTTGCTTGCTGTCCTAAACAACCCTTTGGGATTTTTTTTTGTGTGGCAGAGAAGAAAATCCAGTGACTGGGAAATCATTTTGCTTGAGGAATTTCCATAATATTGAAGTGAAGACGCTGCTGCTGTGAAAAGCTGTAACCATTGTTTGAAAGAACTACTGTGAGGAGTGCCATTGCCATTATGCAGAGGTATATAGCTCCAGACTGTCTATCTTTTACTTCTGTCCCCTAGGGTCACTTCCATTCCTTATAGTCATTTCTATTTCAGGTGGATTTGAAGAAGGAGAAGATTAAACCCTATTTACAACCATTTTGCTTTTCATCTGAATTTGCACTATAATCCTCATTCTTCACAGGAGAGAAGAAAAAAAAAAAAAGAAAGAATCAGTTACACTCTATAGACTAAAGATCAGGCACACATCATGAATAGTCTTCTAAATTAGATGATGTTTCCTATTCACTGCTACTTTAAATATTAGTACATATTAAAAAAATTAAATAGAGGTACAAACCAGATTAACACAGGTGACAGAGCTCACCTAGAAAGGGTCTGTATTAATGAAGAGCTAATACCATACATCTGCACCACATAGAAGTGTGAACAAAATTTTAAGCTCAAGAGAGCAATTGTTCTTTTTTCTACAGGTGGATTGCACAGGTGCAAACATACACAGCAACTTTCCAAAATTTTGTCTACGATATTTTCCAAAAAAACCTTTATGCAGTTAACTGTTATGCTTCTTGGGTATTTTTTGCAAGACACCATTAAGTATAACAGCTATAAAAACACAGATTTCTCCACAACTTAGAAGAAAGCAGCTTT
The DNA here is from genome assembly GCA_035582835.1 of Phoebastria nigripes. Taxonomy (NCBI): domain Eukaryota; kingdom Metazoa; phylum Chordata; class Aves; order Procellariiformes; family Diomedeidae; genus Phoebastria; species Phoebastria nigripes. The sequence goes on along the minus strand of JAYKAV010002331.1, from coordinate 1,830,746 downwards.
TACACTGCACTTTTTCACTTGGAGTTGTCTATTTACAACAAACCAAAAAAACTACATTACCAAATCATTGTGTAAGCAAAAGCAGCTCCTCAAATTTTATGTAATACCAAAATCTAATAATGCAGGGGTCTTAATATTATCACATACACACAAATTTGTTTTTATTTAAGGGTAAAATAAACAGCTGAGGTCATTATGAGCAGAAAAGGACAGCCTTCTCTCCAGCAAGTTCATTTGTCTGTGAGCTTTGGTAACACCAGATGTTTTCCAATGCTGTACAAACAGAAGTCATTAAAATTTATTGCTGTGAAAAAACAGGTACCTTTCTAGAATACTTATTAATATGCAAAGACACAAGATTCAACCTGTGTCTAAACATCAGAGTCAAACTTCTATTGGAAAATTGAAATATGTCAATTGGATTGAATTCTAACACTAAATTAGAGCTGAACACAGAACAAAATTACTGCTACTCTATGACATCTTATTTAGAAACAAAAAAGAGGCAGAGTAAAAATCAGTATTTCACAGTAACTGCCTAGATTTACTTTTGGAATTTAGTACTGTGGATAAATAACTCAGTTTCACTGATTAAGACTTTCCAATAAGACTGACTTAAGACCTGTGAGTTCCAGGAAGGGCAAAGAAAACCTAGAGCTAGACAGGAGATGATCTGTCCAGGTGAAAGGCTTATCAATCATTCATTTCTCTCTTACATCCTTAAGTATGAGAGATGGGCAAAAGACAAAAAGAGGGAAGCCTTGTCCTCTTTGTTTAAGCAATTATTTAATTTCCATCCCTTGGGAAAGCTTCTGGAGTGATCAGTTCCCAGGTCTTCCAAAAGATACCTGACTGGCAAAAAAAACCTACTAACACCACCACCCTCTGACTCAAAAAAAAAGCAAAAGGCACAGATACAGCCTTACACTCCACACTCCCCTGTTCAAAGGACTAACTTGCAGCACTGTGGGAACTATACATTGGGCCAGTTCATTCTTAAATACCCACAGAATGCACTCAGAAGATTGCCTCTTGCAAATCATCATTCCTCTATTTCTCCTGAAAGACTAGGTTTCACATTATATACTCAAAGCTATGAATATATATGTATCACAAAGTAATTCCTCTGTAGATCAGAGACCCAAAGAAACACCAGCAGCACAACACTGACTCACCATCCTGTGTTCTCACCATCTAACAGTCCAAAAGCGTTTTGCACTGTGCTGAAGCAGCTGTTATTTGAGGAAGCTTGCACATAGTGGGTAAGGACATGGTTGAGATAAGTTTTTAGTCAAGCCCCTAAAAGTGAGCAACTCTGATGAGGAAATTAAAACAGTGCCAAGTTAGGTAAATAAATGCTCAAAAGCCAGGCATGTGGGTACAATTGTCATGTCCTTTTTACCATGGGAAGTTCCAACATAAGCCTGGGTAATCAGAGCCAGCAAAGTTTGTGTCTAGTGAAATACAAAAAGGTCACCTTTAGTGAATTAAATTAAATGCGCAATAAATCAGGCAGCAAAGCTGCATAACCACTGCAACTTGTTTAACTGTCCATTGTATATAATAGCTAAGGGGTGAGGGAGGAAGGGAATCTACACAGTCAGTATTTCAGCAGAATTTTGTGCTATACAACCCCACAAAAGAAACCTTTCTAACCTTCAGTTTTTTGGTGACATCTGCAGTATTTCAGAATTTTGAACTAGATTAACTGAACACATGTTTTCTAATAATTATACCAATATACAATTCCTGAAGTTACTACAATAATTTTATTACCTGGCCCCATGAGATAGTTTGCCATGTTTTTAAAATCCTTTAATAGGTTTTTCAGACTTTTTACCAAAGGGTTTTAGCATTATCCAGCAGCATTTCTAATTTTTGCACACACATAATCTAGACAGCAGCCATATCCTAAACTACAGCTTTCCTAAGAAACAGCCAACGTTAAGATGAACAGAAATAAAGCTGTTGTGCATCATCATAAATAAGACCCCTACTTGTTCTGTTGCTAAAAGCCTTGACATTTTAAATGTCTTTACCCGTTATTAAAAACCTTACATCTCTTAACTAATTTTAATAGCTCTTACATTGATAAATAAGCTGATTCTGTAGTTGTCAACAAGCAAAGCGCGTATCTATTTTGCCTTAAAAATAAAGCAGCTGGGAAGACATCTTTTTAAACAGAACAGCACAGGGTGATGGGTAGGCATATGGCTGAAAGTTGTACCGTTCCAGTTGGCACAAGCAAATGGCTATTTCAGTCTCCAGTTTTTTATGCATCATTTTGATTTGAACCTATTAGTTTTCTGAAGACACCAAATGCATTTCCATATTACTGTAGGAGTCACTATGTCTCAGGGAAACACAGTACTTCCTGGAATTCTTGACATGCCAAGGAATCAGGGCTATGACTATCGCTCCTTGCTGAGAGCTCTTATTATCAGTTCGGCCATTAACTTAGACTGAAATCCAATTCTGGCTAGCTCCTTGACAAGACATTTAAGACAACCAAATACTTACAAAAACGCTTCTCGTACTTTTTGCATCCAGGCAAGTTGAATTCTTGTTGCTGGTTTGTATTCTGTTGTTTTAATTTTCTACTGAAGAGCTAAAACAAAATCTTCCTCTTTGAATTCTTCATGCAGAGACTACAGTTGCCAGGACATTTTGCATACATAGTTCATATTCATCAAACCTGTACTACATTGTTTTTTGTTTTTGTTTTTTTCAGCTAAGCTATTGTTCAGCATACCTCTAAGAGATCTGCTGACACAGTAATAACTTTTACTATACATCTGTACAAATGCACTTTTTTTTTTTTTAAAAATGCCTTTCATTCGCAGTTTTTAAGATGTCAAAGAATTCTTAACATAGCATTGTGCATTTCCATGAATAAATCCCCTATAGCCTTTTATGAGCTCTGGAACTCTCAAACTGTCCCAGTCCTACTGGGATGGTCATTGTTCATGTGCAGGAGTGCAGTTCCCCTGTCCAGTGAAGATAATGTAAATTAAAAAAGGAGATAAAGGAATGGAGTTATCATCATCCATCTCTCAGATGGGAGCAAAGAATGAAAGGTAAGATTTTTCAAAATAATCTACTTCCACATCTAAATTCCTTTGAGTTTGAAAGTCAGTGGGATTTATGAACAAAATCCTCAAAATACTAGACAAAACCAAAATGATTTTACCAGTGCCAAGCAGGAAGTCAGTAAGGAACAAGAGCCAGGAACTGAGCTCATATGTGCTGAACTTAAATCTACTACTTTCACCCCAACCTTTCCTTTATTCTTCAGCACCAACTGTGATATTTGCAGCTCCAGGGCTACTTTAAAGACTAGAAATAATCTTAATTCTCAAACAGTTGTCTGTCACATTTGATTAGAGAAATGTATTATAGAATCCAGGTTAGACTTAACCAAAGAAGAAATCTCTCTGCTGCTGAGTTAAAACCTCTTTGGAAAGGTTTTGTCAGAATTACAATGGGGGGGTGGGGGGAGACAGACACAAAAACCAAAAACCTTCAATTACCAGTAGTGTTAATGGGCAAGCCATACTATGCAGGAAGCTGGTGTTTCACCTTTAGTGGTACAGTTTGTCTCCCTGAACAATTTTCACTCATTCCCCTATCACGCAAAATACAAAGTTTACCAATTTAAACTTGGAATGTAAGTTAGTTTCAAGTCTTACCTGTGGCAGTAAACAGAGAGGAAAGTACAACTTAAATAGCATCTAGCATCAATATGTCCAAATGTTCTACTTCAGAGTTATGTATCTATTCTGAAGGCAATGGTTGAAATATCTGGCTGAACAAGGAGGTTCCCGACTCACTAAACAAGCCAATCATAAAATCAAAACCTATTTGATCAAGACACCTATAACAATGCCAGCACTGAATAAGGGGCAGGTGGGGAACCCACAGCCCAAACTGTGTGCATAACATAAACCAGACTTGTACAAGTTATCAAAAAGTGTTCTTTTTAACAAACTATATACATATATAATATATGTGTGTATATATATACACATAGCATATATAGATATGAAATAAGATGACTTTCTCCTCCCTAACTAATGCACATCTAAATTAACTATTTGCAAATAATGGAATGAAAGAAGAAGGAAAACAGAAAAGTCTAAGCTGCAATGAAAGAAAACTAAGGGACTAGGGGAAAAGCAGCTTGTTTAGTTTTGGGGGCTGGGGGCAGGGTGATAAGAAAATAAGTAACCAGCATAAAACGTAACTGAAAGTTCCTCCAGGGAAAAGAGCTGCATAAATCTGTCCAAAAGAGTGAGGGACTGCTAGACTGCAGGAAGAAAACAGTATGCAAGAGGGGGAAGGAAAAAAAAAAAAAAAAAAAAA
>JAYKAV010002331.1:1711422-1826359 GCA_035582835.1 Phoebastria nigripes | reverse complement strand
AAAAAAAAAAAAAAAAAACAAAACACAAACAAACCAACCCACACCTGCTAGCAACAGAAAAGTAATTTCAAAATGCTTTAAGTATGAAAGACAGAATTCGGTAGGACAAAGAGTAGGATTGATCAAGTACGCAGCCCCTCGAACTGCTCAGGGAGATCGGCAGAATATGGCAAAGGACAGTACAGTCTGAAGGGTAGGAAGTACTAGAACAGAGTCAGCACTCTGAACAAATGCTATTTGAAAGAAACAATTAGAGACTGGAATATGTCCCAAATCAATAAATGGAGGTAACTCTAGGACAGAATATAATGGTCATGTAAGAGAATCTAAAAAGCAAATAACTTAGCACTGAACACATAGTTGTTTTAGATGCGATACAGCTTTAGAAATTCTACCCACCAAATACCCTGCCATACATTTTAATCTATTATCACTCCTTCAATAAACTACATACTCAAAGGTGCTCTTCCACTTTTGAGAAAAAAAACACTTCATGTTGTTAGATAAACAGGTTCTATAGGAAACTGATCGAAAGCCAGTAGAAGTCTATGGAAAGACATTGTTGACTTTGAGATGACTTGGGCTGGGGCCTATAGAAATAGTTCTCTGTATATGAAATTAAATTAAGCCCGAGTGCTTGATTTCTAGAGATACTAGTCAGTCCCCTTTCTTTGGGGCTGCTGACATTAAGTTGAAAGACTTCAGAAATGCAAAAAACTTAACAGTAAATCAGTGGCATGCTGAGAATTGAACATACATTTCTCATTAACATTAAAGGGGTGTTATGACCATATTTTTAATACACCAGAAAGTTGAATAACAACAATTAACACAAAATCTAAAAGCACASCAGATCTGAATTAAATAGCCCTATACTATACATATTACAAACAACACCTACAGCACCTTGAGTTCCAACTACTCTGAACCTCAGCATCTGAAACATTTGATCCTCGTCTATAACCCCACCATCTTCTAGAACGGCTCTCTGAAAGGTTCTCTTTCAACTGCTGTGAAATTGTTGAGTTTGCTGGACTGGCTTTACTAAGGCTACTGGCAAATCTTCAGGATTTCATTTGGAGAGAAGCTTCCTCCCACAAGACACACTTGGATGCTTTGGTATCAAGAAACAAAAACCTTATTTTCAAACCTCATTTTAAGCAGCTTAACTTAAATCATACTATAAAAGTCAGCATTTAAGTACAAGTTTATTGAAGGCTAAAAAGTTTCATAGGGGGGATGCAAAGTACGACATCCGTCTCCTGTTAAGTGGTAAGTAAAATGTCCATTAATCAGGAAAGCATTTTTAAAACCCACAGAAAAATTCCAAACCAAAAAATACTGTGAAGTTTAACTCTATCTAGTATTTCCTCCTCCCCCAGCCTGTTAATAAACGTATTCTTGGAAGCCCCAGGAGAATACCCTACTCCTTTTATACCTAATCACTTGAAGACACACTCTTAAGGCAGTGAGTGTGACCACAAAGGAGGAAACAATGTTTCACCTTGTTCCAGGGTGAGCAGAATCGTACAGTGAGGTCTCACATTGAGCACTCTACAGAGAAAAGTTTTCGGGTAACTTTGAATAACTCATTAATTCATTCAACTTACTTTTCTTCCACCGATGCTTTTAAGTTGTCCAAGGGCTACTTGGAGGTTTAATGATTTCTTTTTTAATATAAAACACTTGAGCAACAATGGTTGCTAAGGCAGCATTGATTTATCAATATGCTACCTCAATATATTAACACTCAACTCTTTTTGCCCAATTTTGCGCAATTACAGGCAAGTCCCCTTGAAGAGAGCTAGAAGCAATCAAACACCTAGAAGCAATCAAGACCTAGAGTGATAAGCACAAAATGGAACTAAAAAGGTTGTTCTCTCAAACGGGTTACCCTGCCCAAATGGGAAGGGCTGCAAGACTTACTGCTGTGAAGCTGCCAACAAACAGGGCAGATAAGGATGGTTCAGAGTCATCACTGCCAACAGCCGTGGACGTCAGCTGGTTGCACAGACAACTGTGCACTGTTGTCAGGATAAAAACCTGGTTATGATCTTAAACAGATGATGTTTGGTCAGTGCATGCCCTCAGAAATTCACAGGACCTCAATTATCCGAGGTCCTCTTCCAAATTTGTTTGACATTGATCGTGAGTTGGAGAGAGGACTGATAGAAACACAGCATGATTACATAAGGTATGTGATTTAAGAAAGGATGCCAAAGATACATTAACACAATAAAGGGCAGGGGGGGCCAACTTACACAACTCAGGAACATAAGGGACCTTCTAGAATGCTTAACTGAGTCCAGTCTCATTAACATCCACTTATATAATCTCATTCATKCATGTAAAAAGTCCCATCTAAATCAAGACTTTTTATGTTCCACAGTTCTTAKTGAAAGATTCCTCTAGAATTTCACAAACTATAATTTAAAAAAAAAAATTGCAAAGTAACAGTATTAAGAAAATTGCAGTACTGTATGCTGGAGGTATAGTTACCCAATTTAACTAACCTTCTAGGTCTTTTCCAAGACAAATTTTCAGTCATGTCATTTAGGTCAAATCTCCTGGTATACTAAAACAGTGATAAAGACAAGCTTGTATATGACTACATACAGTCGTATGTATAGCTAGATAGAGTCATGCCCTGGAAAGAATACTGAGCAGAAAAAGGGGAGAGTAAGTAACAGAGTTGAGTTTCATAGTTGTGTTTTTCTTACTCCTGAACTAAACCAAATGAAAAAAGGAAGATGAGTTTTCATTACTCTGGGAAATCCAGGCAAGATAGAATACTGAATCTTATATTAATCAAATAACAAATGCTAAATTTTTACATATGAGAAGTCTCGGTTCAGAAAAGCAGCAAGTGGCTTCTTGAAGATAAAAGGCAGAGAATTGGTATAATGGCTATGGGGCCTCCACACACTAATTAAGGGAGTAAAATGCTATAACCCAGAATCGAATCCATCTCAACTCTGTCTCCATACAGCCCAACTGCACAGAAAACCTGTTAGAATTCAGAATTCATCTACCTTTTTTATTGAAGTTTCTAAGCTGTATGCAGTAATTCTAATAAGCACACACTTTAAAAAAAATATTAAAAGGGGGCTATATCCCCATGGGTATCTTGAAAAGTGTTTTCAATCCTTTCTAGTTTTAGTTATAAGGCTGATGCCCTTTATTATATTTTGCAGATAATATTTACTCCTAGGTAAAATTTACAGTATAACTCAGTTTGTCAACATGCAATATTATCATCTTTTTTTCTATTGCAAATAAGAAAATAAAAAGGTTTAAGCCAAAGGGAAATAGTCAAATGTTTATGTGAATATTTAATCTTACAAAGCATTTCTGTTTCCAGCACTTCACTCTATCTATACTTTTTTTTTTTTAAAATCACTGTTCATTTAATTTATACTTTAGTAAATTAATAATCTAAAACATCTATAACCACATTTTAAAAGACACTGAAACAGCTGAATTTGGCCTCCATGTCAAGGTTACAAGCAAAAACGAACCACAGCCAGGAACTGAATTCAGTGTTCAACTTCCCAGTTTTGATTCCAATGGTTTTTTAATTAAGTTGCCCTTAAAGAGTCAACTGTATTTCACAGAATTAAGCAAAAGTAGTAGTAAGGTCAGGATGGCAGAACTAGTTCCATGAACTAGGTTCTTCCTATTCATCCTGTTCTTAAGAGATTTTGAACATGGGATCACATCCCATTTGCAATACCACAAATCAAAATACTGTGTACTGTGAAGAAAGCTTAATTTTTTTTTTTTTTCCCCAAAAGGAAGGGACATTTCAAGCCATTTCAGATTTTATTCACTTCCCAAAATTATACAGTATATTTGGCACAAAGGTTTCTTCCTTCTCCTTTATAAATGTGAGCCTATATACCCTAGAAAAGAGACTAAGTATCCAGACTGGCTCTCTTTGTGTCATACTTGCTGTGCTTCTAGTTAGTACTTTCATAAGCCATTTAAATAAGGGAGACTTAAGTAGAAGTTTTAAGGACACAAGGTAGAAATTCCTCCAGTTTATGAACATCATTGGCAACTTGTTCTTCATCATTTCTTTAAGCAGGGTTAACATAGTGAAATGGATTGTGTAAATATGAACTAAAATAAAACAGCTGCTTATTCTTGATTTGATACAGAGTATTTGTAACAAATGAGATACACTTGCTATCCATGGGTCATTAGACACATGAAAATAATTTATATTAACCAAGTTGCACACTCCAAAGAACATTTTTAACACCTGCCAATATAATTCCTTAAACCACAAGCTATATAATGCATTTAATTTTTGCTTTAGGTTGAGATCTCTGGCAAAATGAGGCAGATTGCAGTATATACTTCAGCTGATTTTTTGCTTCCAAATAAATAGTTAATCACTGGTTTGGGGTGGGGTTTGTTTTGTTTTGTTTTGGGGGTGGGGTGGGTGGGTTGGGGGTGGCTTTTTTGGTTGTTGGTTTGGTTTTTGGTGGGTTTTTTGGGGGGTCTGTTTGTTTGTTTTACACAAAGCAAGTCCAAGACTTCCAACTTATTCTAGTACGTCCATTCAAATGGCAAGACAGATTCACTTTAGAAGGTAGGGTGCATTCAGTAAACTAAAGTTTCAGGAAATACATAGTCTTGACAAGTTCTCTGTAGCCAGAATACCTATCATAATTGTAAATTATAATTCTAGATACATTTGTTTATATGATGATAGAATAAGTAACAGATAAAAGGCCGCCATATTTACAGATTTAGATCATTTACAGTGACTTCAAACCTTGAATTTGTTTCATACTTGTATATTTTTCTTTTCTGATATTGGATTAGAATGACTTCATAAAGCTAGTCACAACTGGGCTTTTGTTTTGGGGTTTTTCTGTTGTTTTTTAAAGTGATCCCTGTAATTAAGTGCTAAAGAAGAAAGTCACAGAAGAGCAAAACTAGCTCAAGGTGGGTCAACAAAAAAACTAGATTCAAATCAACTTCAAGCCTGGTTCAAGCCTCCCCACACTAACATTCTAGGTCGAGCACAGCAAACCTTTTTGCGAGCTCCGATTACATACATTAGATTCTCTCACACATACATTTCTAAAGAGGAGCAATACAGGTAAACTGAAAAATTACAAGCAAAAAACTGTAAGAAGAGACAGTCTCATTTATATTCACACCTTAAAACATTAAAACCCACCTTTGTTAAAAGACATTCATTCTGTTACCGCAGATCCGCTCTACAACATTAACAAATATTGTACAAGCAAGTCCAACACCCTACAGTTGCAGTAGCAGGAACCAAAAGTTCCTATGAAACAATTAGTTTATGCATACCATTTGTACCTAAGTTTTGCTTCTTAAGCTACTTGGATACCTTTTCCCCCTGACACTTCTGTTACTATAGCAGAGTAATAGTAAAAGCAAATGTTGCTATTTCTGTACAACTATTTCTGTAAAACCATATCTATAAAAGAATTAGTACAAGCGTAGGAAATGAACTTTACATATTATATGTCAAGTGCAGATTTCTAAATACATCGAGATTTATTTTAGCAACAACAACAAAATCTAGAATGAAGGTAGGAAGCTCAGATTTATTTTGAGCAAATTTATCAAAATGAGTGCAGCATCACATAAAATATTCTATTTGCCACTTAGCTGCCAATTCTACAAGTACTTAGGTACTTGCTTATCTTTAGATGCCCAAATAGTTCCCTTGGGATCAGTCCATAAATTCTATACTACCAGCATCTGGGGAGTACACTTTCCATTGTTAGCCCTTTGCCTGCCACCATAGCTTACTCTTCTCTCTCCACTGGCCTAACTGTAAGATTAACTTTGAAGTCTGTTTGAACATCTATTTAAAAATATAAAGGGGAAAAAGAAAACATCTTCCTTATGTTGCATGCTACACATATAAGGTGGAAAGAAGAAACAGAAATAATATCACATTCAAAGAAACTGAAGAATATTTTTAAAAATCAGTAATGGCATGTTGTGCTTTGAAAAGACAAATTATCCCAGGGCCAAAATAGGATTTCAATATGWCTGTGCGCTAATGAGTTCATTTACATATGTCTTAGAAAACTGTATGTACCACAACTTCAAGTAAAATTTAGTCCCAATAGAATTTAACAAAAACAATTAATTTTCTTTTCTCAAAATAAATATTTAGTATATTCTATCATCAGTAATTCATTCCTTGCACAAAAAAGTTATAAAATTTAGAACGGCATTTTGAGTCTTATGTTTTTTAATCAAGTCATGACAGATCAAAGTATTTCCTGCCAATCAAAAGAAAGGCTATTAACATCACTTACTTGATTTAAAGTTTCGAGAAGTTTCATCTTTGCTTCAGACCAACAACTTCAGCAATCACTGAAAAGACATGCTTTGCTATTTACTGCTCTTCTTCAGAGGAAAAACAAACAAACAGAAACAAAACAACAAAACCCTCCCCACACACACAAGAAGAAACCCACCAGCAGTGAAATCTTGCTACCTGTAAGTATCCACAAACGCTATCGCTAATTTAAAGTTAGTCTCTCAGAAGACTCCCATCCTTCAACACAGACAGGTAAGAAGTTGAACTACACACCACTGTATATCTTAACATAGCTTTTCAGATGCATAACTGAAATTACTTCAGTTCACATGCCTCCGATTTGTCCCTGCTATGACTTCCAAAAATAAAGTCATGCTAAAGAAGGATCATTCCTAAGAAGAAAAACAAAACAAAACAACCCACCACAAAACACAAAATCCACACCAAAAAAAACCCACTACAAACATAGTTACTGTCTTTTACCAAGACCCTGTAAGTAAACAAGCTTTTTTCCCTATGCTGATGTCTTTCTCCTTTGAGCCAGAAGTACAGGGAGAGAAAAGCAGCAACACAAGATCCTCATTAAATAAACAAACATTCTCAAATTACAGGGTGTGCAGGGATACACCCAGCTCTGTTAAAAAAACAGCAAAACAGATTTACTTCAGCACTAGCAAAAGCCCAATTTATTTTATCTCCACTCTTCAAAAAGACTTAGAAAATGTCATTGTTTAGACAGCTTATCATAAAACTCAGACAATTTCCCTTGCCATAATGAAATTATAGATTGGTTTACAAAAACATTAAGTGTAGAACTATAAAAGTTTACCATTTTGCATTTAATGAAATGCTACAGCTCCAGTCTTGCAAAGATTTATGCATATACTCAACTTGATACAGGTGAGGCATTCCACTGTGAAGGCTGTTATGCAGAGGCAGTAACAGCTGGTATAAGCCAACATTAATTTGAAGCACATAGTTGTTATAATAGTTAGAAGGGGTTTTCATTTGTGTTTAACACCACTTTTAGGCATGAAACACATTCTTATTAAACACAAAGTAACTCCTACATTAAGTTAGATGCGCTGCCAAACCACAGGAATAGCATCTTTTTTGTTCATTTTTACTTTCAAGATTTCTATCACTGATACGCTTGATTCTTATATTCCAACTATAAACATAAATAGGAGTCAGATGTTTCTCAGCCCTAATTTTCATTATTTAGTTCTAAATGCACGCTTTTTTGCCTTCAGATGTCAGAGCACTTCACTAAAGTACTTGATGGAATGTACATCAGAAAAGTAGAAAGGAAGAACCATAAAAAAAGGGGCGGGGGACACACACACACAAAAAAAAAAAAACCCACAAACAAACAAAAAAAACCAAAACCAACAAGCCTTTTGCTACAGCTTCATTTTTTTCCATGTTTAAGTCAGGTAGTAACACGTTCTGCCTCCTATATTATAGATTTCTGTAATACATTATGCCCAAAGCAAGACAGTGAAATATCTTCTAAACATTTTTGCTGTTCATAAATTACTATCTTCAACAGCCATTTGAGCAGTCATACCTTCAGAAGCTTCTCATTCTGCCCTTAAGTTATAGTATGAACTAGGCTATTTTTGCTAGTCCCTTTTATAAAGAAAAAAGGAAGTAACTTTTCCTCCAAAATTTTCAATTGTCGAGACCTCTTTTTAGTAGATTTTTATGTTTTATAATTCCTGTCACAAAATCATTTCTGAGTCACTAGACAGAACCAAAACAAATTTGAGTATTAATAAAACAAATCCCTTTATTATATGCAAGAATCTTGAAGGGAAGAATTCTTATGCTATTGACACTCCACAGACGTGTTAAAAACAAGACTACCTGGAGAAAAGATAAAAATCTTTCAGAGTCAGCATTAATCCATAATCTCTTTTGATGCTCACTCCTTTGGTATTAGGTATTGGTTTTCCCAAGCCCATGTGCTCAGATGAGCTACCCTACTACTTTTAGTAAGTCTTATCTACCAATGGAAACGTGTTAACATGAAGAAAAAATATGGAAAGGCTCAAGTACCTTTGAAAACCCTGAGGGCTGTAACAAACACGGGAGAGGAAGGAAACTCCCTCCTCCCCATCCCCAAACTGTCAGTCCATAAGTCCGAGGAAACTGGGACTGCTGGTATTTAACCAGCAAACACAAAGAAACAGTGAAATAACTTACCAAGATCTACCTACCAAAAAAACCAAGCAAACAAAAAAAAACCCAAACAAAACACACACACACAAAAAACCACAAAACAATGAAAGCCTCAGTTATTTTTGCATGATGGTATCAAGGTAGATAATAGTTACATAATGACAGATTCTGCAACAGCTATTCAGGTGCTACATGAAAAAGGTTGCATAGTGCTTTGGCATTACTTGGCTGGCACATGTATGCCAGAACCTGTGGCCAACACTACAAAGAAATTATATTGTTTCACAGTTTTCCAATTTGACAAATAGGTACCCACTCACACCTAAGCCACCTGAGGCCTGTGATGCGTACTTGAGTGTGCTCTGAAACACTTAGGGAGGAATACCAAGATAATCCTAAGCACCAAACAAAAACAGGATCACCAAAAAAACAAGAAACACCATCAAAATCTTCATTTCCAACCTTGAAGAGACATACAAACATATCTACACAAACCTCAAGAAAAGTAAACTTTCAACAGCATCTAAATGACCAAGGATATGAAGTCATATTTTTGTGGCAGAGACAGTAACACCTCGACGTTCAAAATATTTGAAGACAATATTAAGAGAACAAATTGACTATAACAATCCTGCCCCTACTATTAGATAATAAACAACTAATAAATATTGTCCTAACCATAGAAGCATAGTATTACCTTGATATATATTCCCTGGACAGTTGCATCTAATTTTTCTGAGAATCCCACATAAAATTTATTTCTATTGAGAAATAAATCAGCTGAAGAGACTGAACTTCCATTCTACAGAAAAGCTGGGTGCTACTCCCAGCTAGTATTGTTCTCAGCATGCCAGTGGGATAAAGAAATACTGAGAACAATTTTCTACCTGACAGGACACTGTTTCTTCAACAGTGAAGAGCATTAGCTGTATGCAACTTTGCAAGTCCAACTGAAATCATTAAGTTCCTTTGCCAAAGTAGCCATGCATACCAAAAGTGACCCAAATTTATGTTTTCAAGAATGCAGTATATGACCAAGACTACCAATACTACAAGGTTAAATACCCTGATGAAATGTATAACTTCTTTTTTCTATTTAGTACAGTACAAATATAATTAGACAAATCTTGGAGTATACCTTTGGCTGGTACTCTGGTTTTGTTTGCAAGATGTTCTTGAAATTTCTGAATTGTTTGACTAGGAAGTTAGTTTGTATGTATGTACAGCCACTTCTCATTGTGGTTCTATGCCTCAAGCAGCCATCACACGGTGTGCAAAAGAGAATAGTCTGACAAATACAGGAACCTTTACCTGCTATTAATTTTACATCTGTGTAACTGAGCAATGCAGTCTATTCTCTCAGAAGCCTGAGTGGCAGCAAGACTAAACATTTCCTAGTCAATCCACTTCTGATTGAAGTCACTTTCTGCACAATACAAAGAGAAGGGAACTTGAAGAAAACCTGAAAAAGTAACCTATGAAATACATTATTGAAAAATCTCAACTTCAACACCAGCCATATTACAGCTGTGCCTATACTGAGTCTCCAAGTAATTATATGCAATGAATGACTAATGTGTTGGAGGAACATTTATTAAATCAAACTGTTTTTCCTGGTTAGCATGTTGTATTATTTATATTATATTACACTTACAGGCCACAGTGCCATTATGCAAATTAGATACAAGTGAAGAGACAGATTTTAAGTTGTTACAGTCAGCACTAAGTAGACTGCTACCTTCAGAATAATCTTAGAAGCTTTCTCATTGCTTGGACAAAAATAAAGAAATCTAGGAAAACCAGTATAGAGTTGGTGAACTACAAATATATGCTTGCCTTCAACCAAAAACAAGGTATGGGAAAGTAGAGACAGGGAGGAGGAAGTACTGAAAGGTTCATTGGTTGTCTTATTTCTGAAAAAGGCAAATCTTCTGAACGTATTAAGCTGGATGTTAAAAACTTACTGCATTTGAAGCTGTAAAAATCAGTTTAAATTAGATGCAAATGCTACATCACATGATTTTCCTATTCAGAACTTTAGCACTCACTTACGCACTTATTGCATTACCTTAGAAGCAGCAATACTCAAAGAAAACATCATGTTGTGCCACAATAATATGCTCTACATAGGTGCTGCATTACTGGTAATCAGCAATCATGACAAGAAACTTATATGGCATTTCAAAAAACTTTTTAAAAAAAAGGTTTATTTTAGGGCATAAACTGCAAAGAAGTAACGGTTTTCAAAGCAGGCATTTTGGTGCATCAAGTCAAGTGCTGCTAATTAAGAGAATGAGTGATGAATTCCAGCCTTGTTCATTAAAAAAAAAAAAAAAATTGCATTTAACTGGAATTTATTAGATTGAATCTAAAGTTTGAAATAAAGGTTATTCTATTTTGAAAAGCTTCTAACACTTTTATAATAAAAATAATACTTTCTTGATCATAACAGATTTCAAACTTTCAAAGCATTTTACAAGTATTATGTCAATTTTGCAAACCTAGAAACTATATTAAAACCAGTTTAAATGACCTGTCAAAGGATACATAAAGAACCAACAGCAGAGTCTGAAGAAGTTGCAGGTTTCTTAAGACCCAAGCACCATCTCTTTTACTACCAGATCTGCATACCTGGGTCTAAGAACAGGGGAAACAGGGCTATAAATCCAACAAAATAAAGCCCTCTCTCCTAAATTACTTTCTTTCCTATCTAGCCAGCAAAAACTACAGAGATGGATTCTCCCAGAAATAAAATTTTACTAATGAGTTTCTCCAGCTGAAGTTGTATCTTTCATTAATAAGAGTGAAAACATTTAACAGGAAACAATTTTTTATATTTTTTTAAATTAGAAGTGGTGGTTATACAACTTAAATAATTGGAACCAACAGGACATATGACCGAATGACTTTTAAAATTATTTGACAAGTGTCTTTTCCCCTCACTTTTCAATTTATGTGTTATCTGTGTTAAACTAGATTAAGTGAAATTAGAATGTTTCTATTTAAAAACTCAGACCAAACAGGAACACTAGTTTTAATTTATACTTTGACATAAACTAACACAAACTTGCACATAGACACACACTTTGCATAAGACTGTTTTCTATTCATCTAGTTTAAGCTTCTTTTAGATTAAACCCAGCTCAAATGCAACTCCGTTCAGTTGTCTATACTCAAAACGTGCAAAGTACCTAGATAAAGTTAAAGCTGCTTTGGTCACTTCAACTCTATTTTGTGCATAGACAAAGCTTATTATAACTTGATAATAAGCCAAACATTATTTTAAGCTGCAAAAACCATTTCAGAATGCACAGCCTAGTGGTTAAAGCATGAGACTGCAAATTCAGACATTTTTAAATAGAAACCAATTTCATCACAGATCACTGAGTGACTCTGGGCAAGTTAATTAACCTCTCTGCAATCTGTGAAATTGGGATAATACCTACCTTGTAGTAAGGCTTAATTCATTAATGCTTATGAAATGCTGTGAGATCCTTAGATGGATATACTACAGAAACACAAACAAGCTTAGTATTTCAAACAGTACTTTGGAACATAATTCCTATTTGAAAACACACCTCACTGTCAAGTAAAATGTCAATTTATAAGTAGTATTTGAGTGACTTTAGGTGCTCTGAAAATATATTCAACACCATATAAAAATCACAAGCAAAATAACAAAAAGGYTACATATTACATGTCTTTTCCTTCAACTATGCACAGAATTAATTATTACTCTGCATTTACAGAACTCATCAGATACTCGTCAGGTGCAACTACATACATTGCAGTTAACTTTGAAGAGTTCCTCAGAGTCTGCCAGCGCACCAGAATTCTTCTCAATTCAGAATCTAGTCCTGACTGCAAAGCTGTAAAGCTCATTTCCAGCGTAGCTCCAGTGCAAACATTAAAACATTTAATTGTACCTTATTTTTATATATTATGTAACCCCCGGATTCTTATCTGCCTTGAAGAAAAGAGTGCAATAGGAAGTAGTCCATTCCAAGAACTATGAGGTTAGAGATGAAACCGGAATGGATGAGGTAGCTGGTAGTCATCACAAGAGGTTACCAAAGTTATTCAGGAAGAATGGGGATTTTGAGAAGATGCAGCAAGTGTTATGAGGACCAGCATTCTTTCTTCTAGCTATCATGGTTGGCAAATTCTTGGCAGCATGCTCAGACTTTGAGCACTCAGCTACCTCAAAGGGAAACGGGTTTTATGGCACAAAAATTTCTGCAAAATATAAAATTGAAAAGCAGGTCCAAGTTCCCCGCTCCGAACACCTGTACATCATTCCTTTTAGACTGCTTGCTCTCTAATTAAAACATGCTCTTCTGCTTCTGAAGTCATTAATGCCTGCACTTATTTTCAGTTTGGTTTGTTTCTTTTTATATTCACAGTAAGAACAATGATTTTTATCTCCTTTATTGCATAACTACAAGCTGCTGCTGCATAACAGGTTATATTTCAACAACTTTAGTGTTTCACTAAGCCTTCACAATCTCTAACATATTTAAGGTCTGGAAAAATGTCTGTAATCCACTAGGTATGCCTAATATTTCCCCCCCACCCCAAACAGCTGCTAATACAAATATTGCATGTGGATCATTCGGTGCATTTTTAATACTTCATTTGACATCCTTACCAAAGCTAATTTAATGGAAGATGGTTTCGTACAAAGAAGAGCGCATCTAGAATGATTCATTATTTAAATGAAAAAAGATTTTGTTCAAGGTTTTCTTTTCTAAAGGTGACTCCATGGGAACTTCGTATTTTGGCCTTTGTTAAAAGTTTTAATCTTCTGATAACAATTCCATCCATCAAAAGTTTCAATGGCAAACAACAATAATATCGCTCATGGCAATACTTTGTCACTTGTATATAGACAAAGTTATTAATCAAATTAAAAGCAACAATATTACAATACCATGTTACAACTACTGTGGTATGCTTTAAATAAAGCTTCTGAATGTATTCAATCTTGCAGAAACTAGGTACCAAAAAACTCCCAAACCAGATGCAACACTTTAGTACAAATAGGAATATTTACATTGTCAACAATCATTAAAATAAACATTGTTAACACCGCATCTTTAAGGTTCTAGCTAATGAGTTTCATACAGTTATCCTTTATCCTATAGCATGCACTCTTTCTTAATGCTTTTCAAAAGGTTTTCTTTAACATATTTTAACCAGCTATGGAATGCAAGTATCCTAATTCAAGGAACACTTTCAAACATTTTTGTGATGTTTTCTAGCAAYCATTTTTGTGCTTGTGCTTCAATCACTATGACAGAAGGCCTGAGAACAAGTAATTGAGGCCACAAAACCATTAGCAAATTCTTCTAACAACTCACTGATGCCCAACTGTAGGATTTTTATCCAGAAATAGCAGATGCACAAATTGTTTGACCACGTGCCAACACCTTCAAGCCCAATCACTAAGACCACAATAGAAAATTAATAAATAAATTACCAAAGAAGCAGCTACTACTTTACTCCAAAGTTAAGGAGTATATTTTCTAAAAAGAAATACTAAGGAGCAGCTTGGCTTCATAGACAGGCCCAGTAGGTTTTTGGTCTACTATTTAGTACTGCGAAAGCTCATCTTAGCAATTTTATTTTCTATTTTACATACACTTTAATGGGACTGTTATAGGAAACGGCAGGCAAAACTGCAGAAAAACTGAATAGCTGCAACAATGCTGTTACTTAAATTTAAATTTCTCTCTTTGGCAGTACATACTTGGAACATTACCAAAATAGAAAAACAATGCTTTTCCATGTATTTGGAAAAGGTTACATGAAATATCGTTATAATGTGACATACAGATCATCATATACTACACTGTTCTGCAGTACCTTCAAAATGTCACAAGCATCCATGACTGAACATATCTCCATAATGTCTAAGAGGTTAGAACATTTAGATAAAAGCATCGATCTTGTAAGAGAAGTGCAACCTATTTTGTTTATTAAATTCTTGTACATGTTCTTCTTCCTGAAGAACATTATGCTTCAGAGTTAACATTTTTATAGTAAGTGTTTACATAATGCATATTAACTATGCTGATGACAAACTTTTTCCCCAAGCTTGGAAGCCAACAAAAAATTCCTATAACTCAAAGAGTCAATAAAAATTATCTTTACTGTTTCTATTCCTGAAGTACCAATTCACAGCCTCTAAGACTTCACACACACACTGAAAATGACAATACAATACTGTGACACTTAGAAATACAAGTGAAGCAATCACCATTCTTTAGGGCTTGATGACTCCTTTCTCGGCCTACTGAAACAAAGTTTACAGAAAACTAATTTTGTTAGTGATTAAGGAACATTAATAAGGAACTTATTCCTCCATAAGTCAAGAGTTACTGAATACCTAAATACAACAATGATCGATTATAAATGCATAACAATAATAATCTGTCAGCCAAAGACAACTGAACTGCAAAAATACATCATTAAGACTGTTGGGAGTTTCTACTTCAACTCTCTTCTGTTGGAAAAGTGTTTCAAGCAAATAAAATACTTCACCGCCTATTTTTCTTTTTCTTGACTTCTTTTCCCTAGCATTAGAAAACTACAAACTTCAACTGTTTGTTCAAAAGCCAAGTATTTTGGGGACTTTGTCTCCTAAAAAGTATAGTTTTTCAACTCAAAGGTGTTAAAATTTAGTTGAAGGTTCAGCAGATAACAAATCAGTAACAAATAAGCAACTCCTGTGAACTTGCATACAAGCAGAGTGCTCAATAATCTGAAGGAAGTAAGGAATTCTTTAACAAGAGGTAAAGCTAAAAAGAATTTTCTCAAAATAGCATTGTTAAAGGAAAATACAATGTCAGCTAGTTTTTTGGGGTATTTGTCCTGGTTTCGGCTGGGATAGAGTTAATCTTCTTCCTAGTGCTGTGTTTTGGATTTAGTATGAAAAGAATGTTGATAAGACACTGATGTTTTTAGTTGTTGCTAAGTAGTCTGCTAGTCAAGGACTTTTCAGCTTCCCATGCTCTGCCAGGTGCACAAGGGACCTGGGAGGGAGCATAGCCAGGACAGCTAGCCCAACTGGCCAACGGGGTATTCCATACCATGTGACATCATGCTCCATATATAAATAGGAGGCGTGGTCCAGGAAGTGACAATCACTGCTTGGGTATCGCTCAGCGGGTGGTGAGCAATTGCATTGTGCATCACTCGTTTTGTATATTCTATCATTATTATTATTTTCCCTTCCTTTTCTGTTTTATTAAACTGTCTTTATCTCAATCCACGAATTTTACTTTTTTTTTCCAATTCTCTCCCTCATCCCACTGAGGGGAGGGGGGAGTGAGCGAGCGGCTGTGTGGTGTTTGACTGCCTGCYGGGTTAAACCACAACAGTATTTCAGCTTCAGAAAGTTATTTCAGGAATCATGCACTTCATGTATTTAAAGTGTTATCAATATTAGAATTTGATGTTTCTCTAAACAAAGCATATCTAGTATTTTTTCAGGCACTCCTCTAAACTTCAACTCTGAACAATCACCTGTTCAGAGACAACATTTTAATAAAAATTACAATAGGATCCCGTGCTCTCAAGAAAAGGCAGCAAGACTATCTCTAGTTCCATACTAGTATTAAGGCAATTTTTCTTGGCAGAATGAGTTAGTTTTCAGAAAATTTTAGATATAAATCACTGATTTCTTAATCATAAGATAAAGTAAATAAATTTGCCCTTTCATTTGAAGGTCAGTGTACTGGCTTCAAAGCAACTCATACACTGGTTTAAAAGAGGTACAAGTGGCAACAGAGGACAATAAGAGTATATATAAATTCTGAAGCAATTAATTGTCACACTGTTTGTGAAAAAGCTTGATTTCCAAGGGTCAAGCAAATGTTTCCAATTAGCCATTAATTATTTCAAAGCCACCCTGTACCTTATGATGATTTGAAAGAAAGCACAGTCCCAATGACCCAAATTAAATGCAGACAACTTACGTGGAAAACCATACAAGTAACTGTAACTTAGAGCTTTCAAGAAATACTAGGCAATGGAAATTACTTCTATTGGTGTTAACTGCTCTGGACAACACAGCAAYGTTCTTTTTATCTCTAAGACCTCTTCCGTGCTGCTCAGTATGCTTGGAATACCCTTCCAAATTCTGTTTATCAAATCTCTACCTCCTTCAAACAATTGCTGACCAAAATGTTTCTGAAACACAGCTTTCATGAAGATGAACAGACATTGGGTTGGGAGGCACCTCCATGACATTCATGTAGTTCGTACAGGTGTGTGGCACTGAACTGTGCCACATTTTACTCTTTTCCCTCCAGCTATACATTAGAACCCCAACTGTCTGTCAAATCCATCAAAAGGCAAAATCCTTTGGGCTCAAACTGATTATTTTCTGTGACATCTTACAAGTGAGTTAAGATGATAATTAAAGAAGATATTAGGAGCAACTAACTACTCATTTTGATAACAATTTAACTGAACTCTGGTATAAAGTTAGGACAGTTGTATTATCACAAACCCAATTGATCAGTATCATACTAATTCTTAAGTGATCCTAAAACTAATCTCATTTTGCTTAAAATTGAGTAATATATGTATTACAATTTTTAGACTAATAAATGTGATAACTTTTTTCATTTTCATTATACTCTACAATTTTCTTGTACTCTAGACCAACATGTAAACATCTCTCAATATAAAAAGTAAGATTTAAAACTCCAAAACCTGTTAACACTAGTAAATGAAGCATATGTTTAGCTATGAAAAAAAAAAATTACTCTGCTAGAATTACCTTGCTGAAATAAGTCAAGTAAAAACATAACAAAAAAGTGGATTTTGACATTTCATATTTTGTTGAATACCATTACCGCACAGGCAATCACTGTCTCTAACATATAAATTAACAGCCTACCATCTGTCAAGTGTTCAGATAATCACAGGGTTTAATGCACAATATGGTTATTAGAATGTGACCTGACAAAAAGAAAAAGAACACAACCTAATTTGGACTACGAAATCTATGATCTCACTTGCAAATGACAGTTTGACAAGCTATTATTCTGCATTTTGGCTTCTACAGTAAAAGCAATTTTACGCATACGTAATTCTATTAGTCATACAGCCAACTGCCTGTGGAAGATTACTTCAAACTATAAAATTTGCTTGGTCATTCAGGATTTTGAACTTACACAAATATTTGCACCATGAATAGGAATTTAATGATCTGTATATACACACCTAGGAATAAAACACAAGTCACTATGCAGAATAATCCTCTGTGATGCTACCATTAACTATAACTACAGACTTCCCATGTAGATTTTCAAGAAAGCATGCAAAGTCATTAAACCCATTAACTACCTATATATCAACTGACATCAGCTGCTTCTGAAGTATAGCGTACAGGACAGTTCTGTATGCAATGCTTCACATGCAACTGTGTCATCTGCTAATAAGCACCATTAACGATTACTTTTACTCAGAATATTACTTACATACTATCTTTATGGCTTATTCCACTTGCAATACCTTGTTTTCACCAAAGTAAACATTATTGACAGTTGTCTCTACTCAAGACCACTAAAAAAATCCTATTACTCTCTATTAACAGAAGACTGTATCTGGCAAGCCTCATGTGCCCATGGCACCCACATTTTTCAATGACTCAACTGCATTGTTAATGGTCCAATACAATATATTTACAAAGGATATACTCTAACGATCACTTCAAAGTATAAAATACATGCTTGGGAAAGGTGAAATTATGTCTTCAGGAAAAAACAAACAAAGAAAACATTCTAAGGAGGTGACACAACAAAAACAAACCGCAACAACAACAAAAAGTTTTCAACAGAAACAGTTTTATTACCTGCAGAACTTCAGCAGGATAATAACTATGTAATAAGTAAAACCAACAAGTAAGGTAAATTATATTTCTTTACTTTTGCCTTTACTCAGCCTCTATATTTTTAACTTCCGTGTTTTCTTTAATCATGAAAAATTATGTGTTTTCCTGTCATGTTGGCTCAATACACTTGTGACTCAGTGCACTGAAGTCCCTGCAGTAGAGAATCATGGGATCAGCTTAGCACTATCAAACCCACAGAAATGAAATTTAAGAACAATGTGATAGATTTTTCAAGCTTTAGTTACACTACACAAGAACCTGCCTCAATAATAAAGCATCATGATCTTGCCTTCTTGCCAGAAGGCAAGAAAAAAAATCAGATTATGGTTTATGCAAGGCCTGTCAGCATTTCAAAGCATACTACTACTTACAACTATACGAAACAGCTCTTACCAGACAGAGGTCTGCTATTCTGATTACCAGTTTCTACCAAAAGGGAAATAAGAGAAAACAAGAACAAACCACGAGGAAGGAACATTTAGACTACCTCATTCAGGTTCAGTTTTACATGTAGTAAAAGATCTTCCCTATTAAATGCCAGAAAATATCAGTTGTACAAGATAAACATCACAAAGTACCATTTTCCAAAGCACCTGAGTGACCTAGAGCCTTATCCTTGTTTTGAAAGGTCACACAATATAATTACCACAGGTCACCAAACTCTCAAATGTCTAATAATGCAGATAGTGGGATTTATAAGACATGCTTAGCTGCATCATCCGAACCTGTAACTGCTTTGTGAAACTGGTTCCTATGCACTGATGAGCCTCCAAGATTGTCTTCATGGGGAAGTTACTATGATAAACAAAGGTAAGAATAATCATAATACAATCTACTAATTCTCTGGATGTCTCTTAGTGTGTAGTAAGTGTGAGGTGGTGCAAACAAAAGCATCTTATGTTAGTGTGCTCTCCAAATGATCAAATGATTCCTGGGGAATGACCACAGAGTAACCACCAAGCAGTAAATTCAGTCTCTCTTATTGTTCATTGAATTCATGAGGCAAAAAAGTGTTAACTTTATTGAAAGTCAAGCCTCTCCCAAAACTGGAATTTAGGCACTTCAGTCAGTTGGGTATATCTGAAAAATTTACCCTTAAATTTAACCGTTTGGAACATTATTCCTCCCTAACAATAACTGACAACTCTAACCAACTTCAGACTTTAACTAGAAAACACTGTACATCAAATCCCAACTTATGAAAGTTAGAGAATTACATGGAATTGTACTTGCCTAGTTATAGTTATTAGGGTTTGACTCTTCAGGGCAGACTTGCATTGATACTAACACTGAAGATAACCTTCAATGATGGCTGCTAATTGCTAGCTGCTGTGACTGAAAGTGATCTACATGACCACAGCTGCTAAACCACACCTGAACAGCTTTACTGCTGTCCATAACACTTTGTACAGAATGTAGTTGGTCAGCCTTAAGTAAGGGTGCAGATGATGATTTTAAGTTGCAGTCTTTGGTAGGAAGCTGTGAAAATAACCACAGTCCCAACAGGATGTTCTAGAGACTCCACATCTCACTTCAGACAAAATGCTTCTGGAATACATCCTCTGCTGCACTTTTATAACTTACAGCTTGTGCTGGCAGAAGTAGGGCTGGGGAGCAGAGTAAAGGCTTATGGGTCAAAGCCTGCCGGACTGGTGAAAGGAAAAGCTTCCCACAGATGGGGTGCTCTCAGGTGAAGGAATAGCAGCAGCAGGGCTTGCCGAAAATTGTTTACAGCAGACAGGTAATTTTGACTGGGTCTGGAACAGTCACTTATACTGCACTGCAAGGAACATCCTCAAGCACCACCTCTCTACTAGCTACTTAAAGAAAGCACGATCCTGGGACAGGCTGCGCACTCCAAGAGGGACTGGCACAATACCAGAATGTATGGTGGAGGTACTGAAAGAATATTACCTTCCAGCATTTTCTGTTTAGACCTGACAAGAATCTCTCTTCATGTACACTAAACAAATCACCTATTCTTTTCTGTTTAGAGGCAGCACACAAACTCTTCCTTCATTTTGGTTTTTTTTCCCCCCCATGTTTGCTTGGTTTTTTTATCACTATGAGAGTTCTGCGGATAAAGTTCTAAGGATAAAGTTTAGGTATTTTAAATCATTTTCTTGTATTTGTATGTTCTAGTGAAGAATAGTAAAAATGAAAGGGAAGGAAAAAAGAAGGTATCAAAACACATCAAAAGCTACTATTTTCAGGATTCGTACTCTTTGAATCCTGCAAACAAGGCTGAGAAAAGGTTATAGGCATCTAGGATACTCTATTTTCACAAACTTTGGTTTCCAAAACAAAATACATTTAAAAGATACTGTGTATACATAGGTCTCCCACTTTTACTTTTTTTCCTAAGCAACTGACACATCAAGATGTATTTCACCTACCTATGGAAAAGTTTCATTTTAAAGATTCAGTATATCATCTTTTAATTTTCTTTTGTTCAGAGAAAAGAGTGTTTTCACAGGACGTTGATCAAGCTTTTGTGTTTTAAGGTCAATTTGAAAAGTTCTTCGGCCTGTACTATTCAACAGGGCATTTATATTATTATGATTCACCCATCTCACCTGTCTTCCATATTCTCTCATGGGAGCATGAAACTGAAATACATTAGTATCAGAATAATTAAATAATCAGAAAGACAATGTAAGTTTTCTTACTGAAACATTTAAAGTAATTTCTCACTACGCTAAGGTCAGGGGAAGATGAGGATTAATGTCTGATTATCCCAAATCAACCGAAATACAAGAGTAGCAGCTGACCTGAAGTAGTATATTACTACTACCAAAACAGATGGCAACGAGAACACCTTCGTATACTGTGTAAGGAAAATACTGTAAGTGAGAGGAAAAGAAAAACACTTTAAAAAGAGTACCTTTGGTAATCAAAGGAGCTTCATACTTCTCTTCCTCCCAGAATATTCAGCAAATTACATTTGCTTCTTTATAATAATTTCATCCCTAACAAGATCAGAGGAAATKATTTATTCCACCCCCAGTCTTCCTACATTTGTACGTCATCCTATGGGACACTGACTTTCTGAATTGCTTTTGGCCATCTGATATTATATTACTGCAGCCTTCTGCAGAAGGAGCCAGAAAAGAAAAAAAGAAAAAAAATCAAAATAATTACATTAATGCTGGGAATCAAAGTTTATTGACTTTCCCTTGAGCTATAATAACCAAAAAGCTGGTTATAAAAGTTGCCAACTTATTTAATGATACCACCAACTCCTCCCTGAACTCGTCAAAATATCTTCTGAAAACATTCTCAAGAAAGTTTTTGATGTACAGTAATACATTAATTCTAGTTCATCTCAATGCTGAAGATAAAGTTATCTGCCTCTGCTCCTTCTACCCGTTTGTGCCTACCAAAACACTAAAAACCATTGTCATTGTAATGAAAAAACCCTTCAAGGATGCTCTGAATTGCATATTCCCAAGCAAACCAACATCTCATTTTCACATCCCAAGTATGTCCTACTTATTCTACAAAACCTAGGAAAAGCTTTTATTAGAATACAGTTCTAATAAAAGTAAACACCTCA
Source organism: Phoebastria nigripes (assembly GCA_035582835.1). Taxonomy (NCBI): domain Eukaryota; kingdom Metazoa; phylum Chordata; class Aves; order Procellariiformes; family Diomedeidae; genus Phoebastria; species Phoebastria nigripes. Next base: position 1,804,393 of record JAYKAV010002331.1, on the reverse strand, counting down.
TACCCACATGGTAGCTTGCTCTGAGAACTTAAGTTCATAACATGGTATTCTGCAGTATGAATGCTCCAGTGGACAGTTTCCATAACTCATTATCCTTTTTTCAGTTTTCACTCACGCTGACCCCTACCAAGCAAAGAGGGCTAACTATACATGTATTTGTTCCAAAAGTTCTCTTTGAAATTGCTAATACTTCTTCCCCAGAGGTCCTCCTTTGGAGAGGAGATTTCCTCTCCCAACACTTTTTCTCCTAGACCAATAGTGTCAAAAGCATCTTCTTCCTTCCCTCCCTTTTTTGAAATGACTTTAAGGTACAATGTGTATTTGTGGGAAGAGGGAAATAGTTTATTAGACAATTGATAATGAGAAAAAAATGGCCAGAGCTACTTTTTCCGTAAGGGTCAGCAGTGCAACTAAGATAACACCTCTAACGAAAGATTTGTCCTTGTATCATTTACAATACAGCTTATTTAAAACATACTGAAAAAGTACAACAAACAGATTCACAAGACAACGCTGTTGTCAAATTTTCTGAATACTAACAAAACCAAGAAGTATTTAATTAATTGAAAGAAGCAGCTATAGCTAATCACTTTCTTTTTCAATATAACTGTGAGCATGCTATGGAGTGTTTACAGTAAACCTCTCCCTCCTAAAAAGGCTGGGGCTAAGAATTCATTATTTTTAAATGTAAACAACATAGCCTCTTCTGAACAACATGCAATTAGAAAACCCATAAGATATAATGTTAATCTTCACAGTTTTGGACAAAGGAAAGACAAAACTTCTAAAGGACCAAATGAATGAAATCCTTCAGCAAGATCTCCATTCACAAACCTGTTTCTTTAATTCATTTATACAGGACAAATCAAGTTTGTTAGTTTCGTTATCTGGTGATTGAACAAAGGGATTTATGCCAGAACACTCTTGCCAACATATGATATCTGCACGTCTGTAACTTAATCTAACATGTTTTAGTAGCAATAGATAGACCCTTTGATGCTATAGTGAATGGGCCCTTTGATACTCATCCACAGTCAATCACTGCATATAAGATCACTCCAGAACGGAAAACTGCTTTGAAAGTTTGGCTTGAACATAAGATTATTCAAGAAAACTGTTCAAACAAGATATCATGACATGACAGATCAGAAGAAACAGCTTTCAATAAAGGCAGGCAGGGCATGCTTCTTATTTTGCAAGGCAATTTRTTCTGTAACATTAGAAGGGACAACAACAGACAGAACCAACAACCCRGTCAACTGAATTGGTGTCAGTGCCTCCCACTACAGGTAGAATCTCTTCCATTTAAGTATCTATCAGTCCTATGAGAGGAAGTTGAGATATACGCAGGAAGCAATACTCATATTAAAATAGGACCAAACTTCTGTACTCTTCCAAAATGTAATCTGGTTTGCTTAATGAAATTAGCTTTTGCCAGGTAGGGGAAAATGAAAAAATTAAAAGTTTCTAAGTTAGGAGAGGCAAAAAATGCACCATAATACTCTCCAATCAATTCAGAATAGCGTATTCACCACTAAACTTTTGTTCTTGTAATTAGCCTTTAAATACATAAGAAAAGGGCAAGTCCTTTTTAGGACCTTTCAGTGTTGTCCAGGCTTGGAAGTCAGCAAAGATTTTCCTGGAAGAAACCTATTTTGTAAAACTATTATACATCAGCAGCAGTTCTAACCATTAGTAACAACATTTGTGAGGCAAAAAAGACTATGACATTTCGTAACAAGGACATGGCAAAAAGCCATCTTAGCCTTGTAGCACTGAACCCAAGTTTGAGTTTCTCTACAATGAAGCCACACCTGAACACTCAGCCTCACTGAAACCACTCAGCTCAGCTGTGATAGGTCCTCAGGGCAGGGAGGGACAGCTACCAGTCTTCCAGGAGAGCAGCTGGAACAAACTGTTTAGTTTCTACTTTCTTTGCTCATCTCATTCCATTGAGAAGATTAGCAGAGATTCCAAGAAACTCTCTTTTCATTTGAAAATGAAGATGGAGGACAATAGTTTGAGACACAAAAATGTGGTGTGGGTTTAAAGATGATAATCAGAAGCTTCTTGAAAATTGTTTGATGAAGACTAATTTATTAGCGAGTTGGACTACTGTAGAATTATTGAGTAGTCACTGAACTATTTAGTGATAACAAAATACTGCAACTTTGATTTAAATTGTTGTAAATTTCTATTCTTAAATCTGAAATACTGCAACATACAGGACTGCATTTGCAGTAGTATCATTATTTAGATATTAAACTTTATCATCATACAAAAATGGCATTATACACAACTAGTATGGATAAGCAGAAATAATGCCTAAGCTACATAGCAATAATGAAAATTACAACTTCTACACATAAATTGGAACTCTCACTGAATTAAGCTTTTTATGTTGACAGTATACAGTATGAAAGACAAAATTAGAATCTTTATTTAATTTCTACTAGGAGTTCAAAACTGCAATTTCAGAAGTGCTTGATAAAGAATGTCTTTTTTGAAAATTGATTTGCATTAACCTTTTGACAGTCTTCCTAATTGAATTAGTTTAAAGGGTGCCTAACATCTGCAGTGACATGTACTATCCCTGTTTCTACACCTAACAAAATTCCCTTGCCAGGGTGAAGATGTATTTCAGTGGCTTCTCCTTCAGAAATATTTTCAATAAAACAATAAATACATGCCAGAGGTTATACAGCCAAGGGTGGAGGTTTTTGTTTATTTTGTTGTTTGTTTTGGGGGGTTTTTTTGTGTTGTGTTTTTTTTTTCTTTTTTTTTTTTTTTTTTTTTTTTTTTTTTTTTTTTTTTTTTTTTTTTTTTTTTTTTTAATTTATTTTTTTTAAAGCATAGTTGAAGGAAATAAGACCCTTTAACAGTAAAGAGTGTACAGTAGTTTCCATTGGATAAAGCCTTGACAATGTAGGTTTCATTAGTGGACAATTTTAAGGCATATAAAAAAAATAAACTATGTGGTTTCTTCAACTACCTTATTAAATACAAACCATACCTTTACAAAATATTCAATGTGCTAGTGCGAAGAGCATACTGTTTTGCAGTGTCCAGCAACACATACTTACTCAGACCAAGTTTTTTTGTTACTGATCTTCTAGTGTTAAAAAAGTTAGGCCAAAAGCTTTAATTGAATGATTAGAGTTTAATCTCTTACCAACTATGATTAAGTGGAATCCTTTTAACTGTAATCTGAACATCTTTTTGCCATTTCTGCCCAGAAGCTATGGCTTCAAGAGACATGGTATAGAGAGAATTCTGTTGCACATTATACTTTCACCAAGAACATAAAGCATAACACCAAGCATGTTTTCATATTTAGCCCAGTGAACAAGCTTTTTTCCCCAAGACTGAGAAGTCAGCCTTTAACAAAAGCAACCCAGGGCAAAAGGATTATGAGAAATATATCGGCATTACCAATGGACTTTAAAGCAATCTAATTAGGTAGCCACACGCTATGTTTTGTGAGAAAACTAGCAACCTAATAACCAGATTGTCATCGGAAAGAAAATGAAAAATGCATGCTAGCAGTGAAATACTAGATTTTCCTCCGCTACCTGCATCCTATAAAATCCTGTCGATATCTCATTGGGCTGACAGACTGTCTACTAAAATGCTTTTGGTTTTGTTTTTTAAGAATTTATAACACTTGGAAAACTATTTTAACTTAAGAATTACCTGCCCTATTTCAGGCTTGGAACTACAATGAAAGGCATTCAAGTTTAAGCAGCACCTTCCAAAAGAGAAGAATTCAACATCTGTTAGATGCAAAATTTCAACTTTACAACTAAGTCATTTTGTATTACATTTATGATGAAATAAAGTAAGACTCATTGATAAGACACAAGATAGTAGTTATCCTCGCTTAAAACTTGAGGAACGTAATATTACTTAAATTCTGTTTGTAGATTATCTAACTTGATTACAGGTAGTAGTTTACAACACCACTAAATGACCTTCAGGAAAGTGAACTTAACACATTTCCCACAGTTACAGCTTATGAAGGTTAACTGCTTTGTTTCACTTCAAAAAAACCATCCGTAAGTGATTTCAATAAATATTTCCATCTTCGCCAAGAAATATTGGTGTAACAATGGAACACTAATCCTGAGACAGCTGCATTTTTAGTATCACCCGAACCTCCTAGATCAGAAGTGTTATGCAACCTGAATCTTGGTATAAATTCACATTTCAGGTTGTATGGAGCCATTGAATTTTAGTCCTATCATGATATACATAATTTTAAGACCATATGATGCAGTCACCTGGAGAAGAGATTGCCACTGCTGTTATCTCATTCTCCATCCATACTTAAATTCTAAAATGTTTGGCAACTAATATGTTGAAAACCTTTAATGTTAGAAATCAATGTGGTATACAGCCTGAAAGGTGTAATCCCAAACATCAAGGTGTAAAATGCATTAATCTTCAGAAGTCTGAAGGACAATGCCTGCTAAGCTCATGCAGTAAATACACTGGCAAAGATGATTAGTTGAGAAACCAGAAAATCCTTCCAAGCATTGTTTCTGTACCAACGTTCAGAAATAAGAAAGAATTCTTCCATATAAGGGGACAAAAGGCTCTTGTGGAAACACCTTCTTTTTTTGATCCACACTAAGCATTTAAAATCCCTATAGCATATGCAAAATACAAAGGAAATATTTGTGAAAACACTACATACAGCTATATTCCATCCTTCGTAAAAATCCTTTTCCTCTTCAGCAAAGGAACATGCGTAACATTACTATTGTCCTTGACAAAAGCATGGCACATCTTGACTGATGCATCAATAATATTTTTCCATACTATCTAAAACTGAGGAAGCAACTCAGAACTTACCAGTCCTCATCTGTGAGCAAGGAATTAAAAGTTATCATGTGACTGCAGTATCACCCTTGCTGTATATGAAGTATTTAAGACAACAAGATATAAGAAAACCACTACAGAAAGTAATAATGGGAAAAATTACTCCATTCAGCTATTCAACTTATGCATACAAAAAGATGCAGTATCAACACATGCATTGAACTTTACCCACTACTACTTCACTTTTACTTCCTTTCTCAACAATTCATCTTACTGATGTCCAAAAAAACCACCCACTGCAAACAGACAAGTGTTCTTAAAAAGTTGTAATGATTTAACTTCCTGTACTGTGGAGCTCTGACAAAGTGGTTGTTGCAAATATAGTTTGTTTTGAGCCACAAAGCTATGACAAAAACTTGATCGTGGAAACATGGCATGAATTCCTTCCCCCCCCCCTTTTTTTTTCCTTCCCCCAGCTTTCAAAGGACCCTGTTTACAGTGTGAAAACCTACTTTTCCCTCAAGCACTCTATTTTAGGAGTGCTTTCTTCCTGTCCAAGTTATTTAAAACTATGTACTTGTTACCAATTCATAGCAAAGCTCCCATTGATGCCATTTCTAATACTGCTGTAGACTAGTTACCGTATAAAGCCCTTATGCAGCATTGCTTTGTTTCATCTACTAAATGGCGTGCTACCATTTGAACTTTATCCTTAAACCAAGAGCTTCAGAAAAAACAGCTGTTCAATAGTTATTATATAAACAAGCACAAAAAATGAAAAATAATTTAGATACASCATACTATTCTAATTCAATACAGTAAAAAAAAGTTCCTTTATTGTCTCATTTCAGAGACAATATATCAGAAAGACAACAGAAAACATTGGGTTTATATCCACTGAAAATATGAAAGACAATTCTTGATTATAAGCATAACATCCAGTCCTCATATTTTATTCCCCAAGTCTCAGTAAAAGAATAAAAAGATTTTTCTCCCCTTCCCAGGAAATAGATTAGGTAGGCATGACATTTTTCCACTTCACTGTTGTATGCGTTTATCAGCTTTCCTTTTGTAGCATTTATGAATTCAAACAGTGCTAGGGTTAAGCTGGAGCAAAGCAATTTGGCATGCTTGCATCTGCTTTTATCAGGGAAAGCAAAAGCAATCCATGAGGTCTGGACTGACCTTAAAGCCCAAGTATTTATTTGGAGATTCTAAGGGCTTACCAATTGCGTTTGGTAAGAGGGAACCTAAATTCGATCACTCTCGCACACAATGTCACCTTAATTCAAGCAATCGCCTTTCAGTTCTTCTGTACGTCAATAATATAATTGGTATTCTATTACCATAAATACTCTCTCTTTAAAAAGGACATATTAACCATACATTCCAATTCTACCACGCTGCTTTCTACAGGACAGAGTCAGGTTTCCAAAGTCAGCTACTTCCAAATTCAGATAATTTATTAAAAAAAATTAAATCTATGCTGTTCAGTGCAATTATATTTTCAAAGTATATATATAACCCCATATATATGCCTGCCTTCCATAAACAACTGTCCCAGAAAAATATTAAAATCCATCATCTCACAAGCAAACAACTACTACAGAAAATTGTCTTAGAAATCTCAGATATATGAAGGAGGTAGTTTGGAAAACAGGTCTTCACTGCTTTCACTAAGCAAGCTACTTTAAATTAATCTGCTGAAATACAAATGCATTCAGAGAACACACTTCTTCCTCTAGGAACTGGACACTACTATTTTGTTTCAAGGTAGGATTGCTCCCATTCATTTCTGGAATTTGAGCAACTATTAGTGTTTCCAACTCTCAAGTCCACAATAAATTAAAAGAAATGCATTAGGAACAATTAGTGGGGAAACTTTTACTGCCTCTTATTGACAAAGACACTTGATCAAATTTAGATCCACTGCAGTGCAAGAAGTAAAACAATGTGAATACACAGTCCGCTGCTTTGCAAATGGACTGCTTTTCCTCAACACTTGAATCTTTCCACCTAATAAGCATTACCATTATTTCCAGGTAGTGATGTGCCAGTGATTAAGATTTTATTATTCTTTTTTCTAGTTTAATCACTCTTCCTCCATCCTTTTTTGTCCTTCCCTGGTTATTTCCTTTAACTATTGGAAAATCTGAGACTATTTTAAAACCAGTAGTACATAGAATTCATTGTCAGTGACATGATAGCAAGTCCCACCTTTCATACATTCTAGGTACATCAACATCCTATATTCGAATACAATCTGGTGTCCTGTAACCCTAACTAATGTTGTCTCCTGTGCTTTTTCCTGTTAGAGTACTGATAAGTCAGTATTCAGGATTATTTGTTTCCAGATAGCCAGTATCTCAAACACCCAACACCATTTTGACATAGTATTGTTCTCCCTCCCCTTTAATTCCCTCAGTCCTTTCTAGCTAGGCTACAACTATTTATTTTAATATTCCAAGCCAAAAGGAGGACTTTTTTTCCCCCTCCTACTGGAGGTGGGTCAATATTCCAYAAAACAAACTCGCTCACATCACTCATTTTCACTAATAGCCTAGTCACAGAGTTTCCTTTGAAGAATTTTTCCTTCTTTTTTGAATGGTCTGAGAGGAGCAGCTGGGCATTAATCCTTCAACAACTCAAAGAAATAGAGAGTCATCTGTAATTTGCACAGCAGTACAATGGCACCTGTTATGCACCATTACATTCTTACTTTGCTGGTATTTCAGTAGTCTATTCAAACTTAAATATGTGTTATTTTTAGGTTTAAAAGGTTGGGCTGTGCAGCTATCTTTGCTTACATCTTCAGCAATTTCCATGGCATAGACATTTACACAACAGAATATGTTCTTGAAATTTCTAGAACTGGCTGTCTCAGGATGCCAATTCTCTTCCAGAATTCAGAATGATGACTGGTTGATGGCTACGTGCTGTCAAGTCTACTCTTTCCATTCTGCCTACATAATCAATTCATTTCTTGGGTCAGATACACAGATTTTTCATAGTTCTGGTTGTCCAGAAAGATTTCTGATTTTGCAGTGTCTCTAATCTGTTATTTGAGACTACCGATTCACACACACACAAACATGCACTTCATATAAAGAAAATGACCACTGGCCTCCAACAGGAAAGAAAACTATTGTAGCTCTTAACAACTCCTCCACTACCAAACTGAACACAGAATTGCAGAAGGAAAGACACTTGCATTCCTTTCTTCTCAAAGTTGCCTTCAGAGCTTCTGTTTTCTGTATCCGGAGCTAGGCTAATCACAGTTCAAACACAAACATGCTCAGAAAATGGGGAATTCAAGCCACATGTTCTCACAAAAAGACAAATTGATCCAGTTCACCAGGCCTGCTCAGGACTCAAAAGCAAAGCAATCGGGCTCTCACTGAGACCCAGAGATCAACACATACAATTCCATTACTGCCAAGTACAATGTTCTACAATCGAGATTCTTCATCGTTGTTTTCTGCTCACCCAGTCTGTTTGCTTAACATCCTACTAACGTACTAAAGGCATATCTACACTGCCTTTTCAATCCAAAGAAAAGCTGCATGATTCTCTTAATTTGACATCAAACCCAGATCAGTAGCTTATGCTAAGGAGCAAATCATAGTAGCTTGAGCTCAGCTCAGTGCTAAAGGGGTGAGACAGCAGCTTCAGGATAGAGCTAGCTCATGTTTACCAGTTCACAATGAAGGTGTGAAGAGCTTCTATCTGCATGGACTATAACATTTAAGAACTCTGCTCATACTAGGGCAGAATTAATCACCTCCTCCTCAGAGGAGATTGTTCCTTTTGCCAGTATCCCTCCAAGGAAAAGCAAGTCTGACAATTAATGCAAGTAATAGCATCTGACAGCAGCTATGCAGATGTGCCACCTAAAGGATGCAGACACTGAAAGGAATCTAACATACATTTTCTCTCTGTACCCAAATAAAGAAGAGGAGAAAGAACTGGGGGAGTGGGGGGCTGTAAGAAACAGAAGCCAAAACTATCTACCTAAGTTAAAGATAAATATATAATAAGGATATTTGGTTCAGAGGTCACCTATGGCATGCAACACTGCAGGTACCATGATAATAACTGTAGTTAAACAGAAGATTAAGCAGGTACAAACAGCTGTAAACCTACAAATTGCTGCTGCCACATATATAAGTACACTTTCTCACTTCTCTTAAAAGTTTTCCTTTGAAAATACTTTTATTCACGGCAAATATTTGCTCCCATCTCTTTTTTTTATTCATCTACCTATGAACAGCTTAACTGCACATATAAATATTAAAAATGAATTTACCATGTCATAAAATGCAAACATGGTCGGGGGGGGCGGGAATCAAACTCATACCTCAGCATAGCATACATTCGTTTCTTCTATATTATACAAATCTGTTGTTTAACAAGTGTTTAAACAGTTGATCATAGTGATTTACAATTTATGACACCACAAATTCATATCAATTTAAATTTCACTGCATAATGTGACTATCATGGATTTCCAAATCTTCCTTTTATGTTGCAGGCTGCTTTAATTATCACAGTTCAACTTTCTGAAACTGACAACAGAAAATCTCAAAATGAAAAGAAGAGGTTGTTGAAAACAAATATGAGATTACGGGATATTTGAATCTGACCAAAAAAGCTTATTGATGAAAATGGGTCTCTGTCAGGGTGCCTGATGTATTATCCAATCTCTTTTTAGCAAAAAACTATTTCTACTTTAAATATTAATCGAAGAACAATTAAGTCACACATTTATGAGTAAGTACAGAATCCTGAATTATCTTCAAAGACTGAACTTACTGTGATACTTCATACACAGACAACTATTATGCTCTGCTACCTAAATTTTAGATATTTATCCACTTAATACACAGTGAAAAATCCACAACTATGCAGTATTATGTATCTTAATTTCCTGCTTTCTGTAGAAATGCTTGATGCATACTACCACATAAGCAAGCCTCATGCAAATTCAGAAGAACCATAAAAAAGCCACTTTTAATTTTTTTTTTTTCCCCCCACCTGGCATTATTGAGCTAGGGACTAGAAGCAGTACCAGTGCATTTATTTTTATATACACTAGCATTAATCTTTGCAAACATAACTATAGCAGAATAACTTAACTACTGTGAACAAAGCAGAAGTCAGCAGTCATTCTCCAAGATTTGGCAACCCTCAGCACATCAACTTTCTTTACATTTTCCCCTCTAACTATCACTCAGCATTTTTATATGATAGGGAAGCCAGGTGGCTAAAGAAGTTGTCCTGTCAGCTTTATCTTTAATCTATGCACTTAGATCTGTGAATATAACAAAGGGTAAAAGGCAATGTTTGTCAATGCAATGTAATAAATACGCTTACCTTCAGAGTATCTTCTTTCTGTATTTCAAGGCTACAAAGGGATAATAAATACATATGTAAAAGTAATGACCTGCCTATCAGTAAAAAGAGAATGTTTGGCCTATATATTAATAATCATATTTACTTTGTTCAGCTACTACTGTATGAAAAAAGTCTGCACTAATAAGATGTTGCTTCTCTCTACTGCTTTAATGACACCATAGTTTAGTCATTAACACTGAAGTCATCCAGCAGTCATGTACATAGAGAGGTGAGCCAAGGCTAAAGCAATTTTGGCCAGTACTGATTTCCTCTGAAGTTACAGGKGAACTGCCCTGCATGTTTGTCAGCGAGACAACTCAACAGAGCCAGAAGATCAATTTGTACAAACCAAAGTTTGGAAGATGATTAACAAACAAGTAGAACTAATTACCAAAGGAAGTGGACACTCATCCCATTCTCAGTTTCTTCAAATGAAGACAAGCTTTCCAGCAGATACACTTTAGCCTAACACGAGTTATTTGCCTCCATCAAGGGAAATGAGTGAAATTTACATTCCTGACACAGGAGATCAAACTAAATGCTTCAATGATCTCTTCTGATCTTTACTACTACGAATCTATACATCACCCTAGTAACACTATGTACAATTTTAATCTTATTTTAGCACAGTAAGAAACACAAATTTGTCCAAACCCAAATTCTTATGAGTCTTTCCTTCAGTTTTCCTGGAAGAACAAAAGAATCAAGTGAGGGAGAATTACTTCTTGTCTTCACCTCATTACTGCTCAACTGAGAAAAAACATTTCTACCCTCTTCCCTCTTTTAATTTCACAATTGCACCTAAATGATAATGATTCTTCAAATTATTTAGACTAGCAAGACCTGGCTACATAAGGAGCAAGATATCCACTCCAGCAAAAATGGATCAAGTCAAGGGACAAAGCTGTACATGTATTAGCTAGGAACTTAGGATTTAGGAAATAGGAACGTAGATTTCAGGTGTGTACATCTTCACTATTGCTGAAAATTTTTAGAGAGACTGTAAGTGTGCATGTATAAATTGCATATGCATGTTTTTATCAGCATGCATTTGGGTTATCCTCTCATAAACCCCTCTTCTCTTATCCACAGAAAAACTGATTCAGGTTACAGAGTCTTTTACTGAAAAAAAAAAAAAAAAAAAAAAAAAAAAANACCATACAAAACACACTTTAGCCTTTATATGTTGTAGAGTTCATTACATAAGAAGCAGCCTTCTGCTGAGTTTTTAAAATGTTACTGTTCACTTACATTTTACTTCAGAGCTTGTTTTGGATATTCTTTTTACATCTGTGACATTGCCATTGATTCATTCTGGTCAAAAGTCATAGGTTTTATTTCTTTTGAGCAAACCAGTGGGCCTTCTGAATGAATCATCACTTTTTTTTTTTTAAGGAGGCTAACAACTAATGGTTTTACCAACAAACTGCACTCTGGGAAGTTCATTACACTCTCAGTCTTCAAGATCACCAGAAGTCATTCTGGTTCTTTGTTATGCTCTCAACTATGATATGGAGGGCAGGTGCTGTCTATAATGACCAGGTGAACAGAATTCAACTGAACATCTTCATCTAATTTTTCAAACCTAGAACATTATGTCCCATTGCATTTTTATGACACTTATTTCAAACTTTTTCCACACAGGTCTTTGGTACAAAGATGGTATTTTTCTTCGTTTCTTTTTTCATAGCTCTCTAAGCCATCCACAGAACTCATCAGCTGAATTGTCATCAGCCGTTGTTGAGCTTTACAACAGTCATTGATTGTTATCTCCCAAAGGCATATTGTAATCATTTTACCACTGATAGGGTTATAGGCAGACACACACTTTGACATTCGCCTTAGATATGATAAATGCAATCCCCATTTTCTCAGATCTTGTGCAATTCACCACATACCCATCTATCACCACAGAATGACCCTTTCTATTCCACTGAAGCTGTAAAGCCCAAAGATATAAATATCTTCCTAATTCATACATATGCCATATGTTCCATAGTCCTATTTTTGATTAGTTTGTGGTGGTTCAGCTCATCATTTCCTTGATGAAAATAGCTGGTGTATTCCTTTTTGAATAATTTTGTACAGCATCACTTTGAATAAAACATTATTAACACGCTTCTCCCCCAGTGTAACCTATCTCATTCTTAAATACCAGAGGGTATTTCTGACATACGCCACATATGGATCATTTTGCTTGTGGACTGCCACAGTCATTCTTATTACAAAAAACAGAAACCAATTTATGGTTGTAAATAGCTAAAGCAAAGATTTGATCTGTCTACTTTTAACAGCATATTCTCCACTGATGCCTCACTGTCATCCTCAAACGATCATCAGTTCTAACATTTGTCTAGTTTCTAAATACCGCTGTAAAACCACAACCAAAGTATCCTGTTACTGCCATGATAAAAAAAGCCTAAGTTTTATCCACACATGGACATTTTAAGACATGTACAGTGCAGACATGGTTAAGGTGCTATGTGTTTATGGAAGTAATAGATAAAACATATAATCAGCATAATCTTTTAGATAAAAAGGTCATAAGACAATTCCACAAGTACTGTAACTAAATACAAATTACATCCTGTGTCTGTAAACATTACATCCAGCAGCCACAGTACTTCATATAGCTAGTTTTCAGAGACAGCTGATTAAAAGAAAATTAATTCTCTTCAAACAGCAAAAGAAAAAAATCCATGCCAATATAGCAAGAAAAAAATCCATGCCAATATAGCAAGATTACTTTTCCATATTAAAATTACACTTTTATTCAGTTTTGCAGTTAAATTACTTTTAAATATCAGTCAAGTGCACATGTAAGTGGATGCAAGTTGATGTGAACTAGAATAGGTAATTCACAGCAGCATTTAAAAAAAAAAACAATAAGGATACACACCTTTTCTTTAAGAAGTCACAATCTTGCTAGCTTACTGTCTAATGTGCACATTCTTGTTGCAGTTATCAAAATGAGGGGTACTGAGGAACTGTATATTTTTGTATGCATTTGGAAGAATGATGCCTTAATTCAGAAGACTAGACCAAAGCAGAAAGTTTTACTATAAAAAAAAAAAAAAAAATTGTGACTGTGTGAATCACCTCATTACTGTAAGACCTGTAATGATTAAAAAAGTCTTAAGTATTTCAAGTCTTAACTATTACACCTCAGTTCAATGCATTTTAAAATTCAACCCATGATCATTTTCCCCAAAGATTTAACTTTATCAATTGTTACTACTACTATTTTTATATTTGAGAGCTGTAATGTAGTTCTAAAATATACAAATTTATTAACAATACTTAAAGTTATATATAATTTACCTTCAGTGTTCATACAGGAAAAAAAGGACAGTCAAAAATATCAGTCAGTACTTTAACGAAAAGACTAAAAATCTTGTAATCTGGGACCAACAAACATTTTTAGAAATATATTAAGTAGCTATAACAGATAAAAACAAGGATCAATGAAACAATTATTTTTCAAATTTTACTCCGATAAGAGTTAAACGTTGTACTATCGTAAATCAAAATATTTGGTTAAATGGAATTTCCATCAAAGCTTAATAACCAAATTCAGGGGAACACAAATTGAAGTGTTACGTACTTTCTGCGGTTCCTATAATGGCTAATTCAATAACCCTAAATGGAGTGTTACTGCTGATTATTCGAAGTTGGATAAGACAATTTGACAGTTACTGTACTTTGAAATTTTACTATAGCAAAAGCATTTTAAAAACTAGACATATCATAAAGGGCTAGAAAAACTTCTTCCTATGTTTGACATGGGAAAAACCTCTAATCAACATTTACTAAGCATTATGTTTTGTGCTGCTTTTGCTAATACTCTCAAAATGACAAGTAAAAATCGGTCATTGCAAGAGTAAAGCAGTCAAGCCAGCCACACATGAACTTCAGAAAGCAAACTGCACAAACTCAGTGCCCTAACATTGCTCTCATCACAGTACGTCAAAGAGCTCTGCGTGGAGATTATGGCAAGATTTGGCCTAGTGTACAAATTTCTAGCTGCACTATTTTGCGAAAATACAATAAAATCTCCATAAAAGTTTGAACATTTTAAATGCTAAGAAAGTGCTCACAATGAAAACAGAGATGACTGTCACTGCTCTACTGAACTACAAAACTGTTCTTAGCATTGGATCTTAAATATACAATGAAAAGCTTTTCATCTTTCTTTTCAGATAAGGTAATCGCAAGCCTTCTTTGGAAATTAACTTTCCATGCAATCCAAAGCCCTCCATCTAGTTCCTGGACATTATTTCTTTTTCTTTTTTTTTTTTTAACCACAAACCTTTTAATTATTAAATGTGGCTCACATTTGCATCTCTGGAAATATTTTTTTATTCTCTATTTTTCTAGCATTTCATTTCACACTGTTACCGGGGGTGTGAGCAGGTTGCTGACTATGCTGATAGGCAGAGAGCGGGGAGAAGTACGCTCTCCACATTTCATTCAGATAATAGAAATCTGCAAGCTGCTTAGCGTGACAGATGAGCTATGTGAGCTAAAGCAACTTGTTCCGCTTGTCAGCCTCCAAGAGTCTACAGCAGCAAGACACAATTGCGATGACACCACGATCGCAGAACTGGGTCAAACATACGGTCACTTTAAAACAACATCAACCGTTCTTTCTACTTGAGGAATTTGATTCAGTGACACTAAAAGCTGTTAGATACCATTAGCTTTATATCTAGGTTCAAAATGAAACTGTTACTTTAACAGTACTTGAAGAATCCTCTTGCGAGCCCTACATTGCCATTAAAGTTTGTAGGAATCACAAACTGTCAAATAGTATCACTATTGCCCATAGGGATTGGGTACTTTATGACCAAAACACTTTCCTGTGCTGCACCAGGGGATCTGTGCCTTTGGAGTAGTATTTCCATTATGACCTTTGTAGATTAAATGGATTAAAATCCTCACAGAATTTTAAAGAAGAAAGATTATACATATATGTAATTTTTTTTTTAATTGCAGAAATAAAAATAAAAGATAACTTAACTCATGCCTAGACCTAATGTTTTGTTTAAATCATCATCTCATACAGAACTGAATTTTTTGTTTTATTTTAGTGGAATAGAAGAATTACTARTTGAATGACAGTAGATATTTAAAGAGAACTGAAAAGTAATATTTAATAATCTATTCCAATTACTTCCTTAAATCTTGCAAGATTCACTTGCATTATATTGTGATGATGAAATACCCCATGCAATACTACTAGCACACACAGTTCAAAGTTTAAATAAATGTGGTATACAGATCATGCTACATGGTGGATTTAGATAACATTTAGAAAAGCAGATATTGAGATGAAGATAGTTCTGATCTTACTCTGACATTCAATCATCATAATTTTTATTCAATGATGTACAAAACTATTTTGTTTAACAGAATTACACTATGTAGATGTTTCAGCACAGGTAACTTTTGTCCAAAAGCACTAGAAATGTAGAAGGAAATAGCAGAAGTCTGAGATCCAAAAGTAATTTTCTTCTCAATATTTCACCAATCTGTGTTGGCAGTCTGAGTCAAGCTCAAATCATGGACTTTGGCCAAGCTCAAATTCCCAGCCTATTAGATTCCACCGTTGAATTTATAGGTATTTCAATACACCATATTCAAAACATTTTATATATTTCAGGTTTTGCTGTATGTATTTTTCTGTTTTACATTACAATTTACAATTAATTACATAATTGCCTTTCTAGCTCAACATAAAAATTTTCAGGAAAAATATTTTCAAGAAAAACTTCTCATGGAGCTGTTCAGTTAAGATTATTCATATTTTTGTGCAGTTAAAAACTTATATAATTCTTAAAAAAATTGTCGTTTACTTGCTTTGATTTCTAAATGTCTTTGATCTCATTCATTAATATTCATTAGTCTTCTGATGTTGGACTAATGAGAATCTTACACGTTTATAAGAAGCTATTTAAACAATGTTACCAGATTTTTTTCTGATTTACGTTTTTCATCAACACTGACAATACTTTATTCTTCGTATTCTCCAGCTTTTTCTTCAAACTTCTTGAAGACATACTCCAAAACAAAGTGGAACTCAATAAATGCGTAACTAATTCAGTCAATTATGAGCACAGAACCCTAAATTGATAATAGCATAAACACATAATATATATGGACAGAATGAATAATGCTTATACTCAGCACCATTTACTTCCATGTTTTACATACATTATTTATGTTTATGATGGAACATCTCTGAAGCAAAAAAGAAAGAATACAGCCACAACTTTTCAGCTTCAAGAATTTACAGGCACAAAAGCAGCAGTGTTGTTGCCAGAAGACAATACCAACCACTGATATTTCACATCACAGGTGCACACACAACATGCACGAACAGCTAGTCACTTGTATTCTTTGCATTTAAGAAAACATTAGTTGTTTTCATATTTAGTTTCCACTGTTTGCAGTACATATCCACAAGAAGTTGAAAGTAAGAGTGTCCCAGCATATGCTGCACAACATACCTGCACTACAGACACTGCATAAGTTAGAAGCGCCCAGGGGAACCAATATTAAGCTTACAAGCTCAGACAATCCGTCAGAACATGCCAACAAACAGTTTCAGGTTAAACATCCACTGCTCATTAAACCTTCTTCTACACTGTTAAGAGTTTTGCTATTTCCCCATTCAAAATGCCGATTTACACTAGAAGTAACTTAGGCAAAGCAGTCCTACCCTACTACATCTAATGTGTATGCAAAGATAATGAAAATATGCAATAACTTTCAAAGAAATATTGCTACTTCAGAAGTAAGCATCTATGAAGTCAGCTCCAGTAACTCCTACTTCTCCAAGCAACTGAAAAGGTCTTTTGCTGAAATATCATTTTGGTTAAAGAAATGACTTGGCATAAATCTCAATGCTAATCAAGTCAATGCCACACATTCACACTTGCTTCACTGGCATCTGGATTTATCCTCAACTGGTCTTACAAGACCAGTTCACTACTGTGTCTATTATAGTTTTTACAGTCTAGGCTTTTACTGGTATTTCCAACTTAAAGATCAAACACAATATATTAATTTTTTTTTTTTTTTTTTTTTTTTTTTTGAGATAAAGCTACACCAATTTGAAACCATCCATTACAGCATTCTATCTAGGAATTAACTTTTACACCACAAGAGAAATATCCATTATAAGCTTCCTAATGACAATACAATAGATGTGCAAAAGCAGGAGAGTACATAATTATACAGTGCCCACTACAGCATACAAAGACCAGAACATTTGACTACACACCTGTCCTGGTTTCAGCTGGGATAGAGTTGTGTTTTTTTTTTTCCTAATAGTTGGTATAGTGCTGTGTTTTGGATATAACACCCATATAGAAAATTTCCATACACAGAGAAAGCTGTTGCTCTAGTCTCAGTATCAAATAATAACAAAAAAGTTCAAAGGACTAAGTATCCCTAATTCTAGGACTCCCAGTGTATCTCACAGGACACTCAGTACCTAATAGCATTGAATCCACCAAGAAACCCGAACATTTCAAGAGAATTGTTTTATGTATATCAAAGTTTAAAAGATCTTTACTGGTACCAACGTTTGATTATCTGTAAAGTTATGGATATTAATATGAATTTGGTTCTACATTACAGTACAATTCTGGAAGAAAATAAGGAAGTAATTTTAGCAGCTTTAAGTAGTATCCAAAGTATTTATATAAGCCAGATGCTGTGGATAATCATCCATTTCTAATTCTGATTATGCGCAACATCAGGCCTTATATATCACTCTCATCGAAGGTAAGTATTATTAATCTTCCTCCAAAGAACAATATTTTCTCACTCTACCTTTTCTCCCTTTCTCCCTTTCTATTCCTCTCTTTTCACCTGAACTAACATAAGTCTACATTTAGATACTGATACTCGGTCTTTAATTCTGATACTTAACTCGCCACTTGGAGATGCGCCATTATAGCATACGTCATATTAAGATTTTTATCCCAGCTAATCAAGTCTTTAAAAACAAGTAACACATCAGAATTAATGTGACATGAAAAGTGTTAATGTCACAATACTAGAAGGCAATTTTTTTTCCTGATACCTGGGAAAAACAGGATAAAACTTTATTTAATAGAAATTGTTCCAAGTAAATCAAATACGTACAATAGTTTTGTATGTTTTATAAAACACTTACATTCTAAGTTGTACTTCAAATATCCTAAAGTTCTCAAATTTAAAAATTTTTTTTAGTTTTGTTAAATCATACTGTCAAGGCCTAACAGCTACTGCTTCAGTTGCAGCACTGGGAAGGATACATCTCACAACAGATATAAAACACAAGAGCTGTTTAATGGACTAGGATTCAAACAGCAAAATTGAGGAAAAGCTGACACAGAAATCTCTCTCATTGAAGACGCTCAGGTAAAGAGAAGACAGGGCCTGCTACTAAGAATAATGAATCAGTGGAGGGAAGCTTACAAATTATACTAATTAGTAAGAAGCAGGCAAGAAAAATAAGAGCCTCAAAGCAGTAGCAGCATCTTGGCAAAACTCCCACAAGCAAACGCACTACCAGTCTAGGCCTTACCATCCTTTTGTGTCTTTAAAAGTACACGTACCCAGCGGTCAACTGTCTGCTATATGAAATTAGAGTCAACCAGCCTGGCCAAATACCCAATTTACTAAAGCCATTTTTTAAACTAAAAAGAAATCTGTGCAACCAATCTGTTGCTACTAATATCCAAGCTTGGTTATGTCCACATGAACTGAAGCAACTGCAGATTAAATATATACTAAATCAATCTTTGGCAAGGAAGATTAGTGCTCTACTTAGAAAGACATCTATTACTTACTACTGAAAGAGCCGCAACTTCCTAGATGAGATTTATATTCCCTTACCCATAAAAAGAGACTCAGAAAAATTTTCTAACCTTTCATATAACTGCAAAATATGTCCATCCTTTACATAAAATGTGCACTAAAACATAGAGTTTTGTTAAGTTTTGGTATTATGTTCATTCAATAAGCATGTTCTGCCTCATTCAGATTTCATCTCCTCAAGTCAGAAAAGTAACAATGTCAGCATACTTTTGACAGAAAAATCTGATTTGGTTAAACAGCTCAAGACTTTCCAAGTGAACATAAACTTTGAAAAAGGTACTCATGTTTAAGTGAAAAATCATCATTATTATTGTTTTGAAAATCTCTTTATTGCTATGAGTTATCATTAAAAAAGTCAACAAAAATATTTCTACCATTCTACAGACAGAACTACAACATAAGGGGACTTATAACAGCCTTTTTCAGGATAAAAATTAGCCACCTTACAGATGTAGTTTCTTTTGTATTTAATAGAAGCCCACTTCCTTACTAATTGTCATTGGTTCTGTGACTGAAAACTGCAATTAGTTATGCTTTACTGACACACACATGAATCCTTTTGTGGTTATATTATTCAACCTGAACATGAATAAGCAGGACTGTTAAAAATTCTAAGGGATTGCACCACCACCCCTATTTTATTAAACAATTTGTAGCAAGAGAGAGTTAAATACTGTGTATCATTTAAATACATTATTCTAGCTAGGAAAATGTTAGTCTGCCACATGAATTAAACAAGCCAAGAAACCAAAAACCAAATAAGACTACTGTTTCATTTGTGCAAACAGTACTTAATTTTTAAGATCACATAAAATATGAACAAATAAAATGCATTACTAATACTGTTTTATTTTCAAATGGTCCTCATAGTTATAAGTGAGCTTCACTAGAGAAATAAAACTGACAGAATTAAAAAAAAAAAAAAAACAAACCACAAAGGAAAACAATTTTCATTAGTTCAAATGAAACTAACAAGGGCTACCAGCAGTAAAACCCTAACATCTTTAAATTCCAAAATGAATCTCCTCTCCTGACCTTTATAGAGCTCAAGATGCATATATACACAGAATAAACAAAATAATTTGAAAGCAAATTCACTGAGTGCGCCTGACCTTTGAAACAGCACAGATAATTTTAATCAGATCTGCACAATGTTAGTCTGTCTCAGTTTCCAAGTAGCAACACAAAGATGACAAAACTACTTAAAGAAAAAAACCCCAACATTTTACCAAAATAAAAGCATCTTTAAATATTTTTTTTTAAATAGCCAACAGCCCTAAAGTCTCAGGTTCAGGAAAGATTCCTCAGAGTCCAGCTAAAGCTGCACAATTCAGCTCTAGAGAAAAAAGCCCTTTCTGCCAGTTATGCAGGTTTCTGTCAGTTAAGTTGAAGAGCTGACACCTAAAAGAAAAAAATGTAAGTTACACAAACTTTTTAAAAATCGTTTTTTGTAGAAGTGGCCAGTAGTTGCCTCCTTGATCACCTAGTATACAGTAGGCTACTTAAAGCTTCTCAGTTATGTTTATTATCTTAGATTTTCAGAGATAATGAGAAGAAAAAAAAAAATCAAGATTTGCAGTATAAATAATCTGACAAGCAGTGCTGATTAGTAAAAATCTCTAGTTACAAAGAACCAAAGTTCTCAGAAYGAATTAGCCTTAGTTGAAACTATCTGGCAATACCTTCCTTTCTAGAAGGACAGATGTTACAACAAGAGTTATAAACCACTTATCAGCCACCAAAGCTGACTATTGCTTGTAACACTGGGAAAAACAAAGATAGATACCTTATACTTTATGCAAGCTCCAAAACAGCTTACTGCAAGTATGGTTGTATTACTTATGCCTGATGAAATGAGGAGAATTAACATGGAGAGCTGAAAGCCCTGTTTAGATTCAGAACGTGCAACTTCCATCAGATTAGACCTTCCACACTGACAGTGACAACAGGGTTTTGCCCAAGCTGGAAAACGTAGCATGAGAGTAAAATACAACTGTCCTGGTTTCAGCTGGGATAGAGTTAATTTTCCTCCTAGTAGTTGGTATAGTGCTATGTTTTGGATTTAGTATGAGAAAAATGTTGATAACACACTGATATTTTTAGTTGTTGCTAAGTAGTCTACTAGTCAAGGACTTTTCAGCCTCCCATGCTCTGCCAGGTGCACGAGAAGCTGGGAGGGAGCATAGCCAGGACAGCTRACCCAACTGGCCAATGGGGTATTCCATACCATATGACGTCATGCTCAGTATATAAAGCTAGGGGAAGAAGAAGGAAGGGAGGGACGTTCGGAGCGATGGCGTTTGTCTTCCCAAGTAACCATTACGCATGATGGAGCCCTGCTTTCCTGGACATGGCTGAACGCCTGCCTGCCGGTGGGAAGTAGTGAATCAATTCCTCGTTTTGCTTTGCTTGCATGCGCGGCTTTTGCTTTACCTATTAAACTGTCTTTATCTCAACCCATGAGTTGTCTCACTTTTACTCTTCCGATTCTCTCCTCCATCCCACCAGGGGGGGAGTGAGCAAGCAGCTGTGTGGTGCTTAGTTGCTGGCTGGGGTTAAACACTTATAAAATACTGAAGTTTGGCTTTGGTACTTTTGAGAAAAGAACAACAGTAAGTAGAACAGAGATCCTCATTAATTTAGTATTTACCCAAGACTGAACTCCATTTGAGGGATGCATAGGACAATATAGCTTTGTCAAATAATGTGCTTTAACCTAACAGCACAAGTTCAAATTACTTCTAGCCTAGTTGGTTTTAAAGCTTAACTTCTTAGCATTTACAGGGAAATGTTCAGTTTAACAAACCACTTAGATATTAGAACAGTCAGAAAAAAAGTACAAAGTAAATACTGTTAACTACATGAATTTGTAACTATGCATGGCTCACAAATGGATTTTATACATTCGCTGTTTCCTTGTAGAACCACCCACTACCCTTGTAATATCTATAGGCAGCAAGGTGAGCCAAATGTGTTTCTGAAGATAGAATTTGGTCACCTTATCCACACTCAGATCATTAAGAGTAAATATCATAACATTTGACATAGCCTCTGAGACAATAAGCAACGGAACAGTTATAAATCATTTGAAAACAAGCGTTGCTGAGAGCTAATACATGTTAAGGTGGGATCATGAACAACACAGTTTTCCAGAACAGCAATCCACCATTTCTGTGTCACTGATTGATTACCTAAATTTATTGTAGGCCAGCCAACCCTTTTTGATTATGGCAACAATCACATTCCAGTTTTGTTTTGTTTGGGGTAAGAGAAGGAAGCCTACATGTACCACTCATTACTACAGTTTCCACTTAGGAAAGCTCCATTCTATGGAATGCTCATCAGAGTCTAGTAGAAAAAAATACTAGTTCAATCATTCAGATCATTAAAGGAAAAAGAAAGTTTCTAAAAAAGATGTAAAGAGATGCAATGCTCTGTTGAACTGCACTTTCAGGAAAAGCTCATTCAGTCAAAACCTGCTCTTTTTTTCTTCAAGACTTTTTTTTTTTTTTACAAATTTAGAAAAATTTAGACTGAAGAAACCCCAGCCTTGATCTGATTATTAGTTAAAATTGCTTTTCTCTTTTTTCAACTACAGCTTTCGAGTTTTTCTAACATCCTTAAAAATCAAAATGGACAACTACATGTTTCATTGTTTTCAATAGGAAACAACACTAACAGCAACATCTGTTAAGCAGCAACACCTATCTTATCCTGGGTTAGGCAGGGGTGAGGGCGGTGGGGTGGAAAAGACTTCACTGTATGCACTCACTCTAATTTAACTTCATAATAAGTTCTCCTAAAATGTCAGGCAAAGTTTTAAGTAAGAAGTTTCTCCAAGGAACACCAAATATTTGTAGTCACATGTATTTCAAGCAATAGGTTTTAAGGCAGTGTTTATTTTGAATTTTTTTTAAACTTTTAATTCAATATATATACTATGCTGGCTGCTAAAGGTATATAGGGAAAATTATTCAGAAAGCAYATCCAAGAACAACTCTGTTGATCCACTAACAGTGTAGGCCAACAATCTACCCATGCTCTATTTGACTAGTTAAATTTACAATGCAGAACTTGTATGACCTGTCCATAATACACACTAATAAAATATATTTTTATGCTGAACTTCTGTACAATATTTTTATGCCAATACATAATTTTTTAATGTATATTTTTATGCCAATACTTCTGTACACAGTAATGCAACTCAGCTGCTGATCCATTAAAACATGGCCACATCCCAGTTTGATGCTAATATTGAATAAATCCAGTTTTGATGCAGTGCCTGCATGGCTGGAAGCCTGTAAATAGTATCCACAAAGAAATGACAGCATTCAGCTTATCTCTAAAATTGACTGTAAGCAACCCACTGTCATTAAGAGCTAAGCAGCAGCAGCCACCTTTCAACAGAGAAATCCAATAATAGGTGAATGATTATCTAGCCTACTTTGGATCACAATCAAACTGGTTTAAGTGAACCTGTTGAACTTACGGAAGCATTTGCACAGATACGTCTAGTGCTAAAGGGCTGTTTAGAAATTGTTCCTTTTCACCTCAGTTGGGACAATGCACAAGTAAAGCAGCACCTTGTCTATACTACTGCAGTGTATATCTTGTTCAGAGGATGAGGCACTCTCAGTTACCCCATGTTTTGAAGCACAATTTTCTGGGTGGTAAGGCTAGCAATTCTTCCACCTAAAGCAACTCCCACTTCTCTCTCCAAATCTTGCATAAGCTTATGTGAGCAACTGTCTGTAGGCTGTACAATGAATTGGAACAATGAACTTTTCAAGTTTGTCAAGGTTGAAAACAACCCTTTTTTGAATAGTCAATTCGCTCAGATGTGTCCACTGGTCTGACTCACCACACGATCCAAGAAACAGCTGTACCAGGATAACAAATGCGTTACACATGGGAAAGGAAACCAGCAGCTGAGATGGAGTTGCTTGATCTGGAATTCCTTGAGCTGGTTATGCTATTAAAAATAAAATAAATAAAAACAAGGAATGAAAGCTTCTGTTAATAAGTCCTACTTTTTGCAGCAACACGCAAACAGGCACAATAGTTTGACAATCAACATTTCACAAAACAATAACATCACTGTAGTTTCATGACAAGTAAATACAGCTTCTAAGAAAGCTTGCATAGCAATGGAGCCTGAAGTCCAGGGTCGTAAAATTTTCTGTTGAAATATTGTGTAGACTATTAGCTCTTCGTTCGAGATGTGCTTGTCTGCATTTTGGTTTTTTTGCATAAATACATGAACCTAATCATATTTTAAACAAAACTGCACATTTACCTCAGCAAAACATCYGCCTAATCAAAAATATGACTGAAGAGATTTATAAACCTTAGATTTAGGCAAGCTCCCTTCTGTCCTTCCCCCATCTCCTTCTAAAATTGAATGTTTTAAAGCCAAATTTGACCTGAAAACTTCTCTGCAATGAATAAAATTCCACTATTCTGAAATAGTATTCATCACAACCATATAATTCTTAAATATTTAATAACACAACATGCACTAAAAAGAGACTGAAAGCCTGAAATCATTAGGAGATGTCCCAGCACAAGAAATAAAAAGGAGACATACATTTCTCTGCAAGTGTAATTTCAAAGTCCTTTCACATAGGGATCTAAAGACTGTCAGCTTGGTTGCTCTGCTACTGTATATTAAATAAGCAAGTAATGAAACTACTGGTTTTGATTCATTGAGATGCCAAAGATCATGGGTAAAGTATGTAAAATTAATGATTTTTTTTTTTTTTTTGAAAGTGGAATATCAAGAAGGTGGTAAGAATCAGGTACAGCATCAAAAAGAACAAAATACTAACAACAGAAAACAACATAAAATCCAGCACCACTTCATTTTAGTGACCATTTAGAAAAATAATAACACATGAATGTCATTTAAAAGCTATTTCCAAATCCAAAACCACTATGAAATACTTTACTTCCTATCAGTTCAGGGAATCATTATATGGTTTTTATTAACAGAACACTGTTTTTTATTAACAGAACACTGATTGCCAGTCTTAACACAAGCTAAATGCAAATTTGAGCCCTGTATGTTACCTAGCGCTTTCTAACACGCCTTCATTATCTCTTAGTTAAGACTTTTACACAAATCCAGCAAAACAATTTAGATGGTACTGAATTTTCACTATTTGCATAATACCATTGAATGGGACAAGTAATATGCATACTTAGTGCCAAATATCAGCACTATGCCAATTTAAAGCCTTATTCTTTAACATTTCAGAAACAATTATGAAAACAAATTAACTGACATATGTAAACTATTCCAACAAATCAGTGTGCAATGACTTCTAAATAACAGAATACCTTCCAAGGCCAATACCTAACAAACACATCAGATTTTTAGCAACATAAGACCTTGCTAAATCTGTGCAAATGCTAAAAAACATCTATGTTCAGAAGAATTAATATAAATGTTTTTGACTATTCATGTACTAAGCCACAGCACTATTTTGATTAAGTAACAGGCAGCACTGCAGTGCCAATACAGAAAATCTGTACTTTGGAGTATCTAGAAACATGAAGCTGATAAATGTAGTTGCTGAGCTGGTTGCATTACATTGCAAATCTGATGAGCTATACTGGGAATATTCAGTATTGCAGTGAAAACTGATGAAAGGAAAAGCACACATTCTGATTAAAATCAAAAGGTTTATTTACATCTCACAATTAGAACATTTTCTTTAGTGTTGCCCACAAGGTTAAAAATAGCTCTTTTACCAAGGCCTATTTATCATTTTTCAAGTTTACTACTAGAATAACCACACCACTTCCAAAAAGAGTAGGCCTTTAGAAGCACTCTATAATTTTGAAAACTTTAAATGTTTGAGAACGAGGGTTTGTTTTTGAAGAATCAGATTTGGCATTACCCAAACCTCTCTACCATCCAAGGATACTCTTGTTTCTCATGGCACAAAGGAATATAACTCTTTATCCCCAAAGGAAATACAGTGTACACCATACCTGTTTTTTAACATAGGAAAACCAGATATTAGCTACCAATGACCTATCTTGAATTTATTAAATCATCACCTTGCTAGGCATGATCTGCCCAAAGTCTACATTTTGCCCATCTATTCATTGTTGACCATTAAAATATGCCCGATCTTTCGAAGTTCCTTCTAAGAACAAACAGAAAGCAAAAATTACCAGGGGCTTCTGGCCATGATAATCTATTTGATTTTCAGCAAATACCAATGCGTGACTCTGCTACGGAGTGGCATGTTGATAATTATTTTAAGTTTAAAGTGATTCCTACACATTGCCTTTTATCTTTTTTTTTTTTTTTTAAAAATGTGACAGGACTGTGTTTTTCTGTGCAGTTTTTCTAAGATCCAAGGGATCTGTGGCTCTTCTGGAGAAAACAATACTACCAAACGCATTACTGTTCAAAAGCTTTCACTTACATGAAGACAAGTCAGTATTTTGAATCTTTACAACACAATCACCATTTCTGTGCTGTATACGTATAAAGAAAGAATAAACTGTAATCTAGGGATTCTTGCCAGAAGAGTGGCACCAGGGCCAACAGACACACACCACTATTTATACAGCTACTCGTACTCCCAAGCTCTTCTTCCTTTTTTTACAGGCGTCAGTGCTCTAATTTACTCTTACCTTAAGTATTTTAAAATACACATTCTGTACTCCTTGGTCTTCATTACAAATATTTGCAAGGAGAACATTTCACTTGAAATGTACATCTGAACACTATCTTGCCTGTCTTCTGCTCCAAGGAAGCTGAAACCTGGTAACTTAAACAGAACAACTGGCAGAAACAAGCTGAAGTAATCTTGTAAGATCTGGAAAACCAAGTAGGAGTGCAAAGGTTCAGTATCAGCAGCTGACTTTAACAAGGATAAAGTGGCAACAAAGGAAAATTAAGTTCAAAAATAGTGTTAGCTGTTTTGTCTATTCATTATGAAAACTTGCTTTTTTTGAACTCTACTTGGTCTGTGACACCACTCTATATATAAGAACTAAGATGGGAGGAAAAAGAAATTTCTAATTACTGCAGTACAAAGGAGTCTGGTCAACAAAGCATTTCCTTAGAAATGTCAGTAACATACTGTCCACAATTATAATAATCTGATTACTGCAAGATGTGCCTCCAGAATGCTAGTTTTCCTATATTTTAATAATTTCTATGCTGATCAAGCTCCTCTTCAACACCACCTCAAGCTAAAGTTTAACCAGACTAAGAATCAAGGATGATTCCTTAATGTTCCATTTGCTGATCAAAGCGAATTCTCCGAGTATAGATAATAATTCTATTAAAATGTAGCTAACGAATCATCTGATTACTGTCCCAATCCTTGAAATTCAGCACAATGATATCCACTTCTGGTGGAATATCACAATAATAGCAAAAGATCAATGTAAGTAAAACTGAATATCCATGAAAATATTCATGAAGTTGGCAACGTTTATCTCCTGTACTTCACCTGAAGACAGGGGAAACAAGTAAAATAGAAAATAGACCTTCGATACATTGTGCTGTCTAGCTATAGGATTTCTTATGTTAATGATTTCAACTTTCAGGGGTAGGGTGGTATTTTTCAAAATAACAAAGTCCAATGCACTCAAAACCAGTCTTTTCTTCCACCCTGTTACCAGAACCATCTGCAGGAAACTATCTATATATACCTTCTGCTCTCTGAAGGTAACCTCAGCCCTCCTGCTCCGATACACCTCCCTGAGGGATCACATTCTGTTGAACCTCCATTCAGGGTCCTTTTATAGTACAGGATTCCTTCTCACAATCTAAGCACTTGTAGAGGAGTGCCCTTTTTAACAACAACTCTCCAATCTGTTCCTCGTAGGAATACAGTTAACATACTGTCTTGAAATTTAAGGGAGGGGAGGTGGAATTAATCTTAATTAAGGACTTCTGCAGAAGGTCTTTCAGCAGCCAAGTCATTTATTGGCTTTTGAGAGAACAAGCAAATTTTAATTGCACACTCACCAATAAGACTGCATCAACATAGGAAGTGAAGGGTTAGTCATAAACAGGACTAGATCCAGCTTACAGATACAACCAAAAAAAGCATGGGAACCAAGTTCAACTAACGTAAGTTTCATTTTTTACTAGTAAAGCTTTCTAAATGCTGCACATTTTGAAGCTGCTTCTCATACAACCCAATTTTATCCTTTCTTTGTGTGCACGTTATTATGTAAAGAGGTAACTACTTCACTATAAAAACTTACAAACACTCAGAAGTGAAAGGCTTCAAACTCTGACACTGAGCATTTACGATGGATATTCAGAATTACCCTGTAGCTTTAGGGACAATTGTACTTCCTCATGTAGACTCAACCACCCAAAGGAACCCAGCAGGCATTTTAACGCCAAATAAACCAAACCCAGATTTCGTTAGGCCTTTTTTTTTTTTTTTTAAATCCAATTACATACACATTTTAACATTGCACTCAGAAAACATGAGTTATAAACTACAAGGATGCACAAAGAACACATTGTGCCAAACATATCTGACAGTTTTATTTGTTAAATTACTGGTGTAATAGAGAAAGACAAGAAGAATGAACATAATTTATGAAGACCACCTTTAAAGCGTCCATCTTCCCCTASAGCTTATGGAAATAAAAAAGCAACAAAAACATGTAGCCCTGTAAGAATAATTTGTAGCCCTGTAAGAATAATTTAAATGTAAGTGCGAAGAAATTATAGTAAGGCAAACAAGACATCTAAGCTATTATTAAAAAAAGGAGAAAATATGGATGATACTGGTCAACCTAAGTTCCACTTAAAACAATTAATCTTAATGCACAAAATAAAACATTGCCTACATAGCACCAAATTATTTGGAAATAATCAACTTGCATTTCGGAATCATTCTAGTATTAGAATTTGAGCTATAGAAGTTAAGAACAGTTTTCTTGCAGACTTAATAGATCAACATTTGGGCCTCTGTAGTAAACATTACCAATTTGTCTGAAGCTGTTTATATATACACTAATGACGTTCTATACACAAATCAGTTGACAAGGTTGAAAAGTGGCAATATTTTTAACTTTTGCAGAAACAGACAAAATTATAAATACATAAAATTATATAAATAAATGTAATTGACATAAATGAAGCTGCAGACACTGGAGAAGAAAGAATGACTTTGACCTGTATAAAACTGAATAATTCTATTTACTGCAAATTCACAAAAGGATTCGTGTGACAGATGACAAAATGAATATGAGACGATTATACATTGTAACTATAAAAAGGCAAATCCTATAAAGTACATACACAGATGTACTCTGCAAGACAAGTGGATAATCCTGTGCTCAACATTAAGTTCTATGAGTTGACCCAAGCCATTGCTTCCAGTATCATCTCTATATCCGCCAATTTTCCCAACATGTAAAAATATTAACTTGGTCACTAGTAAAGTCAATGGAAACTGCAAACGTACAACTCAAAGGCTGTCAAACTAAAATGTTTGACTATTACTACAGCCTTAGTTTAACACACTCTTCTCATTGCACTCAGAGACTGAGACATAAACCATAACAAAGGTAACAAAATTATAAGATGCTGAACACAAACATCTGAAAAATGGACTCAACTAAAAAACCTGTTTAATAAATAAGTAAATGAAAACAAGTAGGCTCCACAGTTTTCACATATTGCTGCCTTAATTCTAAGTTTTCTCAAGACTATAATACCAATTAAATTAGCATTATTATAAACAGCATGTTTTGAAGAAATTTAATTAGAACTTGCATCAGAAGTGCTATACTTGGAAACGTAACAGCTCATATTGAATGAAACTAGCAACATTGCTGCCCAAATACCTTACAAGGAAAAAAAATAAACAAGCTGAAAGAAATACAACTAAAGGTTTCATAGTAAGTGGCAGAACTGACAAGTGAACTAAATTCAGCTTTTACCAGCACTCTATGCCTAACACTCACATGAAAAAAGCGGTATGTGTGCGCAGAATTTCTTTTCAGCACACAGAATGTAACTTTTAAAGATAGAAACGGTACTCTGCTGTCATTCAAAGCCTTAAAACTACTCCGAATATCTACAAATGCATTTGAGGGGAAATATGAAAGCAGGTTATGAAATCAGGGGGCCTACTATTTATTGGAGATAAGAGACATCTTGCCTTGAGGAAAAAGGCAAAGTAATGCCATTTTTCCATTAGTCATTTCAGTGATTCAATTTAAAATTAAGTAGCCAAGATCTTAGCACATGCTCAGGAATGTCTTATTTGAATCACCAACATCCAACATTTAAAAATTAATTACTCAGAAAACTGCTTACAGATGACATATTGTCTGCAATTATTCTTTAAACTGAACTTTGTATTTTCATCTTTTTAAGAATGTTATCATTTACGATTTTTAATTATATTAAACCCCACAAAAATAATTTAAGCCTAAACTGCTTTTTGTCTCAAAAGCAACTTTCACCTGAGCATCCCTGAGCTCACATTTTTTTCAGTTCTAGCCTAGAACCAAGAACAAGATGACTTTTTTTTTTTTTTCAGTTCTCCATCTTGATTTTGGTCATTTCCTAAGTGACTTATTAAGAATCTGCAAAATTAATCTGCTCCTTGGACACATGCTATCCTCAGAGAAACACAACTACCTTTGCTATGTGTATCATGTTGTCACCCAGTCTACCCAGGTTCAGCTAAAATCCTTTATGAACTGGTATAAGAGCACCAGTTCAATCACTTGGACAAAATGTGTAAAGCACCTAAAATGACTTTAAGTGTTACTACCTTGTATATAAATTTAAATTCAAGTGATTGGCTAGAGTCTCTGTGATCCTAACATAGGTAGGTTGTTGCAATGACTGCTTTGGTTTTGCTGGGGCGTGAAGATTAATTAATTTGCTTAACCCACTGCATTTCTGTCCAGAAAGCGGGTTCCCCCACCTCTCCCGCTGATCACCGAGAGGCCAGAGGCAGGCGTGCACGCGAACGGGACGGCAGAACGTCCCCCCCCATACCGAGTGTGCCGCTTCCGCGCGGGCACGCAGCGCGCTGCCGGCACACCGCAAAACGCAGAAGCCCAAGCCAGGGGAAATGGCCAAGCGGTCCCAGCAAATAAAACACTTAAACCAGTGCGAAATGCTCCCATAACGGTGTTTCAATATCCAGCCGGGAGGAAGAGGGGGAAGAAAGGGCCAGTGAGTCGGCCTCAGCTCCGGCGCAGGGCGGCGAGCTCGGCTGCCCGAGCGCTGAGGGAACTGAGAGCGACGCCGGCTGCAGCCGCCTCAGGGAGCGCGCGGCAGCCCCGGGCGCCGGCCAGTCCTGAAGTAAGGCGGCGGGGGACGGCACAGCGCTTCCCACCCTGCCGCTGCCTCCTTCCCGCTAGAAAGCTCAGCGGCGCAAGGAGAAAGAGGGAGGGGAAAA
The DNA here is from genome assembly GCA_035582835.1 of Phoebastria nigripes. Classification (NCBI taxonomy): domain Eukaryota; kingdom Metazoa; phylum Chordata; class Aves; order Procellariiformes; family Diomedeidae; genus Phoebastria; species Phoebastria nigripes. The sequence continues at coordinate 1,772,888 of JAYKAV010002331.1, read as the reverse complement.
GGAACACAAAATGGAGACTTACACTCCCTCTCCTAACACGCATGCGTTGGGCCGGCGAAAAGGGCGCGCCGACACCGGCCTGTAGCAGCCAAGGGGCGGGCGGGGAGGAGGGTCTGCCACTTAAGTAACGGCCGCCGGGGCGGTGCGTGTGCATGCGCGCTCTGCGCGCGCGGGGGCAGTAGGGGTCGGTGGCTGAGGGAGGAGGTGGGCGCGTGGCGGTAAGGTGTGCCCGCTGCGCCCTTCTCCCCCGGCCGTTAGCAGGGGAAGAAGGGTCGCTCCCCTATCGTGAGGAGAGCAGCTGTTTAGCTGCGGTGGCCGCCCCTCAGCTGGTCTCAGGTTACAGCCCTCAAGAGGCAAATTACAGCTGGTGAGTTGAGCACACCTGGGGCTCTGCTGTGGGTGGTAAAAGCGGTGCCTGAGTTCAGCTGTGCCCGAAGCAAGTTGGTAGGGAAGAAGTCTCACAAGTTGTGTGGATGTCCCCCTTGACTCAGCATTACAAGTAGGGAAAGTAGTGTCATGGTGTGTCCCCTGTGCTTATGCTGTTGCCCAGGTATCTGCTTTTGGCCCACACCGGAGACAGAGTTGTAACACTACCATCAATTTTCCTTTCATCTCATGTGACTTTAATTTTTAGTTTCTATGTAGTGATAGTGAAACTTTATCCCTCCCTGCCTCAGTGCAGGCAGTGGTAATGTCCTTGTTGAATTCCCTGGCACTGTCATGGACACTGGTGCTCCTCAGTTCAGTATCGGAGTCATACAAGGCCCTCTGCAGCAGCAGGCACCTTCCAGAGCAGTGCATCCAGCACTGTGATTAGCTTCTGCCATTAAGTATTTCTCCCTCTACCCTTTTCCTAAAGGGAAAAAGCATGGTTAGTAGCTTGCTTTAGTTCAGTTGCACTGAGCTTTTTTAGTGAAGACAAGGTCTTACAGTAGAAAGCCAGGTTTCTCATGAGCCTTTGGTTTGTGGGAGAGTTCATTTTCAGTCTGGTATCTCTTGCATAGCTACTTTTATGTATATCCACTGTAGAGGAAGGAAGTTGCATTACTGTTATTCCAGTGCTTCAGGCAATCAGATATGCTGGGCTCAAGCCCAAACCTTGAACTTTATTTTATATTCTAAAGGAAATGAGTATAACAAATGGAAGACAGGTTTGATGTATTTGCTGGAGCCAGTACCACTGCGAATTAATGCAAGGCACTTTTCATATTGCTGTATTAATGAACACTGCCACAAATAATGATCAATATTGCAAGTATCATAGCTTATCCTGTACACTCATATTGAAGACATTGTTGTCACCAACCCATGAATGTGGTATCAAGTGCATTATTACTTAATGCCAACAGAGAGCCAAGATTGCCTTTTGATGCCACTGCCGTGGATAATGTCTCGGTATCTGTACTTCCATACAGCAAAGTCCCCTGCCTAATCCCAAAAATCACTCCATGCTGAAGTGACAGCATTAATTCCCCCTGCTGTTACACATTTTGCCAGCCCTTTGTGACAGTGCACAGTGACAGCTCCCTTGTGTCACTTGTCTGCAAAGCTACCCCAGATATGTCCCTTTTACGGTACATACAGCTGTCTTCCAGGATTATGCAACTGGATAATCCAGTACTGGCTGCTCTTCCTACATCCACTTGATCCTAAGAAACATACTGAGCACTCATTTTGTTTACAAAAGCAAATACCGTGTGTACAATTCCCGTATCTAGTACAAGTGAAGTATTTTGCCATCACAGGGTCACTTTTGTCTATTTCTCAATGATTATCTTCTGCAGTTACACCCTGGATGGCAGACACACCTCTTCCTCAAATTACCAGGTCATTGCAAATGCTAATTTCTGTGTAGTAAATTTTGACTCTCTGAAGATTGCTTTTTACTTTCCTGAAGTCCTAGCATGAAGTCCTAGTGTTTTTAATGACATTATAGTTGTGCATTGATTTTATCACCTTGCACTGATTTGGTAGTTTTCCTCATGTCTTATTGATCTCACTGAACTGAGTTAATATATAATAGTACAGCAGGCAAATAGCAGCGATTCTGTTTCCCCAAATTGACTCAATTTGTCATTAAGGAACATGAAGACAGCGAACTCTGTCTCTTCACTTCAACAGCCTAATCTGCATCACCTTGCTGCCTTTAAGTTATTTGACTTTTCTGGTCATCCCACCCTGTAAGGATCTTACTTCTCCCTTCATGACATGCTTTACTGCCATTAATTGTCAAGGAGACTGTATCACTAGTAAAAGCAAAGACCATTAGACTTCTATATAGACAGTTTCCCTGCCATTTGCAGATGGAACTCCATTCAAATCAAGGGGTACTGTGTGAGATGGTGTGCTCATCACACCCTGATGAAAATATGCTTATTTATCCTTTTGTGTGTATTGTCCCTCGTTTACTCAGTATTTTAAAATAGTATTCAAAAACATTCCCTCTTTTGAGGTCTGCAAACAAAGATAAAAATTTAAGACTGTTTTGTTGTCCCAGGCACATGCTTGTGATACTGTGAAAACAAACACTATACTGAAGTATATGCTGAAAAGAATTGAGACTTCAGTAAAGCAACACATCAGAAAATCTGCTTAAATATGTCAGAAAGTTTTAAAACCAACAAAAGAAAAAATAAACATGAATGTTACTCAACAGTGTTGAAAACAAGCTGCAAATCCTAATCTCTTTGAATAGGTCTAGTCATAATTCTCCATTTCTAACGTTGCAACCTCTGTCTGTAACCAGAGATTATGTGCTAGATAAATACTTGCAACTGCTAAAATATGTAAAAAGCACATGAAGAGGTGGGCTACTGCTACAGCAGAAGCCTTTGCTTACCAAAAAATAGATTTAATATTCTGTTATTAACAGAGAAAAACAAATGCAATACATAAGCAAAAGTGAAGTGTGTTTCTAGATAACCTGCTTCCAACATTCAACTGAGCATTAAATCTCCTCTTGAAGAAAAGCCAGGTAGAGATCCCAAGGAAAACATTCTTTTACCTCACTACTGCTTATTTGTTCGATGGGACAGTTCACTTTGTTCCTTTATACTGAGCTGCTTTATACTTATGCAGAAACAAAATTTTTTCTCCCTCTAATCCTTAGCAGGAGCATGAGCCCTTAGTATCTTGTCTTTGCCAATCTCACAGTTTCAGTAAGTCAAGTCCTTATAAAAGCTGTTTTACCTGCAAAGTGATACATGAGAGTCAATCTGGCTCTGTGATACATGGGAATTGTAGTTTATTTTTCAGTGAATTCTGTGGTTTCCACTATGAAACTATTTTTATTTTAAATTACAAGTCCTAGAGCTGTGATGTTACATAGCATGTATTTTCAAACAAACTTTCTTCTGCCTTTTGCCTTAGTATTTGTGGTGTATCCAAGAAGTAGGAGCACGGTAGTTCTGAAGAAGTAACAATGGTATTAGTAAATCAAAATCTTGCAGTTTTGTCATCCGTCATATAACAAGGTGATTCTTCTTATGGTCTGTTTCTGCTTGGTTCTGAGATTTAAAGTGTGTGTCTATTTCTTCTTTCTATGTGAAATGATATTATTCACAATCCTCAAACATCTGTGAGAAGACACCTTAGTGTATAGCCATCAGCAAAGCAACAAAGCATCATAGGACTTTTGTAAGAAGTTTTCATTGTTTTCTTTTTTTAGTATTCAATCCTAAAGCTGTCTTTTGTTGGTTTTATTTAGATGGAATCCAGAGAATATACTGTGCTGGATTACCACTGTTTTAAGGAGGCTGCGTCTTAGGCATTAATACAGTTCCAATTTCATGGCTGCTACTTTATTACTGTGATGCAGGTTTGCTCTCACTATGTATTTTCTTCAAGCCACAATGTATTATCCATTGGTCAACTCAACAACTACTTCTTTAAGACCAATTGGCTGTTTCTTCTAACTCACTATTAGTCATTTCTCTTTTCCTCAAAACTGGGAACAGTATTCATGTTTTTGGCAGAGTAACAATGATAGTGCATCTAACCAAAACAGCCTCTTCTGTGAAGCCAGTCATTAATTCCTCTCTGGTAGCTTGTCATCACCAGATGTCTGCTGAGTTTACACCCTGTGCATTTCCCGTGACTGTACCCACAAGGCATCCACAAATGATTCTGTATTTTCAATAAGAGCACCACATCCTTTTATGAACTTTCCTCTTCACTACCTCAGCAGCTGCAGCTGCTGACCACAGAACTGCAGCCTCTCTTTACGTTACATGTTGTACCTCTCTTTGGACTGAAAGAGCCTACAAACAGCGTAAGAGTATAATGTTACTTTTACTTTAAGGATAGAGTTTCATCACTTAAGATTTCGGGAAGTGGGTTTTGCACAGAAAGTAACGAGAAGTGTTCTACATCCAACACAGAAAAACATTTCCAGGTTTATATCAAGTAGAGTACAAAATGTTTTTGTTTCTCATAAGAAGCACTGGCAATGAAGTCTAACCCTGCCAATAATAAAGCATATCTGAAGGAGGACTCACAGTTATATCTAAGCATGAGGAGAAGCGTAGGCACATTTCCCTCCAGAAATCTGCACTCGCTGAACATGATCACCAGCAGTAGATGCAATTAGCTATGTCCAATTTACATTTTGAGCACAAGGGACAAGCTTTCACAGCATGCTTAATACAGCGAACACAACAAACTGGTTTTTGTGAACACAATGCACAGTTTCTCAGTTCAATGGGAAACTTTACAAAATAGATGTGCAAGGTATAATTACAGCATGCCACAAATAAAATTTCAAAAGGATAATTGAAACAACACTCATATCTTGAAAAAGAAACTGTTTAATTGATGTAGGGTCATAGACATATGTCATAGCATACAATACAATAAATAAAATATAAACACCAATTTTCAAATCAACACAGCTTGATAACTTGAATTCAAATTTTAGGAACAGCAAAAAAAATAAAAACACAAAGTAAACCCTAAATTACAATCCATCAGCTAACTGGTAAAGATGAAGGAAGAATCTTGGGAACTGTTAATATTTTTCTAACTCATTAGGGGTCTTTCTTTCATCTGTTTTTTTTCTTGCTCTCTGTGGCCATTGAGGCTAGTAGGAAACCAGCCAATTTAGTCAGAAAACTTTGCAGCATAGCAGGGAGTCTTATTTGTCATCACATGCAACAGCAGCTGTCTCCATTAAGAATTAAGTTAATCAGTACAGACTAAATAAATTAGGTAATTCTTTAGATGGTTAACAAKGTACTTTGAATGAGCAAAGACCAATCTTTGTCTCCTGATACTGGGAAACTTCTCTTTCAAATACGCCGATTTTGTGGTTTGAAACTAAGGAGCAATGAAGTTCCTTAATGTTTTTTTTACACAAATATTTCTGTTAACTGAAGATAGTCAGTTTACACAAGGGACACAAAGTGTTATAATTGTTGTAAGAGCTATATTCAGACCCAGGTTTTCTTCAACTTTCTTCAACTTCTTCCGTTCTATGCTTAATTATTTCAAATTCTTGCCTAAATTTCTTAGCCAGGTCAAATTTGAGAATTGCAAGAAACGAAAAGTATAAAACCTTGGGAGCATGCTTCTTCACATAAAAAACAAAAATATACTATGTTGAGTTAATATGCTGAACATGTAGCCAATAAATCTATAAAGATACTGCACTTCATGCAAATTTGCACCCTCCCCAACTTCTGCACTAAGTAAAGCAGCTTGTATGCCGTTCAGGAAGACAGAATTTTCTTCTTAAAAAACCATTTTGTACAGCCTTGAGAACATTTAGGACCTTTCTAACCCCTGGTTTTGTCACTTTGCACAATGTCTCTAGCCTGAAAACACAGATTGATTATGTGGTTAAAATCGCCCCCATGGACATAAATAAAGGAAGAAACTGGTTGCATAAGCTTTATGCCTCTTCTCTTTACCCCCTCTATATGTTTATTATGGAACTTATATGTAAAGCAGGTAATCAAGCAGGAAAAAACTGACCTATTCTGTAAATATGGGAGTTACCTATTTAGAACTCTGGCCTACAGCCATAAAAGATTTGTTTAGTTTTCTCACAGTTTATGTCATGTACTCCTTCCTCAAAAGATCTGGACTGGATGAATTTGATACTGTAAAAATATGTGATATGCAAAAAGAAGAGCTGACACATATCAGCCTTCAATTTTGAGAAGAAAGCACATCTCAGAAAGCTAACTGGCTCATAATTCCAAGAATGATATAAAAATGGAAAAAAAAAAAAGACTAGTACTGATACACTAGCTTAAGGGAAAGCCTATCAATTGTTTATATTATTAAATGACCTTACTAATGGTATAACTTGGCCTATGTTGCAATCATAAGCTACTGGGAAAGGACACACTGAATGAGCTAAATCACAGGTATATGAGGTACACATACTGTGGGCATGATGGTTTCTCAGAATGCTGCTTGCCTGAGTGGACAGAGGGCCTGTTCCAAAGACACCATGTGATGAATAGCCTCAGAGACTGTTAGAGGATGATACATAGAATATCAGTGTAAAAGGCAGAAAAAGAAACAGGTTTATACATAAAGACTTCAGTATTTACCTTACTCTTATGATCACAGTTCATTACCTCTTTCTGAAAACAACGATAAAGATTTTCAGTTTGTTTCAGGTTTTATTTTAATTCTTTCTGCAATGCTTGAAAAAAAGATGGTATATGGTGCCTGTTTAACTAAAGGAGCAATAAAAACCTTAAGCAAGATCATTTTAATATAAAAAGAACTGGATATTTATCACAAAAAAGAAAGCAAGGAAGCTCTCATGTACTACAGAAAACTCATTTAACCTTCAAAATCTGCTAGGCAATTTCATGAGGAATCACAGCAATTAAAACACATATTACAATAATTAAATACAGAAGTAAAGGTTGGGCAGCACATATGTTATTTTCAAAAGTTGTTAAACAATGGAAGGGAATATTAATGCAAAGAATATTCATATTGTGATGCTATCAAGGGCATACATCAAAGTGGAGTACTTTTTGCAAAATCAAGGGAAAATTACTTTTGTTTTGGCACATAGCATGACATGGCATGTCAAAAGAAATTAGAAAATGTTTTCAAAATGTACCAAGTTTATTACTTATAAAGTATTGTGCTTTACTAGGAAGGAAGAAACAAAAGGCAGAAAAATTGCAGGATACTAACAGCACTTAAAGCAGCATAGGTAAGCATTGTTACAATCTTTGTTATTTTGCAAGCTAGCTCTAGTCTTCACACACAAGCTCTGTGTGAGAAATATGGCTCATATGGATTTACAGAACTTAGATAAAATTTTAGATTTCTTATGTGAAGTGGTTTCATCTTGATAAGCTTCAAATTATCTTTTCCTCCTGAAGATTCCATAAGATAAGTTGAGTTAGAGCTCTGTTTTACATGGAAAAATGCTCTAAATTTCTCTTGTAAGCATCTTACTGGAAGTAACAAAACTGATCATAGGTTTGCTCAAATGTATTTTAAATTGGCTGATGGACTAATGTTGAAGAACTACTTATAGCTATGGGTTCACTTTCAGTGAGCAATTTTTATAAAATTTCCATATGTCAGTGACACAATGTCATTTAAGGACCTTTTTTCTAAATCACATAAAACTGATTCAAATCAGTTATTGTTTTTAATCAAGTTCTGCTGGCCCAACTTAGAACTTGTCCTTTGAATCCATAAAAACCTGAAGGAAATCTACCTTGAGAACAGTATGATAAAATATCAACAAACACGTAACTCATCCTTTGACAATTCTCGGTGCTTGTGAAAAACGTTCAGTGGTGAAAACAGCTGTGCCAGCAGCTACTTAAATGCAGTTCCAGTCTTACTTGACCAGACCACAGAAAACTGAGAAAGCTGAAGAGTTTCCACACCCCTAATAGCTTAAATGTTTCATGTTTTCCTCTTTATGCTCCAATTTTAGTAGGTAGGGGATATTCCAATATTTTTAGATTTCTTTTTCCTTTGGTTTCTCTGGTGATTTCTTTTTGCAAGGGAGTGAGGGGGTCTGAAAGTGACTGTAGGTTTCATAAACTGTATATGCACATACCGCTGTGAGCACCTCTGCAGTCAACAAAGGAAAGATGCTAGAAAAAACAGTAACGAGTTTTAAACAGTACTAAAATACTGTCTCATAGTCATTTTTATTACAGCATATTCTGACCTTTAAAGTCTTAAGGAACTGATATTATTACTGTAATTTTTGGTAAATGGGAATCATCAAACTACTGTTTCTCAAGATTATTCTGAACAGTTGCAAGGACAGTTGCATCTATGGGGCTGCTGGTGGGGACGAAGGAATCCACAGAGTAGCACAGTCTCTCCCTGGTCACACATCATGCTAACTGTACCAGATAAGGCAATGTCAAACTGGGAGCAGTAGTCCTCCCGTTCCCATCAGCCAAGCTGTCCCTATAATGTGTATCACAGTATCACCGCTGTGAGGGAAGAGTAAGCTTCCACAATAGAAGTACCACAGTTCAGATACAGAGTACAATTTCAAACTTAGTATAAGCTGAATTCTACAAGAGGAAGCTTTACACCTGGTGTCAGAATTATGATTTGGACATTAAGAAACTTGGGTTTCGTGCCATTTCTTAAGCAGTATAAATCACAGATATGACTCACCTGGTAAATTCTTTATTTGGCATCTATAACCAAACAATTTTCTCAACTCCTGTTCAGAATGTGTAAAAATTATTACTTTAAGCATTAAATAACTGGATAATTGGACTACAACCCGACAGTCATTTGTTGATTGGTTGCTTTGATATCAGTATGCTTTGGATTTGTTTGCTGAGATTTTCAGTTAGTTTTAATGATATTAACAATAGTTTAGAATTAATAATAGTTTTGGTAATATGTCTTCTTGTTTATACTTGGGAGTTTTAATAAAGCACGTAAGACCCTGTCTTACATTTCTTTCGATAAGAAACCCATGGAGTTTTGAATAGGTGTTCCCTGATTAACATAAGACCATGACCAGTTTTCTCTGTTAGCATATGGTTCTTACATCTGGCATTAATCTGGGAATGTAGTCTGCAAGGAAGAAGGCAGCAGTAGAAGAAGCATGACCCTGTGCAAAGGCTTACAAAAATTCGCAGCACTCAAATGTCACAGTCTCAGCACAGTCTTGTCACATTATTCCCACCTGCACCACTCCTTTGGGGAAAGGAAAGGATTTCAAACTGGGATATCAGCAAAAGTGCCTCTACTGCTGGTTGGAGAGAGGGAGAATCTAAAGGTATGTGGGTTTATTGATCATTTACAGTAATTAACCATAGGCTGCCACTCTGCTTTCGCCTTCATCAGTACTCTGTGGCTGTGTCTTCTGTGTGCTCCCTGTCCAGAAGTGAGCTGAACCAATTGAGACTTAACCGTATAAAAATACAAGCTGCATAAATTAATCAAAAGCTATATTGCTAAATTCAAGAGGAAGACCAAGATATTTGAGGTTTAGATTCAGTCCTTTATAAGCCTCCCAACTGGATCCATTATGAAGTCATTCGTCTTCCAGAACATAATGATTCAGTAGAGATATTCACATATCTTTAAATTGTTGTTTTGCTTTCATACTTTTTGTGCAGAAAGATTAGAGTACAAAGCAAAACTGCATCACAAGAAACTTCTAAGCAAAGCAAAATTAACATGAGAAGCAAGTAGAGAATTACAGAGAAAAATGGTGCTACTCAAGAAACAGATAGTACTATTAAGATCGCTTAGTTGGCAAGACAGCAAGCCTAGACTGATTGCCAACAGAATGGCAACAAAAACATTCAGATAAATTCCAGTCTCAGAAACATTAGGCCACATGGGAACATTTAAATGCAATGTAGTATGCTTTCCTAAATAAGTGGTGGAAAAAAATGTTTCTTTTATTTTGGTAGAGGAGAATATTATATTTGGTAGAGGAGAATGGCTAAAAGCTATAGGCAGAATTTTAACCTAGATTGGCATTCCACTCAGGCAGTGCATAGGCAAAAAGTCTTGTCCTAGCTGATATATTTTATGATTCCTATAAGATGGGGAAGGATTCTCTAGTCCTCACTCATTCCTCAGTCTCTAAAATGCACAGGTAGCTAGCTATTCTCTACTTGAAAAAGAAGCAGCATGCAGTTTGATCTGGTAACACCATAACATAATACACTGGGTAGCATGGGAATAGGATATAGATAATAGGATATGTAGAAAGTCAGCAAAAGACTATTCCATCTTGAAGCTACAGTGTTCAAATGAGTGCAGCCCTATCCTTGGGCACTGAGGAGAAATCATAACCAACTTATTGTGCTGAAAAAGAAAGTCCCCATGTTTTTTCCTAATACCTACTTTTTCACTTCTGTCCTTTACTATAATCTATCTCCACAGGGAGCAGAATCTAGCCCTGGCTGCTCTAAAATTTTTATGTGATGTTTAATAAATGGCTCTTGGTTTCAGTCTCTTTTCCATAAGATGTCATTTGAATTTTAATACATTTAGCATAAAATATAAGGCTTATCCCTGTGCAGGTATTTTCTCTATTACAAAAACTGCAGACATTCCACTTGAATGCTATGAACGATTATACCTGAAGAATACTAAGATACATAAATATCTATTTTAAAATTAGGCTGGTTTAAAATGAAGTTGGAATGATCACTGCTCATTTTTATGACAGGATTCTTTACTTAAATTTCTTATATATCTACTATCTGTGTAATACCTCCCCATGTGTAAGTACACAAAAGCAAGATTAGAATGATAGGTTAGAAAATACTAGCTATTCTGGATTTTTGCTTTTACAGTGTGAATCCCTAGGCAGTAGCTGAGATGGTTGTTTTATATATGATATTAAATGGTTGGAACCAATCCAAATTGTTTTTATTTGGCTTTAGTATGGCCTTTGACTGAGTGTCATGCCCAGGGAATAATGACATTCATTAGGGCTCAAATTTAAATCAATTGAAAAAATTGTTCTACAGAAAACAAAAAACCTAGTTATCGGCAAGCTATCCACCTCAAGAAGTTTTAAATAAACAAATACCAGTTATGTTTCACCACTGTCTCCTTTCCAAATAATATGCTTATCGCAGACATGTTTACCAAAATAGCAGCATAAGCCTGTAAAGTGCTGTTTATTGTGTGTTACTAAACTCAGAGGAGCTATCATTGTCAGATTAATTGGGGTGAATATGCAAAAGTTGTAGAAAATATGAAATATATAGAAAAATATATAGAAAAATCATGATTGAGCCCTGCACACTGACATCAACTTAAGCAGTGCAGGACAAACTTTACCAAGTTGAACGGAATCTGATGAAAAATTTTAAGATTTAGAGTAAGTTCAAATATTTGTACCCCATCTTCAGAAAAACAAGCCAGTGAAAAAGATATCACTAGAGTCTGAGTGATAAATTTAACCTGAATTTTCAGGTTAAATTCAGGTTTAGGTTTTTTAGATTTGTTTTGTACTTAGAATATGTAGAAGCCTTTTAAAGTATATATCACAACTCATTTTAGAAAATCACCTTTCTCTGAAATATCCAATTTGGTCACCCATGACTTAGAAAAGCCCAAAGAATTTCACGCAGAAAGGAGATATTCATAATCTTGCACAATAGGAAGCATGTTGCATGCATGCAGTATCTCTTGTAATGAGCTGGACATAACAACTCAAATGCAATGAGGGTTTTAACTTTGAAGTCAATACCCTGTTTCTGTAATCAAACATGAATAGTATTAAATAACAGAGAACTGTTATCATGGTGAAATATTCCACTTACAAACAAACATACAACAAATGCTGTGTGTGGTGCATTTTTGCTGCACAACATAAATTGTATATCTGCTTTGTATTTAACATTCAGTAAGATACAATATGGGTCTGCAAGAGGTGATTTGTAAGAATTCACCTGCATCAGGTTCTCCCCTCTTTGCATAAGAATGAGCCATCCCACTTTCCAGAGATGTGGAGGACATGCAGTGAAGAAACGGTGGTCCAGAACTAGAGCACAGTTTGATCAGAGGTTTTAAACATTATACTCTAACAAAGAACCTGTGATAGGGACAGAGTAGCACCCAGTAATTACAGGCATCATTGTTCCCACTCCCTCCTCTTACAGGAACAGAGAACCTCAGGCAGCTGGTGGGCTTGAAATTCAATTCACTCTACCTGGCATAGATTTCTGTTCACTCAGTGGAGTTGCATTAGCGTAAAACCAGTGAAAGAAAGCTGCGAAGCAAGCCTTTTATGATACAATAGCAGGTGTAAGATATGACCTGTAGCTGGCACATTCACATGCTTAATGATGTTTGGTGACTGTGCCATATAAATGTCTGGTAGAAAGAAGCAGACTCTGAGCCCTCATTGTATTTACTTGAGTATTACACCTAGCAGGTCACAGTAATGCTTTGCCACACTAGAGACACTGGTGGACTTAGAGCTGCACAACAGTGGAGAAGTAGTGGTGATTCAGTTCATTTTTCATATGTGTTTATTTGTTAATGGTGGTGGCCATATTTGTTGATTTACTTAACTATCACTGGCATTTTGCAACAAACCTTCAGTAAATATTTAGGAATCTTCATTTTATATTTAGTTGGGCCCCAATAATCTGTCTATTACTTTAATTATTCTTGGTAGAAAAGGGCTTTTATGTACTTAAGAAAGAAGACAAGCAAATTGGAAAGTGTCCTGCTGGCACACCAACATTTGGGAAAGGATACAGACAGTACATCCTTAGACATTTATATTTATTTCCATGCTACAAACTGGCTAAGATATTTTATTCTATGCAAACACTGGCAAGAGATCAATATAAACAAAATGATCCTGGATGAGCAGCTCCAGCTCATTGTTATGGCCGTTTCTCATGCAACAGCATGTTTTAGCTATTGAACAATTGCTGGTATTCCTGACTTGAAAGTATCAGTTACTTTTCTGTGAAGAATCTCACAAGTGAGGAGAAAGTGACAGTGGAAAATTGTATACTATGGTGATATAAACTATATAAAAAATCATGGTTTTGAGGATAAATCTTTTATTCATAACCATAATTTTCATGCTGTTGCATCTCTATTTATCAGCCTTCATAGCATGTCAGTTTTCACATTCATTCTTTTGGCACTACAGCTTCTAGCAGCTTAGCCAATAAGACAGATACTCAAGATCTCTATCCAAACATGCATTTTCTAGAACATAAGGTAAAACCAGATGGAAACTGAATTACAAAAGTACAGTAATCGCAATCCATATTAATAACCTGTAAAAGTAGACTGAGTCTTTGAAATGTAGTCTACATATAGTCCTTTTATGTAGAGTCTGAAGGTCTTGTTTTATTTATCATTATTGATTCTGAATGAAATAGTTAAGAAGATAGCTTTTACAATAAAAAAGCTACAGCTGGACCCATGATATTTACAATAAACTTTGCCTTCAGTGCAGTTAATATAGTGTCTGTTTTTTCCATGTTAACCTTAATTTTTAAGAAGTTCAAAATTTCAGTATCTATTGAGTTGGCAATAAGAAACAGCACAAAGAACTTGAAAGAGTCCTTTTTTGTCATATCTATAGAGAGACTTCTAATTACACAACATAAGAAAACAACTTCCTTAAAAACTCAGGATGCAGTTCAAAGAACTACTCCCAACCAATAAATTAAAGTCAGATGAGAAAAAGATGCTCTATTCTTGGACCAGCCTTAACTGACAAGTCTGCAGACAGATAATGTGACATAGTCCCAACTTAGCTTTCAGCCACACTTGCAAATACATATCAGCGTCAATTGCATGACCTTCTACAGAATGACTTACAATTAGCAAACCTCTCTGGACCCTACATTTAGATGACACTCCAATTATCTATACCATGCAAGTTTTGTTTCTCTGGAGTAATTGTTTAAAAAAACATTATATACATACACACCTATACTGTAATAGTAGTCATAGCATAGCAGTACTATTTTTTAGGGTTTTTTTGTTAGACATTACCCTAAAATTCCAAAAATAGCAACCTGTATCAAGGAAGATCAACAATAAAAACTTAAGTCCCTCTGTTTTGGAATTAGGGTTCCTTAATGTCACAATTTAAGGATTTTTTTATTACTTACTGATAATTAATAAAATATTATTTTAATTGTTCTGCTTTGTTCTTTGAAGAGCCTTGTGGATGGAACACTGCAAAAAGAGCATTTATACAAATGAGAATGTGGATATATCAGATATTTTTAAAGAATATGTTGTCCATAAGTATTTTTATATTGCTTTTTGAGCAGGTGCACATGAAGGATTCACTCAGGTTGTTCATTAACTCTAAAATAGGAACATCTTAATTTTACATTAATTCGTTCTCTATGTGGAAACATTTCTCACCTGGAATATATTGCCCCAGTTCAGCAAACTCTTAGGCAGAGGAATAATGTTACTGCGTGGCAGCTTCTACTAAGTCCATGGGTCTAGTTCTAGGCTTAAGGTTGAATCTATGTATAAGTGCAGAATCAGAATAAAATCCTAACCCAGCTGAAGCCGATGGCAAAATTCCCATAGGCTACAATGATGCCAGCATTTAATCACACAGTGTTCATATTCAAACACCTGCATCTAACAACCCTCCTTAAATTACTATTTCAAATTCCATTATTTTAAATTAGCAAAACTGAACAGACATTATTCCTATATAGCTGTGCATATGAAAAATATATATAGTACATACTTTAATATTTTTATGAAGCAGTCACATTTTAATATACAAGTTCCACATAGAAACATCCCTTAGTCATAAATATGGCAACACAGTCCATTTACAAAATGAAGGGAGGAAAAGAACACATAATAGACGAGAGCGAAAAATACAAGCAGCTACATCTGTAATACAGAACAATAGAGATAATAAGGAAGGGAGAGGGCAAAATAGAATTCAAGTTAAGGGTGTAACCTGGGAGAAGAGATGAAGAAAATAAATACACTGTGGATAAAAGAAAACAAAGATCATCCTAAATCAAAAGAAAGGTCAACTGATACTGGTCAGAGAGAAAAAGAATTGCTCAACATCTACGTTTTTTCCCAGTATTTAATATAAAAGAAGAGGGAAGCACGGAGCTCAGTGAGATAAATATTAATGAGGCTTTGAGAATATCTAGCAGCAGAATTAATAAAAAGCAGGTAAAAGAATATTTAGATAATTTAAATATTTATGATTCAAGAGGTCCAAATCATATTCAACCAAAGGATCTTAAGGAATTGGCTGAGAAGGATCTGACAGACATCTTTGAGACCTCATGGAAAAAAGGTTAGGTACCAAAGGATTGAAGAGGGATGAATCTTAAGGAGCAGAAAAAGGTAAAAAATGGCGAATTTCAAGCAAGTTCCCACTCCTTCCTACCATGCAAAATACCACAGTAAATATATAACGAATAGTGTATCATTTAAGCACAGCAACATCAGAATACTCTTTTGAGGCTGTAAATTCTGTGTCTGTCCATCTCTCTTTTTGGTTAATGTCATTCAGTCTTTATCATTGATGGATAAAAGTAAAAGCTGATGAGTTTCAAAAAACTCAACCTAGATTATTTGGAAATAAACAGACTATTTACACAGTAAACCAGAATATTTAGCTACAAATTTGTAGAAACTGAAAAGTTAAAGAACAAAGATTATAAAACACAACAATCAAGAGGGCTACAAATAAAATTACTTAGAATTACACCTTTGTTTTAAAGTACAGAAGTTCTTGAATGCCCAAGTTCAGTCCCAGCATAAATGGGACTCATGGAAAGCAATACCAATTGTCGTGGAAAGCAATACAAGATGTGACATAAGTCTGAGTTAGTAACTGTCTGTTTGAATCACTTAATCATGTGCCAAGATCACACTTTTCACTCAGAGGTAAATTAGTAAGATTACTATTCAAAATATATTATTGCATAGGATAACATTCTGGCATGCAAAGTTGATTTCTATCTTGCAGGCTTGCCACCACTATCTCCTGTTCATGCCATTCACAAAATGTTCACATCCTGTATTAGAAACCACTAGGTGTTTGACACTTATTCCTATTGGAAGTTGTTGCAGTATGTCACTCCTTCAATGACCAGAATCATCCTTCTAATTTCCAACTAAAAAGTATGCATTGCCAATGTGAAACTGTCCATTATTGGCAATACTTTTAATTTAAATAGCTACCCTCTATGTCTGGTGTTCAGCCCTCTGCAGTATTTGCAGACATTAATCAGAACCTTTCTCAGCCTTTGTTTTGCTGGCTGAACAAGTCAAATTCTTTACATTTTCTCTAATCACGTTAGTAATCCTGTTCTGTCAGCCTGTGATTCTCTACCATATTCAAGATCACGTCTTGTATCACTGTCTAAATGCAATACTGTTTCCCATACCTTCCTGATATATCCTAAGATGATGTTTTCCTTTCTCTCTACTATTTTGCATTGGTCGTTACAGTTATCTTGTAGCTGATTAAGACTCCTAGATCTCCTTTTGTGGACTTCCACCAGCTAAAAGCAAAAATTCTCCTTTTTGTCTTTGAACCCATGACTTCGCAGTGTGCAATATTAAATGCCATTCTATTTGTATTTCTGAGATCATCAAATCATCTAAGTTGTCCCACATGATATTCTGGTCCTCTTCTGTATTGATTATATCTCCCAATTTTCTGTTTTCAGGAAATTTCATTACCACATTTTTCCTTTCTGTGTCACACACATTAATGAAAAAATTAAATCAGTCTTTGAAGAACTCCATTAGCAAGCTCTTTTCATTGCAATGCTTTCCCTTTAAATTGTTATCTCTTCTTTAGATATTTCCTTGCCTACTTTAGATTTCTTGTACTATTCCCCAACTTCTCTTGCTTAACTAGTAATTTCCCAAATGGTATTATATCAAAAACCTTTATGAAGTCCAGATAAATGAGACCTACTTCATTTCCTTTGTCAAAAATCAGTTACTTTATCTGAGAAAAAATATCAGATGTTACTAAAGTTACATTTTGCGGGTGGATGTATTTTAGTTTTTCTTCTGCATTTTGATGAAACTTACAGTACTGTGTTCTCAATTTTAAAAACAACTACATGCTGCACTTATCTACTATCTGCATGTTGTTAAAATTTTCATGAAGATTTTTAGTATGCAGAGGCAGTACTCATGCTCATCGGCTACATTAACACAATGGCTCTTTTGGAGCCATTACAGCTGATCGTGCCAATGATCCATGGATTATATACTTTTATAAGGTCTGATGCACTTGCAAACAAAAGGTTTTTTTCCTTTGCATTTCTGTTTCTCAAGAGACATTCTTTCTCCCCCCCAAATCATCCTTTAATATTAATGCAAAGCAACCAAACAAAGGAAACCAAGCCACAAAAATTCTAGTTATGATGATGTGATGAATCACACTTAATCCTGGAACAGAAAAGTAATTTCTGTCTCTTAAGTAGGCTCTTTGTGGCTGCTTTTCTGTTCTGTGCTTCCGTAGTACAGAAGGGCCCTGACCCACTCTTGGGATCATAAGCACACATGCAAATTTAGTCCCATTTTTAACCATGCCTCCAGGACAAAAACTGTTCTCTGAGAAGAGCACAGTTGTAAGTATCTTTGTGTCTTTCATATCACATGTTGCCACTTGTCCCTGATTCTCACCATTCCCAAATAAAACTGTATTCTGAATCAGGTCCATGTTACCATCCACCTGTGCTCCTGACCCATCCCGGTAGCCATGGCCTCTGGAACAGAGAAACCCCTGGAGACTTAGATGATGTCTAACAATGCAAATTATTTAAGGTGTTTGGGAATTTGTTTGTCCTGCCTAATGGTAGTTTTCAGGCCATGCTCTCAGGTCAGGACAAATCAAGAAGGGAATACAAGAGGAATGGTGCCATCAGACAGATTTCTATGCTTGTCCTCTACTAATCCTTTCTGCTGACAAGACATCTGTGAGGATCTCAGGGAAAAGGCCATGCTAGAATCAACCAAAAGTAATCCCTGTGCTGAGTGGAAAGATTCAATTAGCATTAGCTACACTGCTGTGTTGATTCACTTGTTTGTCTCTAAGCCGAAGCCTCCCAGTTGTCCCCACTATATACATACTAGTTCTTGCCTAACCCCATTCTGGATAAAACCAATTCATTTGCTGGACAGAGAGACCCTAATACGGATTAAAGGGCAGTGTTACACTGTGTAGACACAATGCAGTCTGAGACAAGTTTTATTTCTTCCACATGATACAGAGCTCCAGTGGTAACTTAGCCAGCTTCACACTCTCACTTTATCCCAGATTTAGTGCAGATACAGCCAGTGTGCACCAGAAGCCATTAACTCTGCTCACTATGTGCACAAGCCAGTTACTTGGCTCAGGTACCTGCTGCACACATAGTAAAGACGGTATTAATGTAACCAAGGACATTGGCCAGCAATAGGGGGACAGTGAAGTTTAATAAAAACAAAACAAAGCACCTGGAGGAATTCAGGGAGGGTTTCATCATACACAAAACCAAAAAAACCCAAACCAAATGCCAGCTCCATGAAAATACAGGTACTGAATCTGCAATGATATGTCTGAAGGTGATTAGTTAGAACATCATAGAAGATTCCCCTAAAAAGCCCTGCTGTAAGTTGCTTAAAAGAGAAAATGTGATTTAACAAAAGAGCTTTAACATCCTTGCAACTCACAGTTCATAGTCTCCTCACCAAAGAGTGAAGGCTTTGTTTGGAACATGTCTGTGCCAAAGACCTCCCGTGTGACCACAGGAGTGTATCTTACTTTCCCTGTACCTTTGTTACTTATCTATAAAATGGGTAATATATTCTTCCTTTCTCCATCCTTTATCTTGTCTGTTTAGATGTTAGTTTCTTTAAAGAAAAAAATTCCTCTCACAGCAAGGGAGAAAGAGTGCAGGCTCAGTAATAATAACACTGAGACCTAGACATTGTCTGACAAAGGAAGATGATTCCCTCTTTGTCTCCTTGCTTATCAACCAGGGGTATCAGGATGTGCAATTCTTATGAGTCAGTGGGCATATAATGGAAGGCTACATAACTGGGTAACCACAGGGGCATTCAGTGGCTTTTACCAAGGGATATAAACTGTATTTGAATTAGGAGCAACTGACATTCAGGGTCTCCAACAATACAGGTAATTTGGGCTTGTGTAAGGAAGTAGGAAGTACTTATTAAATAGAAAAGTTGTGCAGAGTACTGACCAGAAAAAGAATATATAAGGGCTATTGTCAATAAGTACTTGAAGTCATCAGCCCAGTGAATTGGAAAAAAACCCACACTTGCTGAAATGCATCAATAAAAAGAGGAAAACGCAGAGACAGAGAATACTAATGAAAAGATGTAGTGTATAAAATCTAGTTCCATCTGCAGTATTGCAGTCAGCTTTGATTACCTTATCATGTATGGGATGCTATCAGTCCTGGAAGGGTGCAGTGCAGGAAGTCAGGGTGATTCCAGCTTATGAGAGTCTTTGATACAAAGCAATTATGAGGAGTTAGGCTTGTTTTCTCTGGGAGATTTCAAGGACACTCTAATAGARTAGAATACAAGGTGACACAAAAGTATTAAAGTTACCTTTGTACTCAGCTAGAGAGAACCAGACACCTCTGAGAAGCACATAGCTAAAGATCACAGTCTAAAAGAAGGACTGAAGGGGGAAAAAACTTACTCAGGAGAGCAACTTACTCATTTCCACAGGAGATCTCCCTCTCTTTTGGGGATCCAGATTATTGTTTGGTCTCCCTTGTGCCATGTAACTCCATTTGCCACTCTACTGATGAAGGGAGCTCTTAAGGAGCATTAAAGTCACTCAAAGTAATTCCCATTATAGGAACAGCACATTGTTAGGACATAAGTCCTATAGTTCTATATCGTCTTTTTCATTGTGATTCCTATACAGGAGCAAGGCTGGGGGATAGAAATGTCACAGAGGCATATAAAAAGCAGGTTATCTGAGGAACAAACGAGTTCTTTTCCTCTGCTAAGCAAATAGATTCTTCCTGTGCCTAAGTAAACAATTTCTAATAGGGCAGTCTTCTGGTTTGAATGTTAAAAGGTCACTGTTGGCCTCCCTGTCTCTTTACAACATCCCTCAGCCCAATAGATTCTTTCCTGCAATCATTTCCCACGCTAACAAATTTCATGTGTTCGGTGATTGTCATTAAGTTGGTAAGAGTAAGAAAATATGTATTGCATCCTCATAGACTTTTAGGGACTGTGGAAATGAACTTATGCTGTTAAGACTGATTTTTCTGGCAGTCCAAAAATACTCTGATCGTTATGTCAGGCTCAAATTCAGCACTTACCAAGTTACTTCACCATTACTGTACTGGCAAACCAACAGAATTAGTAATTCAAACCTCTTGGAAGGAGGAATACATTTCAATGTTCCTTTTTAAAATGACTGTGAAGGACTGTGGATACTTATGTTTTATGGAACGAAAAAAGGTAAAATACTGGAAGACTAGATTTGCTGATCAATACCTTAGCATCCCAGTTGCACAAATTATTTCACTTGCACAGCTATAAAAGAAAGTATTGTTTTGTATAGTTAGTTGTAACAGACTCCAGACCTTCATTGTTCATTAAAATGATTGTATTTTTTAGTCATTGTTCTAATCAAAATATAAAATATTAAAAAGGTAAATAATTTATAATTCTCATTCTATAGAACTGAAATGAAGGTGCCCCTCTTTTGTCAACTGGTACAATTGAAATTATTGAAGTTACTCATAGATGAGAGTACGAAAAGTACAGAATTACACCTTTTTACAGCTCTAGTTATTCACCTGACAACAATTCAGTAAGAGCAAGATCTTCTAAAGCACTTATTATACAGGACTTAGATACCTAACTGAGACTTTAGACACTCACACCACATTTAATCCTCAGATTCACTTCTCAGCTGCCACCTGAAGTCTATAAATGTAAAACTTGTCCACCAGTAGTTGACCGTGATCATAAACAGCCAAGTAGTAATTGATCATGATCAGAAATGTCTTTTGCCGGTGCTGGACAGTTCAGAGTCTGTCTCAAATTTGCTGAAATGTTTGAATGCACAGATTGAAGATGTGACAGATCCATATTGAGTTTTCTCTTTTCCTGAGGAGGACTTGACCCTGAAAATTCCATCATGTTGTCCTCAAAACCCAATTATTGATTACTCTTAAGAAAGAATACTCATCTCTTGAACTTGTAGCACATCATTGCATGGAAAAATTGAATATTAATTAAAAATTCAATGTATTTGTGTAGAGAGAGAGATAAAAACAGTGAGTGCAACTAAAATCTGTCTCTCCACCTGGGAAGTGAGGAGTCCTAGGTTCTTTCTCCAATGACTGTTTATATTTTTGAATTAGGTATATTATTTCTTCACTGAAAGAGTTGTCAAGCATTGGCACAGGCTGCCCAGGGAAGTGGTGGAGTCACCATCCCTGGAGGTATTTAAAAGACGTATAGATGTGGTGCTTAGGGACATGGTTTAGTGGTGGACTTGGCAGCATTAGGTTAACGGTTGGACTCGATGATCTTAAAGGTCCTTTCCAACCTAAATGATTCTATGATTCTGTGATTTCAGATAGGTCATGTCAAATGGAAACGATAAAAGTCAAAACTGAGAGCAACTCTTAAAATCAACCAGGCTGCTGGAAAACAGATTTTTCTGGAAGGATGAAGATGTGTCTTAAAATCTGCTGAAGCTAAAAAGAGATTTGAGTCTGTATTTTTCATATCCTTCACGCTCTAACCGTTGATCACCTAGATAAAAGGTAGTGGCAACACCACCGCTTCTTCTTGCTGTATTTTGTGAAAAGGGATCTGAAGTAGAGAGCCAGCCATTCACATCTGTAAAGTTCTGAGGGGGGAAAATGCCAGAAAAGAGTGGAGATTAGGAGATAACTTTTTTTCTCCTCGGCATTTACTATCAGTTACATTAGGCAGCATCTTATTCAACAACGTAGCTTTGAAAGATACCTAGTTCTTCCCTGGCACTGGCATGGGGAAACTAGTTATTTACTCTAGTAAGGAACAAGAAACTCCAGTGGTAAGCCAAAAAATAGGTATTGCATGCTGAGCCTAGGTCACCTTTGTGGAAGAGTTATTAATTATTTAGTGATTCTGGGGGATTCTGCCAGCTTCAGTTGTTCTGATGAATTTTTAATAAATCACTATTAACATAAATGGGAAGTATAAATTGCTTGCATTATGCTATATGCAGTAGTAGCAATGAGAGACTTCTGCACTAAGGTCCAAGATATGCTGCTTACCTAACAGAAACTGACAGCTGAATGATCCAGTTCTCCTGGGAATGTCCTGAAAAAAACAAAATCTTTTCACCATAAAGGAGTTCTATTTTACAGTTGCCAAAAAGCACCTGAAGCAGTTAAGTTATCTGAAAAACTGACAAGAATAAACAGTATTTTAGTGATCTGCTCCAAAGACTTACCTGGAGATGGAACTATGTGCTAAGAGAAAATTCAATTGAGCCAAAGGGACTTGTTTCCTAAAAACATCTGGCAAAAATAAACTTCTATTAGGAGAGTGTGAGTCTTCCTGAAGCACCGTACTTACTGAAGATATTTTTCTTAATATAATCTGTTGTTCTTGAAAAAAGGTTTAAAGACCAAAATAATAATTTAAGGATTCATTATCACTAGAGGAATTCCAGTGCTTTCTGTTTTCCCAAGAAGTTAGAAAATGTTTAATAGTTTTTTGCATTAAATTAGGTTGTTTTAACACTTTTCATATTTTGACTGTTGACAGGACAGTGCGTCAACCACAGCACTGTGTTCAATGTGCCTAGACCTTCACCCCAGAGCAGACAGAATGGTTTTAAATTCAGAAAAGTCAACATTTACTTGAAGAAAAACTAGAAATGAAACTTTTAAATTAAATACTACTTAAAACAGCTAGGGAGGACAGAACTGCATTACAATGTTTTGCACACAGCTGTCCCATGTTCCTTCTGTCCTTGCAGGCAGTTGGTTGCTTCCAGCCAACTCAATGACTTCCTAAGTCACTGAGCAAATTCTGTTCTCCTCTTGTCCCTGGGCGGGTCTCTTCATCTTTTGTGAGATTTGCCTGACTGCACCCTTCCCATCCCTGCAGTGTCTTTGCATGAGCTTCAAGCCATCACCTTCATTCTGTGCATCTTTTGCCTGTCCCATGAAGCCTGGAATTGTTTCTCTCTCAACATACTCCACAGCTTCCCCGAGGAAGGAGTCTGCACACCCTCTCTGCGAGGCTCCACCCAGACAAGCTTCTTAAAAGAACATAAACAGAGTTGTGAAGACATAAATAAAACAAATACCATCTGTCATGCTAGCATTGCCCCATATGTGTAACTACCTTTTCTTAGTCCTTTCAACTGATTTTCCACCATACCCAAATACACATTTGGCTTATTAAAGAATTTTAGCACCTTATGGATGCCATTCCCAAACATTTTAAGTGCAATCCATGCAAGTACCCAAATAATTCTGGATTTTTCTTGTCCAACTACAGCCATTTCTACTTCCTAATCAGCTGTAGATCAGCTGTACAGTTAAGCTCCTTTTATCTGAATTATCTGTGGTTGTTTTAGTCCTTTCTGACTGTCGTCTTCTGAGCATCCCTTACCCCTCATATAAAGAGAAAAGTGAACGGGTCAAATTTATTTGGCACAATTTTCCTGAAATCAGTCGTGTTGCAGCATACATGACTTTACTGAATTCTTTTTGCTTTGTTGCTGCCAAATACATTTTTAAAACTACTCAGTCCTTAACTTTATCTCTCTTTTTATCTTTGTAAAAGTTCCATTAAAAATGTGGTAAATTTTATTTACTACAAAGGATCATTGACTCCTGTTGAGTGGTGACAGAATCACAAAAGTGACACATTTGCACCAATAGGTTGCAAAGCCAGGGAGAATGCATGAATGAGATGCTCGGGGTAAACTGGTGTACCAGCACTGTGCTGCAGCCGAGTGGTGGACAAAATTGTGAGGGAGCTGAAAATGAAGCTGCTCAGTATTTCCCAGGTTTGGGAAGTACTGTAAAAGCCATCAAACTTCCTCACAGTTTAATTTTTCTGTTGCAAGCTAGTTTTATTGTTGATCCAAAAGAGGCATAATCACTAAGCAAGGTAAACCTGTTCTACTTACTGAGATTAAACTAAGCATCAGGTTAGCAATGGTATTTCACATACATAGTGCAGAAAATTTCATTTCATATAATTTATTAGTATATGTGATATGGGCTGCCTGAGAGTCATACTGTTGCTTTCAGACTGAAGGCTAGAAACCGAGTGTGCAATAAGTGTCCAGTTGTCCCATGATGGCAGGAGAAAAATTCTGACCATAGATGTCAGTTTGAACTTAAAATTAACCATGCTTACATAAAGGTATGCATCTCAGCTGACGAATTCACTTTAAAAATGTTCATTCTTCAGTTAAAGCTGCAGTAGTTCTGGATTAGTAAAAAAAATAGGGGGAAAATGTAGCATAGAGTGTGTATAAAAGAAAGCTGTGGAAATTCATCTGCTCCTTGTTTAAAGATCAAACCTTACTGAGATTAAAGAAATTCTGAGAACTAGTCTCATTTTAGAGAACATTTAGAATTATTTTCCTGCATAGGGTAGGAATCAAAGAGGAACTTCTCCTATGAAGAATTAGGCCAAAAGAATTACAATGGCCGTGTATACTATTTTAAATTACATTTGCTCATGGCCTTATTTCAAAGCATGAGATCACAGTATGAAAGACAGGTCAAAAGGCAACTTGAAAACCTGTTGACTGTGTAGCACAGAGGTGTATGAAATACAGAAAGTTGGCACTGCCATAGGCTATTTGTGCGGCCTTGGGCAGATCATTTAATCTCATGGAGACCCAGAAGGTCTATCTGTCTAGAATGATGATTCTGCTTTTTCCTATCTTTTGTCTGTCCTGCCTATTTATATTGCAAGCTTCTCTACTGAGGAGTACAGTAGAGTCTCTCAGCAGTGATGTAATGCAATCCATGAATGAAGAGAAAAGCTGTACTGTCTAACAGTATGGGTCCCATGACATTAGAATTCGTCATGCCTTGATAACATTCTTCTTCCCATAATCTTATTAACATGATAAACTCCTGATTCTCATGATAGAAGGCTGCAAGTGAAAATGATAACATGGAATTTCTCTGCATTTTGGCCCTATGGGACCATAACTGACAATGTAGCTCTTGAAGCTGATTGACAGCTGTAACTGCAAGATGAACAGCAACCTCATATTAAGCGTCCTGCCCTAGAAGGACAAGGAGCCTCCTACTTAACAGGCCACAGGTGGAGGAAAGCTAGAGACTGTGAGGAAAAGAAGATCAACTGGATGATATGTAGTCAGAGGAGGCTTAATTTTCCCCTCTCTTTTACCAATGTCAGTTGGCCGTAATTCCACAGTGGTGTTGTATCAGTGTTAAACCATCCAAGTGATGGAAGAATGAAGTTCAGACTCAGTTGCCACAGTCAGGCATATGATCAGCAAAAGTGCTCACCTCAGCCCCAATTACCATTTAGCAGACATGAGATACTTCCCTTTCTGCCATCACTCGTGTGTTTTTTCCTATCGTATACTGATATATTATATTATAGGCACTTAATTTTCTCATTTATTATTGCAATATCAGAACATATTACAGTGTCAGATCATAACGTGAAAGAATGTTTATGTCCCTCTGCCAGCACAGCTGTATTGGTTACTTGGTACTCTGTAGGCGGGAGGGGGAATGACAGTAAATAATAAGTAAGGAAAATAAAAACAGATTTAAAAGCACGTAACATTTTGGTAAGGAAATTTTTTTTATAGCCATGGCTTTGGGGAAAATTACTTTTATAGSCAGCTTTTCAACAGGCCTGCACAAATGTGCCTATACTGTTTGCAGGTGCAACCATTTGTATGCAAGACATGACTGTCTAAAGAAAAAGCTTTCAGCAGGCTGAGAGAATTTCTTTTTTCTTCCTACTTGCTTTTAAAACACAGGTCTTCTAGGTAAGAAATAATAACCTCCAGCTGAGCTCCTTAAGCTATGTGGTTGGAAGAGTGAGAAAGGCTCAGCATCTCAGGTGTTAACTTTCCTGAGAAATCCAGTACTGAATTCTTCTGAATGTCACAGTGGATGCAACTGGGTGCAGAAGCTTGAAAAATCTGTTCTTAACACCTAGATGACTCCATCTAACTTAGCTTTGTTTTGTCTTTCCTTTGCTCTTTTTCTACTCCCCCCCCATTTATATGCAGACATGCACACACACATATGCATGTACACATACGCACACACACGTGCATGTGTGTATGTATGTGTGTGTAAGTTTATATGGGTGCATGTATACGCATAGACACACCTACAGAGAGAGAAACACAGACTGTGTATTTCAAAAAATGCAAATCTTTCCTATTCAATCATAATCTGCCTGCAAGCAATGTGTTTAATCATGCTAGAAAAGATACAAGTTGATAATTTTATTCAAATGAAGGAATTGAACAGAACTTAGAGGTTAGAAATCCTGAAAGCTGATTGCTAGGGTTGAGAGCATATATTTATAAGCAATTAATGGCATGCTTGGTTTTTTTTCTCCTACACATTTTTTGCCAATGATAAAGTACTCCCTGTATGGTATCCACCAGCTATATTATCAAATAGAAAGAAATAGATGAAAGAAAAAGCCACAAAATCCTGGAATATACTTATTCTCTGCCCACACACTGCTATTCTCTCCTCCTTTTCTCAGTGGGCTGTAATTTCTCCTTGCTCTTTGAAAGAAAGCAGAATTATGAGGAAAATTGTAAACATGTTTAAGAATTGGTCACAAAATGCTAATATATTACAGTCCTCTTGTGTCACAACCTGTATGTGGTGAATACATACACATATGCAGTAGCACTAATTATCAGGGACATTGACTGAAAGTAGAGGTAAGCAGGAGCAAATACTATTTTCATTGAGTATTAGACATGTACGCCTTTAAGAAAGGACAGATAAGGAGGACAAATATATATTTTTATTGAGGTTTTAAACTGTTACATTCAAATTAAATCCATAGTTCTTTTTTTTTTTTTGCCACACAGAAAACCTTACATCATCTCTCCAGCTGTTGATTGGAAAAGATTTGGAAACGAAACAGTGTTTCTTGGAAAAACAGTGATTTGTCAAAAGCAGAAGTTTTTGCAGGAATATACCATATTTTTTGACAGGCGAAAAATGTCTTATGTTCAGAAAATTCTGGGAAAAGGTGGAGGGGAGGAAAGAGACTGGAAGTGACCCCAGAATATCTTGAAGGTAGGGTGCTTGCACAAGTGTGGGAGACCAATCCAAGGCTTCATCTGAAGGAACAGTTAATTACTTCTAGATTATTCCACCATGAGAGACCCTTCTCATTACAGTCTGGTGTAGAGCCCTTTCTTGTGACATGGCTATATTGACTTACTCCTAGATCTTAGTCCTTTGAGAGTGATGGATTAACATAGCTAAATATTGTATTAATTCAAACTCAAGGACTACAATGACTTAAGAAAGAAAAATGGGGTTGGAAAGGACCTCGATAGATCCTGTAGTCCGCCTCCTTGCACTGAGCACACACTGAGTGGTCTGGATTGTAGCAGTTGGGAGAAGGGACCTGTTTGTGTGGTAGAGCTCYCCTTTCCCTTATTGGAAACTACAGCCACTTACTTTGGAAGAATAGTGTAACTTGGAGTAAGGAAAAAGTGAAGACAGACAGACCTTTGTTCCAGTAGACTCTCCAGAATTAGCATTCATTAAATTGAACCCATGGATTTTTTCCGTTAATCATCATTATTTCTCTTCAGAACAACTGACAAAAGCTAAGTATTTTACCAAAAGTGCCAAGTGTGTCAAGAAGTGTGCATGAAATAATGGCAGAATTATTGGTGTTTTCCAGTCAAAAGCATCCATCAGTACCAGAGTTCTCTAGTTTTTCAGTATGTAGACTACAAGTCTACTGTATCGCTGGAGTGACCAGAGCAGCATTGAGAAAAGACTTGTTAAACTAAAACATCGTAAGTCATCTGAGCTCAAAAGTATGTACATAATTTCTTCTTAGTCATTTGGATTTAGAAGTCATGTTTGGCATTGAGAGTTGCTAGGCACCACATTCTCATACTTTCTGCTTTATCTATGCAAACATGAGGAAACCATCCAGATGCAGAGCATTCAGTTGTATGTGAGGCTTTTTGTCCTGCTCAGCAGCATAGAAGTCATGCAAGTTCCTTCTCAACGTTCATGTTGGATGATGAAGTACAAAGACTTTAGAAGGTCCAAAGACATAGAAATTTCATGTCATCCCTTCTTGCCATGGGGCTAGTCCTAAAATTCCTGAAACCTGTTTCTCCAGGAATTCTTAACCTGAAGCAAAATACTGGTTACTTTATAGATGTGTGTTGCTGTGCTGTCATCTAGTGGCAAGGATGAATTAGATGTCATTCAGTGTCATTCAGTGACAGTGGCTGACAAGGTGTCCCTTTGCTGGAAATAAACACAAGATGTTTGAAAGCTCTCATCTTTGCTACGTGCAGCACCACCGCAAAGGTCGCTTCCTCAGTTTGTGCTCTGCAGAAAATCACTGTGCTTGGAGCCTGTGGAATGGGCTGTGCAATGGAAACTCTTGTTGCAAATAACAGGCTCTACAGAACCCTGGCACTTCCTGCCACACGGTCTTCCTCTCCATCTTCTGTCATCCATCTTGTCTGTTAACTATTTGCAGACAAATACTTGAAGCTGGATTTTAAACAGTGATTGATATTTTCTAAACTACCGCCATTTGGAGCAGTGTCAACTAATGAAATGAGTAATTAAATCTATACTCTTCTAAGATCAAGAAGATACTTTTCCCTTAGCAAAAAGTCCTTCCTCCTGCATTCATTTTTAATTGGCTCGGGGAAAAATTAAAAGTGCCACAATGCAGTTTTCCAGGAGAAAACAGACAAAAATACCTTCCAGAATGACCCACATTTGTTTCGGTATTTAGCAAGCTGACTGATGTCAGTGGACAGACTTACTGTCATTGATTTCTAAGGGCTTTCACTCAGATCTGTAATATCATATGCCAGGTAACATTACATTTGCTTGTCCTTAGTTTGCATTGGTGATGTTGTTATTAACACATATAAACATTTACAGTCCTGAGTTTATTTTCAAACTGCAAGTGCAGTGCTTGAATTAGTCTTGCATTACTTTTCGTAAACTGCTTATGAAATTATGCGGAAAGTAATAGAAACTTAACAATTAAACTGGTCACAACATCTGTAACACCTTTTTGGCATCACCTACTGAACATTGCTGGGCTTGGCTGGATTAGATAAACCAGTTTGTAGCATATCCTTTGCTCCTTGAAATGCTGATCTTGTTACCATTTTGATAGGAAGCCTGGCAGCTGCTTTTCAAAATTTACCCTCTTCTTTATAGATGGAATTTCTCACATGAATGGAGTGACTGGAGGACAATCCATCAGACAAAGGTGGACTCTTCATAGTTATCAGACTCTGAAAAGGAAACATCAATGAGCAATCCTCACTGCAAAGCACCACTATCGAAGAAGCATTTTGCAAATATGTATAAATGGTCTATTTTCATTCCTGCAAAATGGAGTCAACAAATAATGCTAAGATTCCTTTTTGTCTTCGTACAGTACAAATTGTGCTTTATCTCTGAATTTAGAAAGATTCCTCAGTTCAACCAAGCACAATAAAAAGATACCTAAATCTCCAAGCAAACAGAAGAATGTACTGATGTGCTTTACTGACAGGGGACATTTGAGCACATTCTTAAATACCTCTGAGGTATTTCAGTAGATTCGCAAAAGTGAAAAAGAATGATGCTCTACATTTATGACCTTTCTTATTTTGTCCAAGTCACAGACCTCTATCCCTATAGTAATGGAAAATATTAATGAGGGTAAGAAACATTCTGTTTTCCAAATTAATTATAATTAGTCAGAGGCAGTAAATCAATGACCTTTCACGTTGGAATTTGATAAGAGATTTCTTTATAAATAAATTCCAGAAGAGGTTTAGTTTATTTTTAGCTCAGAATTTCATCTTCCTTAGGTGCTTTATAGAAACAAAATTGCATCTTTTTAATTAAGAAATTGAAAGACAAGCTGTAACAAGGTCAATCAGGTTGAAAAAGCTGCATCCTCATTATAATGTAAATGTTTCTTCTATTAACTTGTAATATCTTGATATAGTAAATGGTTATATATAAATAAAGAGTTAAATAAAAATAGAAAGGTTTAGGTCAAATACAATGAGTAGAAGTGTATGTGCTTGTATAAAAAAGAGAGCTAGTCTTTCATACAGAAATAGAAAAAATACAAGCTCTTTGTTAGTAAGATTTAAGAATGATTTAACACACATACATCAAAAAAGAGGTGGAAAAGATATCCAAAGCATTCCCGTGTCACCTTGAAACATTTGGTCAGGCCTTTATGGACAATGGCACTTGAGACTAAGAGTGGGTTAAAAGCAGTATGTGAAGAAAGATGAGAGCTGCAATGTTCACTGCCACAGTAACTACAATACTACTGTCATCACAGAATGTTGCTTTTTATGAATGACCATTTGTACATTTTGTACATATATTTTATCCTTTTTGCAGTCATGCTTTATTTGTTCTCATTTCTTTAACTGGAGGCCCTTCCTGTCTCTTCACAAATCCAGACCCTGCTCACGATCCTTGCTCCAAATGTTCACAATACCTACATAAATAAACACAGTTTAGCAGTTCTGACACTGAATGGAGGAATAACTTGTGCATTATTATTTTTCATTACTTGTAAATTTGTAATTTCCTCATCAGAGTGACAGAAAAAGAGAAAAAGAAGCAAGGATGTCTTGAGTTTGACTTGATTATTTCTCCATTTGATTACATGTGGAAATAAAAGCATAATTATTCCATTTAATGTCATAATCTTCTCTCAGCCTCCTACTTACAAGTTTATTTCTCTTTGTCTAAGCATGGAAGGAGGCCCATAAAATTCTGTCCTTGCTGATGATTCTTTTGTATTGATAATCCTTGTTTTGACTTGGTTCTTTCTGAAGATGCTCTTAAAATGTAGATCAGAGATAATGTTACTTACTGTATGAGGCAGCTTTCAAATTTTCTTTCTGTTTCACCTCTTTCTTAGCATACAGCAGATTTTTTCCAATTCTCTTCAGCTCCAGAGCAGATATTAAAACTTTTCTCTGTTTCATAAACATATTCAGCTTTGGCTTTACATACATTTGGTCTTTTTCATACAAGGACATCACCACAGAGTTTTTAATGTAATTTATACATTTTGCTACTATTTAACTCATATAATGGATCTCTTAAGATGGACTTGTGACGACGATTGGTTATTTTTTGTACTTGGAAGAAAAAATCATTTTTTTATATATATGAAAATACTGTCTACTTCACGGAGATGAATTTGGTTAAATTCCAAGAAAACTGAATTTTAATGTATATAGTTTCCTTTATTAGATGAGTGTGCAATTCCTACACCCACAGAGAATCTGTATAAATTCATCTTACTTTCCTTGGGTGTGCAAACAATACCAAGAAATAGCCAAAATTAGCATATTCTATATAAAACACATTTGCATATGCTACGCACAGCTTCCTACGCCCTTCATCTTTAATTTAGCAATGGCTGGATGATGAAGTCATTGAGTCTTAGGAATGTGCTCAGGTCAGGGTGTAAAGCTTTACACTTCATCCAAATACCATTTTGGTTTGGCCCTTTTTAGTGAGATGCAATCCATCGTGGTACAGAAGATTTAAGTGAGCACCATTAATAAATCAAGCAGAAATGAATGTTCTACTACAAATTATGTTGCGGCCAGCTGCAAATGCTACATGACCAACTTTTTTTCTAAGTTTGAGGCCAAATCATGAGATTAAGGACTGAGCTAAGGTTTGTGGCTGTAGAAAGGAATCCAAAAAGAACTTGGATGCCTTAATATCTATGATGAGAACTGAATCTACACAAATACTTTGTTTCATTGCCTTTGACAATRGCTATAGGAAAGGCTCTTCTGAATCAGCCTATGATTTGTGCATACTTAATGCAAGTCTGTCTTTGTAAGTAACAAGGCTTTTTACTTCAGTGATCAATCTGTGCTGTTTTCATGGCCATAGTTAATTTTGTTGTATGCCACCATGAAGGCTATGTTGTAGGCGACAAAGATTCTATTGCTTGGAAGGCTGATGAAAATATGGACCAAGATTTTTTCCTCAGAGTAATTAAGTGTAGCAATATTGACTTTGTGAAAGTTATTCTGAGCTACCACAGCCAAGGAAACGGCCCAAACTTTCCATCACATTGTTTTTATTTTGCAGTGGCCTCCATGACTTTCAGCAGTCTCTTTTCAGTCACTGGAGAAAGGTGAAAACATCCAGCATGTCTTATGAAGGCACTTAAGGTTAGACAGTGAGAATGTCTCCCAGTGTATCAAAGAGCCCAGTTAGACATAATGAGTTTAAACAAACAACCAATTTGTCCTGGAGAGTTCTGGAAAAAGGACACAGCTTCTGGGTGGAAATCTTTAGAATGCTAATTCCTCCTGAAGTTCTCATCAGGATACAGGATTTTCTCCATCTCTCCTGGCAAGTCAGGAAGCTGAAAGCAGGAATTTCCGTTGCTGCAGCAAGAAAAAAGCAAAAAGGGATTCCATCACTTTGTATCAAGTAACCCAGTGCAGCTGGTATGTTCACTGCCAAATGCCCATAGCTCTATACTGTCAACTGGAAGTAACAAATCATTAATGTAGGGAACCTTGTAGCATGCCAAGAGGTAGACTCAAGACTGTAAACAGGACAATAAGTTGTTCCACTTTTAAATTTTCAACACAAAATCCTAAGTCAGAAAACCACGTAAGTTTGGAACTTAGAGGTGTGTGCTGAAGATAAAGAGGGCATAGGATTAGAAACATAAATCATTCGAACATTTCCCCTTTGGACATGAAACTACTCCAAGAAAACTTACACATTTTCCCAGTGATTAGGTTTGATATTGTTTTTTTTTTTTTTCAATCACATATTGAAATACACGTCAGTGTATTAGGCACACAGGTTGTAAGCCCAGAAATTAGATAAGGAAAATATAAACCCACAAACCACTGAGAATTAGATCAGCTAGAATTTTATTGTTTGTCTATTAAAACAAAGTAGTGCATTTCAACATCAGTCAAAATTTGCATTTTTCTGCACTGTAACAGACAACAATTTAGTAGGTATTTGCTACCAAGTGTGACTTGCTAATGCAAGATTCCTGTATTAATTTAATGGGAATGTAATTGTGTTGTAAAATACATAATCTCAGGTAACCTACTATGACATTTACATTTGATTACCATATCAATGGCTGTTCCTTTGCATTACAGATACCTTTGGTGGCGTTCTTTGAAAAGTGCAGAGACATAATGTAGTACGCAGTATGTCAAGCAAAAAAATCTCTATTAGGAAGGAGTTATGGTGGTAAATGGCTCTCCAGTGCTTCAGCACCTTAATTGGGATGTTTCACTATTTTTTTTTCCTTTCTTAAATGAAGAACATAGATAATGCTTCACAAATAATTGTACTTGTTTTCTGCTGGTAATGTCACAGACATCAGAGAGGAGTGCCGGAGCAGGTAGCCAGACTGTTCTATGCTAACACTGTTCCACCAGCTTGTAAGTGCATTATGACCCTGTAGCATGTATTTTCTTAAATATTCTTATGGCTTATGCCATGAGATGTATAGTAAGAAAAAACACAGCAGGCAACGTGCAGCTGCATAGGGAATGCTTTTCATTAACCTAGAACACTAGTAATAAAGCTAAATTAGACTTAAATATTTCCTGAAGCACCTTGTAATCATTATTTTGGGGAACAATTTCATTAAAAGACAGATGTTTCATATCAAATACTTCTAGCCAATCATCAGCGAAGATATCATTTGCCATGTTTCCTATAAACTATACATTTTATCCTTCACCTTAATATTGTCCAGAAATAGCTTCCAGACATCTTCAAATTAGTCAATTCACTTTAATTAAATAGGTTATTTTTCCTCAGTAGAACAATGCACTGAATATAGTGATATTTCCTGTTCTACTTTTCCAAATGAATATTTTTTTGCAAGCAGAAATGCGATGTGCAACATTGGAATGTAACTTGTGCAAATTCTCTGTAAATATATTTGCATTACATAGCCATTTCAAGAATGTTTTAACTCTGTAGCTTTTATTTCATTGTCAGGGTTCAGAATACTTTGAGACTCTGAACAACTACATGTACAAAACAAACTTTCTTTAATATTATATCCCTGTCAATGGCAATAACAGAGTGTGAATGCCATCTTTAATTGCCAGATCTGCTAAAGGAGAACAGCCTACTACTGTTATCAGCAACCTCAGGTTACCCTCTAGCAAAAGCATCAGTTCCCCTAGATGCAGGGCCTAGTCTTTCCCTGGCTGAGGGTTTCAATGTGTTTTTGGATTACTTGATGAAATAAGAGCAATTGCCCTTTTTCATTACAAGCTTCTAGAGACCCAAAATACAACAAAAAGGTTGGGATTGGCCAAATTCTGTTGCTGAAGGGATTCTAAGTGATGCAGGAGACCTAATTAACTGCTGTAAAACTTTTTTGTGGAGGATTTCTTCCTATCCAGGAAGACTCACATGAATTGAAACAAAATAAATGAAAATATAATACTTTGAATGACATGAACCCCTAAGATTGGCTCAAATTCTGACTTTTCTAATATGTCACCTTCAGAGCAGTCTCTCTTATAAAACACAGATGACACTGTTGAGTGGATGGATCCCATTGGCAGAAAAGTGCCCAACTTGATCTTTCTGTGCTTTCCAAGCACTTCCTGTAGGCACACAGCCAACACATGCTTGTTACTTGCCTCACAAAGGCTTTGATGATCCCAGGTATTTCATGTAATTGAACTGAACTATGGGTCCACCACAGCGTAACCACAAAGCATCTTATAAATAGCTTGTGTCTTCAGGATTTGTCCCAAACAGCCGGGCAGCTTCATTAACTCTGCCTTCTTCTGTTTCTCTCTTTCTTTTTGTTCTCTCAAAGCACATGTTACTCAAAATCATCATAGCTCCACATCTACCCAATGTTATTGCTGCATCTTTCAGTCCTCAAGGAACTGGACTCTTGATTTACACTAGGAATTTCTTCACAGGGCCTTGTAGTTATGTAGTGCTCTCAAGGAGAATTTTTGAAATCTGAAATTTAAATAAATTGGTATCATATATTTAGTGTCTGTATTATATGGTTTTCACCTGAAGTTTTTATAAAGTGAATAGACTAGGAACTCAGAAATACAAAATCTTTTTAATGAGTTTTCTAAATAGATGATCTTGGCATTTAAAAATCATCTCATGTAATGAAGATTTTTCTTTTTCAAAGTGAAGTGAAATTAGTTCCCAGACCAAATGGTATTTTTCTGCTGCGCAGTTAGATACATTTAACCTCTGGGGTTCTGACTTGCATCTTTTCCTATACCCAAATGGTCATTAAGACATAAGGTCAGTGGCATAGATTTTGTTGCAAATGCGTATAAATAGAGAAGGAGGAGATCAGCTTTGCGAAGACCGACTGTAGGGCTGTCAGGAGAACCAGTGCCCTACATGGTTAATTGTTACTTCAGTGCTGAAACGCTTTGACCAGCTATAATTACCCAATTCTAAAACTGGAGCAATTAAATCTCTTTAGATTTCTTATTGCTGCAGAAGCGTGGTAGCTGTATGATTGCAGCTCTGCGGTTTGGAAGGACAGTTATGTGCGGTACTTCTAGCTATGAGTGGCAAGCACGTTCCCCATCATGGTCAGCCTTGCTCACCAGCATGTTCCTGTGTCATTCAACTCCAGGAACACATGCTTTGCCCAGCATAAGATCCCTGGACTGGGATGCCCCTTTGGCTCATGCTGCCCCAAGAGAGGCTGTATCTTATATGCAAGGCCCTCTTTCCYTCTCCATAGTGCTTTATTAATGTTAAGCCTTGCCATTAATGCAGAGCATTACTCTATACCTATAGCTACTTTCATCCAAGCATATAAAAGTACTTATAAATATTAATGTATTAAACCTAATAACACCCCTAGGAGGTAGATAAGAATTTCAGCATACACTTTACTGGTGCGTAAACATATAAAGAAGCAACTTCAGACTGTGGTAAAAGGCTAAGACAGTGAACAGAGTGCCTATAGGAGTGAGTCTGGATCAGAGAAGCTATGTGGCTTACCTGTTTCCTACACTAAGCAAAATCCAGGAGAACTAGTTTCTACCAGTCATTATTACCTTTTTTTTTTTTCCCCCCCAATTATAATAGTACCCAGACATTCCAATTAAAATTCAGGGCCCCATAGTTTCAGGTACTGCACTGGTGCATGATAGAGCCCCTACTCTAAAGAACTTAAAGCCTAAGTAGATGAGATATATAGAAAGCTTAAAAGAGAAAACAGAGTAGAAAGAAATTCACACAGTGGAGATGGGAAGACACTCCCTGAATCCCAGTCCAGGGACCTTGCCTCTAGACATAATTCCTTTCCTTTGTATTAGTCAGCTGATAACTTCCCCCCTCTCTTCAAATTAAACACTTCCATTACTTAGGCAGACAACTCTCCTGATATCTTGTAACATTAAGAAAAGGTTACTTTTAATGTTTTCTGAACTGGAACATGACAAGGAGCAACTCAGAAGAATGAAAGGCAAAGTTGAAAGCAGTAGTTGAAAGGTGAGAATTACATGAAATCACTTAAACTTAATTCCAAAAATTCAGCAGTGTTTCTTGCTTATGAAACACTTACTTTCTGAAAATTATAATCTTTGAGATTAAAAGCTAAGATTTTGCTAAACCCAGAGTACAGCTATGAGAAATGAGAAGGAACTGATGTCAACCTATGTCAACATCTGGTGGATGAACATGGTGGGGACCATTACAAGTAAAAGTGTGCATGGTATGCAGCAGGACAGCAGCTGATTATAGCCTTCATGCTCAGTGACACAAAACTGCCTGGACAGGGTGAAAAGGCCACAACTTTAACATCACGTCAGCACTCACTACCTATTGCACAGAGAAATGGGAGCAAATCTGCTGCACCCCCATGCCACAGCATGGGTGAAGGCAGCTTGTATGTACCTGTGCTGGGAATAATTAGGCACACTGCAGGGCAGTCAGAAACCTGTAGACTTCACAAGCATTAGGATGCCTGAGCAATAGTATTTTCCAGTTCACCCGCAACAACGCATATATCCACAAGGAGGGGCAAATACCCTCTTCATTTTGCACCAAGGCACTCCCCAGCAGAGCAGGAAGAAGGGCTGCAGCCCAGCTATCACTTAGCACAACTTGTCGACATAAAATGTTCACACATGAATCAAGATCTGTAAAACAGCTGCCTGGGAAATAGAAGAGGAAGACCCCACCATTGATGTCGTTTGAGGTTTGGATGCAACCCTGGAGGAAACCTTCTGTTACCCTTTTACCTTTTGATTGTTGGCTTTTTGGTTATAAATATTACCATGGAGGAGAAGCTCAGGCTGACTGCACCTGTCATCTGAGTGCTGCTGAGTCATTCCCCAGCTTCAATCTATGCGCAGATGTACAGTGGTAATGAGACAGCACTCTGGAGCCTAATGGGCTTGTTTCTTTGAGGATAAGAACAATTAATAATAATTGAGAAGTCCTGTACTAAGGGAATTTATAACCAATTAATAAAAATGTGGCTGTTGCAATTAAACACAATAAAAATTACTCTTTATGCACTAAAGACACATACACTTACATAATCATGTTCATGTCAGCACTGTTTAATGTATAAACAGTTTTGTGTATATGTAGCTACATTTACTGATAAAGAAGTAATTATTAATCAGAGTTTGTACAATATTACACTATGTATATGATGCACTAATCTGTTATCAAAGAATGGGCTTTTATGATATTCAAAATCAAACTATAGGAGAGCTGTTGAGTTGTACCCACATCATGGATCTCTGCCAGGGGTGGCTGCCAGCCCTCACCTGTCCAGCTCACTCAGGCTTGCAAGTCTGAATGAATCCATTAGCTCTGTGATGAGAAGTGAACCTAAACTAAACTATGAATAATGAGATGTAGTACCTTGGTCAAAATTAAAGACTTCAGACAGCTGATACCAAGGCAAAAGGATATGCTGTGACATCAGTTTATGTTATTTCATTATTTTTGTGCTGAAACAACTAAAGTCCAGGAATCTAAAATATATGGACTAACAGAAATCTCTTGGGAGACCCTCTAGCGGCACTTTATTGGAAACAAGAGAAAGATCTTTACTTTCCATTTTACCCACAGGATTTTATTCATCTTCTTCACCTGCACCTTTATTTCTCAGGAAATAGAGGCCTTTTTTCTTCTCATCTAAGGCCTGACCAGCTTCTTAGCACATTACCATCTTTGCAGATTTAGTACGATTTCCGCTTGGGGTTATCTGATTTTTTCCACTAGTCAGAAAAGCAGGATTTGCTTGTGTGCTCACAGTAACATCACAGGAAAAAGGACCTGGCACTACAAACTGCAGTTATTAACCATTTTTTTGGAAATCAACTTTTGGAAACCAAAAGTTCCTTTCTGAGTTGTATGCTGTTAGGTTACAAATACAACACTTGCAGAAGATGATTTCCTGGCAGAGGAGCAATAGATTGAACAGTGGGAAGGCTATGGTTAGCTTTTAGCTTAAATTAAAATAGAAAAGAAATTAGAAAATCAGCATAAGAAGAGCTTGTTGGCATTGTCTTTTAAGGGTAATGGTAAAATAATCTATGGAAGTGATGCTTAGAGTACAGACAATGTGAGTTTCAACTTAGTTTGGGTAAATATAGAACTTTATGATAGCAGTTTTTGAGGAACGACCTCATCTTGCAATTCGTTTCTGTGAGTGTCAGGAAAGGAAATCTGAAAAGTAGAAACCTAATATTTTAATCTGATTACTGTCAGAAAGCAGATGATTCAAATCATGACAAAGCCTAAGCAATGGGAATGGAAGGGGGCGGCGGGGAATATTAAGAAAAGTGTAGAGCAGACAACGCTTCAGTCTGATGGCATCAGAAAAAAGCTCCTGGTTTCTCAGAAGTGCAGGCAAATTTGATTTTTGCTCTTCTGAAGAAAATATCTGTGACTGAGGAGCAGGGAGAGATTTGTGGATAATAAGGCAGCACCTTCTGCTTTAATGGGAGGAGCGGGGAGGATGGTGCTGCTCCCTTGCCCCACTTCCTGCCTGCCCTGTCCTCTCCTGTGGCATCAGAAGGAGCTGTCAGCATGGCTCTGGGGTAAGCAAAATAGAGTCATGTCCCACAGCCAAGGCCTGGCAATTTTGACACCAATGACTGTCTGCCACTCTAGGTACCTGCTTTTTTTTGCCCAAGCTCAATCTGGATGGCACTGTGGGCACCACTGAATACCAGAATAAAACAGAGTGAACTGGAAAGCTAGAGCTGTGGACAAAAATAGATGGCCAAAGATCAAAGAAACAAAAGCAAATTCAGATATTTGAGAGGGGAAGCAATAGTCTCCAAACAGGAACTTAGCAAGTCAGACACATTTGGAAAGTAGTAGAAGAGATGCAAGTACAAAAACGGACACCAGAACACAAATCCAATGTGAGATAATTCTGCATCAGATCAAGGTGAGATAATTCTGCATCAGATCAAGGTGTAAGAACGTAGACAAGTAGAGAATAATGTACTCAGTAGAGGCATTTGGGGGAGAATTATAGAAATCATCAAGGGATGCTGAGGCTAGTCTAAAGAAAAAGATTAAAATGATAACGCAAGCTGTGTTCATACAGCTGCAGTTCCAGCACTGACTTCCAGTAGGCACACTTTGATCAATCATGTAAGAATCATGTAAGAATTAAAAATGGTAATTAAAAAGGCGAAGGTTCAGGGTTGCCAGTATGTCAAAGTAACAGAGGAGAGACATGAGTAAAATGTAAGATGCCTACATCTCTCATAAGCAAAGACAGTTCTCAATGATATCAAGGGGAATAGCTTGCACATATGTGAAGGCAGAATATGCCCAGGAATCATCCTCTGAGACTGTCAGCTAAGCACCTTTCAAAAGCATTGAATACACATGCTAAGATGTATCCCTAGCTGTATGAAGCCACTTAGCAAGAACCAAGTGACAGACCCTGGGAATGCTTTGCAAGATCAAAATCTAGGCTACTATGCCTACATTTTTTTCCCATTTGGAGATGAATCCAACAGCAAAAATCACTTCCAAAATACTTAAACAGGGAGAGTTGAATTCTCAGGTCCATATTCATAACAAGTAGTTCCCTGAGCAGCCCGAACTGACATTGCCTGTTTTTCTGTGGATTACACTCAGATTGCCTCTGTGTAGTTCCCAATATCTAATAAGGCGTGAGATATGATTGAAGTTTTTTTCCCCTTAGCAGGATCGCCTCTTTCCTCTCACTGCCTACTACTGTGTATGAAAGCTGTAAGAATTAGAGACCTCCATCCCTGTGCCCATCCCCACAATTGCATGATCCTAGGAAACCAGTCTGAAACATTGCTTGACCATGTTATCAAGCATCACAGTCCTGTCTGCTGGCCAATGGCTTTCCAGTGGACTTTTTGCAGTGGTCCTACATAAAGCCACCACATGTCCAGAGCTGCTGCTATTTTAAGAGTTAAAGCACTAAATGTTTAAAAATTAAATTTTCAGTGTGATGACCTAAGAATCATTCCAGGATACCAAGAAAAAGATACTAATTCAGAGAAATCTGCCATCTCACTACAGAATCTACAGGGCTGTTTCTTCTTTTTGCTTTTTGRTATGTCCATCTCTTTCTCTCTATTTTATTTTTCTAAGTGTTTTCATTGATTTCTTTTTCATTTTATGCACAAACTGAACACAGTTAATCAGTAGATACAAAAAGCATCCTGCAACATTGCCAGTAGCCTAACATAAGGGGATTCAATTGCTGAATTGTCATAAGATTAGGCCTAAGCCACAGTATAAGCTTCATTGATCCAAGCACAGCAAGATATCCATTCAATAATATGTGTTTTAGCAAGGTTTTCCACTTGTAAAGACTTCCTGCAAATTAGGGTTCATCCAATATGTGCTATAAACACAGTGGATCAAATCTTGTGTCAGTTTAAAAAAACATCTCACTCCTTAGGAAAGAAGCAGTGTAAGTGAGTGTATTGTGTAAGCAAAGAGACACACATGTAATGAAGTTAGCTATCATCAAGAGAGCCATATCTGTTGAGCTGCATGTTTAATAGACGCTGTACTTCCTGACAAGTTGCCTTTAAAAAGCTAAAGGATGAAAGAACAGATGATGTGCTGGTGTTCATAAAACCATAGGTTCAGTAAAGCTGTTGTTGTTACCAGCTGAGCAGTTCTTAGATGTAAGCACTTGCAGTGGACAGGTTACAAAAAGGTGCCTGGCTCTGGTCATTGTGCAGTCCCATCCCTATAGTATCTGAAAGTCTCACAATGCAGTATGTCCCCTCACACTGCCCTGCAGTGGGACAATGCTGCTGCCCTACTGTGCAGAGGGGAGCTCTGGTAGGCAGGAGCCAAAGGACTGTTCCAGCCCTCACAGCCTTCTCTGTGACCCTGGCGGTCTCTCCTCTCAGCCTTGGTCCCCACGTGTTAAGAAGAATATGAGATTTCAGTGGGAAACAGGGTGTAATGCCACAAGAGATAAATAATGTGGGATTCCAAATTGTGCTGGGGAAAAACAGGGCTCTGGGGCACCAAGCAGTGCTGCTAGCCAATATCACTGACACCTATCTGTGAATACTAAGGGCCCACATGGCCTTCAGCATGGGGACTAGCTGATTAGCTTTGATCTGGAGCAGAGACAGGTGCCAATACCTGATTAATTTGGAACAGACCCCTGGTGGCATTTTAACTTAGGAATTGTTGAGTTCCTCCACACAGGGATCTCTGTCAGCAAGATAGGCAAAAACCCAAATGGCAGAGGTGATCTAAATGCATCCAAGGGTTTGTGTGTCTGCTTACAATGTCCATCACCCAGCACAAGGCACGCAATGACATGGTTGTGATTAGACCTCAGATTCAAGCCATGACAAATGAAGTGGGCATGCTGACGCCAAAGGAAGAAGCTGAATGGTATATAGAATTTCAAAATTATATACCTCTACCAGGAAGATAATGATTTTATAGCACCTAAGGCTGCTTTTTCTTTAGAAGGTTTTCTTTCTTTGTATTTTGCCCAAATCACAACTCTTGTTTGGTTCTAGATACCTAAATGTAGACATTTTTTTCAGTCCTTCATCCTAAAATCTTAAATGCACAGCATGCAGATTTTGGCATCAGACATCAGAAAGGACTGACAGCATAATGATTTTACAAATATGTGAGGCTTAACATTACCACCAGTATGGTCGTATTCACTGGATGCTGCTCTTGAGAATAAACTTGAGTACTGGTAAACATATTCCTGAATACAGTCTCAGCTGGTACAAACCTTATCATCTTTCCACGCAGATTAAGAAAGCCCTTTATTATATAAATGTCCCCATTTTTTTCCAATTGGGAACTGATAGCTTATGTATACTTAATTGTTGGTGTTGCTTGAGGAATGAGTCATCCTTATTTCCACTGAGAATTTCCCCAAACTACTTTAGTTCCATGTAGGGAGCTGTATTATTTTGCTTAATTATATAAAGATTTCAGATCACTAAGATTTTATGTTATTAACACAAATGTCAAATAATTTAAGCAAGTTGCTAGAATACCTAAGTAGAAAAATCAAAACAAGTGCCTTGGAGGAACTGCTGCTTAAGTTTTGAAAGGGTGGGCAAATGAAAAACATGAGTTAGTCGAGTATTTTGCTCACAGGAAAACTAATAAACAGAAAGGCACGGATATCTCCCTTTGAAGGTGAAACCTCCTATGGCTAATGTTTCACCTTCTTTTATTTAGCCTAAAACCCCACCCTGCAAAAACATAAACAGATCTTTAAATTTATGAGCTTGAGAAGTCTACCCACATGAGCTTTTGCACGATCAAGACCTGAGAGAATGATTTCTGTTCATAAAGCACTTTTAAAGTTTTATGTGCCAAATTTTGAGAACAATCTATTTTCACCCACCCACTCTGACCTTATTTGCTCAGCAGGCACTATTTCTAGAACTGCCAGAAACTTCAATGTGGCCATACATTTTGCTGTCGACTCTTGAGGAGATAAGGCTAGTGTATTCAAATGCTTTATGCACTTAGTCAGCTGGTTGAATGGTTCCTCATAGACGTGCTGGGTATGGGATTTTTCCGTGAATGCAGATGCAGGGAGGCCCTGCATAGGTCTATTTATGCCATGATTACAGTCCTGAGACATATATCCTTTGAATGCAACGCATGACTTGCACAGAGTCAAAATGGGAAAAAATGGCCTTAGATAATCTTTAGTAGAGCAGAAACAGATGAAGAGCTCATCTAAAAGGGAGTCTGGTTCCTCCTCCCTGTCCTCTCTCCAGGAGAACCAGGTGGCTTTTGTCACAGTGAAAATCAATCACACTGTTCCCTGCTCCCATCTAGTCACTGCATGTGAAATAAACCCTATTTCTAGGGTTTAAGTGGGATGCTAGGGGAAACCGTAGTTTGCTTCAGCCTCTGGATAATACACAAGGTAATAATCTAGTGCAAGATCTGGATTTAAGGAAAAGATCCTAAATATGTGTTTGCCCAAAACATCCTCTTTTTCTAGGAGTTCCAAGTGTGTGAGAAAAGACACTGGCCTCACACCTGCTTAAGCTCTACTAAAAGAATTGAAAGGTATCAGTTGCTCTTTACTATTCAGTATCTTTGATTTTCATACCAGAAGTGTTTCTTGAATACTACCTTGCACTTCATGATTAAAAAGAATAAGAGGTGAGTAACTCCATAAATGGTAATGGAGCTTGCAGGAATGTACCTTCCTCTATGATAGTTTTCTTCTCATCTTCTTCTCCTGAAAGATCCACTCAGTGCACAAGCTGGTAGAAGAATGGACAGCTTTGTTGAATAAGACTGACAGTATCTGGTTTGAAATTCAGACTAGTGGCTAGTTATTAAAGATAATAGCTTGTTTGAGCTTCTCAAGAGAAGAAAAACTTCCTAAAAAACAACTCTGATAAGCATAATAGTTTCCCTCACCTTTTACACCCAGGACCTCTACATTGTCTTCTGTAGTAATTACACTTTCAACAGGTTTATTTACTCTTTCTAAAAATTCTCAGAGATTTCAACTGTTGCCTTGGTTATTACCTGATGAACAGCCTGCAGAATCATTTCAAGTCATCCAAAATCTTCCATGGATGCTACCCAAGCCTGTGGTAAAATGAAACATCACACTA
Organism: Phoebastria nigripes; assembly: GCA_035582835.1. Taxonomy (NCBI): domain Eukaryota; kingdom Metazoa; phylum Chordata; class Aves; order Procellariiformes; family Diomedeidae; genus Phoebastria; species Phoebastria nigripes. Next base: position 1,728,553 of record JAYKAV010002331.1, on the reverse strand, counting down.
ATAAGTAATAACATTCAGGTCTTGAAGTTCCCTTTATATGTATCTCACATGCCAAATAAAAACTTAAGTTTGAGCATGCAGTCTGTGGGATTATTCCTACAAGTAGTCACTGTAGGACTCAGCACATTTCTGGGACATACTGACAATTGCCACAACATGTCTATGATACATAATATTTTGGAAACATCCTTCATAGGCCCTGATGTGGTCACTGGTCACAGTACGGAAAGGGATATCCTCTGAGAATTCACTGGATCCTTTTGTTGCTGAAGCAGAGTTTAGGGAATACAGGGAGTGCTGCATGGGGCACAGCACATAGCATGACTATAGGATATATCACAACAGGTTCCCATTTTACAGATGAATCCCAGTTGTAACTGAATTTTTACAAGGCTCAGTGGTGCCCACCCATCCAAATTCATACTTTGGCAGCCTGGATACTCAGAGGGGACCTGGTTAGCCCAGTTTCAGTTAGCTGAAATAATTGCAAGAAAACACAAAACATTGCTAACTGAATCAGACCATTCATATGTTACAAGTAAAATTATCTCCCTTTATCCTACAGAAAGTGGGAGAGTTTGAGCTACAGCTAAAAGCTGAAAAAAGCAGCACAGAGGATTAGACAAGCTCAGTTTCAAATTCCTGGCTAATTCACCAGCCCCAATTAATTTAAATATTTTAAAACCTGATTTTAAAGTAATATAAAATATTTATAGACTGTAATTACAAATGACAGTGAAAAGCAGAGTTGGTTCGTTCAGACAAAAGTATCAACAGACTGAATTGGGGAACAAACACCTCCTCTGGGGTTGTATAGCTTGCTAAAATCTTTATATTGAAAACCCAAGAGCCTTCCCTTGTAACTCTGGGAACAGACTTTTTCCCAGGTGTACCCTACTATAGGGATTGGGCATTACTTTAATGTGTAAGTAGCTCACCAGAAGGTGCTGTACTAGAAATCTAAATATGGTTACAATCTCTTTGCAGCGCATGACAAAATAAGAGGTTCTAGGAGGACTTGGAGCTATTGCCTCCTGCCAGTCTAATCACTAAGACAGCTTGTGTTCTCATGTGCACGCTTAGGCATCAGCACTAAGCTATTGTCACAGGGCTGACAGTGGAGAGGAAATGGGTAGCGATTGCTGGCCTGATGTCACGGTGTGCTTCTCTGAGCCTCAGAATGGATAGGATTGGGAAGGATCTTTCTTAGTTAAGGTCAAGATACATCAGGGAAGTAAAGGAGGGCAATATTGTTCTCTTCATTCCTCAGCTGTGGAATACAGATATTTTTAAACAGAGAGTTAATATGTAGGAATCACTGCTTACAGCTTGTCTAAAGAGAATCTACATCTCTCACGGTGTAATTGAGCAAGAAAAATATGGTGTAGGCTCTATCTTTGATGTCTTGCTGGATGGGACTTACTTACAAAACGATGGCTTAGAAGTAAACATCAACACCATGAGTTTTCAAAATGAAAAAGCATCATTCAGAAAAGCTGAGATCAAACTCCAAACATCACCAGATACCTCTGATAACTYACTTGTGAAATGGAGATCTGCTGCTGTTGCGTGCTGGAGGGCCAACAATTCAAAACTGTGTACCAAAACCTTGTACCATAAAGGTGGGAGCAGTGGACAAACTCCCATCAGCAATAACAAGTAGCTGTCCAAATATTGCATGTTAGGCACCATTATAAGAACATGGAAAAGAGGAATGTCTTTACTGGAGATATAAATAATGCAGACAGGCACAAACACATAGGCTGTGTGAGCTGAGACAGACTGCCTTTCAGGGAAAAATAGAAGTTATTTGCAAAAGGGCAGAGGACTATGGATTATAAACTAAGTGTTGAAAGCTAGTACTCCATAAATATGGTAAGAGTAGTTTATTTGCAAGAGGATTCAAAGACCAAAGAGAATTTCACATGCTTAGATGAATGTATTCCTGAAATTCTGCAACTCAACTGTGGCTTCCCTCAGTGTGCAAATGGAAAGCAGAGACTTGATTTATTTATCAATAAATCCACAGCATAATTGAACATACAGAAAAAAATAGTGCCTGAGGATAGTTGAAGCAATATTAAATTACCCCCCAATGTTTGCTGAATCTGCCACTTTTGTCCCTGCAAATTTCACTGTGTTAGGACACCACTGCGTGGGGAATGGGTTCTCTCAGTGTGGGGGAGGAATCTGTGTAAGACACCCTCCTGCTTTCCTCTGTGGCTACCTTTACATAGCCTCTGAGCTCCTTTCTGGGGATCCTCTGTCTCAAACCATAGACTGTGTGGTGCTGGAGAAGAACGTGGAAATGCTGGCCACGATGTTCAGAGAGACCCCTTTGTGTGCTCCTTTCAGCTCCAACCAAGTTCTTGCTCATACATCTCATAGGGTCCCTTCCTGGACTCTCCCTGGACTCTCTGCAAAAGCAGAGACAAGAAAAAACAGAACGAGAACTTCCCAGCGTTTCCAGGAGATAAAGATACAGGGAAGGCTCTTAGAGGGTGGATAGCAGAATAGGTATTGCTTATTTCCCAATTCTGCCTTCCCCACCTTCAGCATCTCTACTCCCTCTTTGTCTAAGTCCTATACCTCTGTTAAAACACATCTGAATCTGGAATCATCAGAGTCAGCAAAAAGATACTGACTTGTTTTACTTACCTCTGATCTTTGAAATGCTAGGATCCACATTTTCAAGTTTCTTTTTGTTTTTTTTTTGTTGTTTGTTTGTAAGTTTGTTTTTAATTAAAATTAGGGTGTATATGCAACTACAAAACTATGCAACTACAGCATTTCAGGAGCTGAGGAAGGTAGGGCTGGCAAGGAGCTTAAAGGATGTTTGGTGTAAGTCCACCTCTGCTGAGGTATGTGGATCAAGTATACCCAACAAGGTTGACAGCTGTTTTATCTAATCTGTTCTTTAAAACCCCAAGTAATGGAGATTCTACAGACACTCTAGCAGCCTGTTCCAGTGCTTACCTAGGTTTATAGTTAGAAAGATAACCTAAATCTCCTTTGTTGGAAATTAAAGCGATTTTTCCTGCCCTAACCTCCATGGGTAATGGATTGCTATCTTCTTTTGGTAGCTTCTCACACACTGGAAGTCTGTTATCATACTCCCCTCAATTGCGTAAAAAAAAAAAAAACAAACTCAGCTTCTCCAAACTTTTCTCATAGCTTATGTGTTTATAGGTTTCTATTTATTCCTGTTCCTGTCCAGTGGGACTGAACATTTTTATTTAAAAATATGGTACTTAACCCAGATTCGGTGTAAACTGGTAAACCTCCAATAGTTCTGAGCACAGCACAGCACAGTAACAATGTTTGGCATGTTACAAGCAGTGCTACTGTTCGTACATTTTACAAGATTTGCTTTCTTACAAGAACATCTCAGTTCTCATTTACTGTGGATGTTATCACCTTCAGATCTTCCAGGCTTCTGCTGCCTTCTTGGTATGTGGAGATTTGGCTTCTCCTGCCTATATGTAGTTCTTTTTATTTCACTTGAGTGAATGTGACCTTGTTGAATTGGGATCATTTCCCTGGTTTACCAAGAGCACTAGTTCTAATTGTGGTGCTATAGTATTTCCAGTCCCTTCCAAAATGGTGTCATTCACAAAGGTTATAATCTCTAATTTATGCTTTCCAGTTACAGCTAGTTTAAAGTTAGGCTGAGAAATCCATGGTTTCTTGAGAGTTACTTTTTCCACTTTTTTGAAAGCAGGTACTGTATTTGCCCTCTTCCAGTTTTCTGGGACTTGACTTATCCTCCACAGGTTCTGAGAGATGATAACTAATAATTATGAAATTGCACTGCTTAATTCCTTAACTGCTGTAAGGGAACAGGTCTTGCTGTCTAGAATATATGCAACTTAGCTAAATCTTCTCTAATTCTTTCTCCATTCTAGTTCACCCTCCATCACCCTGTTAGAACAAATTGTGGTAAGGATCAAGTTACAATTAACCTTTTTTGAGGTAAGACCCTGAGATAGCACTTCAAGAGTGAGCAAAATTGCTACTGCATCCTTTTGGCTCCCTTCCCCCTCCAAAGAAAATCCCACAAAGCTTGTGAGAGGAAGAATTAGCAAAAAGTAGAGTGAGAGAATAGCAAAAGCTGTTATGGCAACTTGAACTCTTCCTTATTTATCTCTTTTGTGTTGTCTGCTAGACTTCCGTCTTTATTCTAATTAATTGGCAAACTACTGCTAAAGTCATTCATTTCTCAAAACTTATTTATTTTGCCTCACAACATTTATTTGCACAGCACTACTGTTGTGTACAAAGATTACTCTTTAATGGAGTTCAGAACACCCTTTCACAGCATGCATTTCTGCTCAGTCCAAAGAATACAATACACCATAAACGTGAGTCTCAAATTAATCTTATTTGGTTTTACTCTGATTACTCTTTATGTGCTTTCTTAAAGTCATGCAATTTTTACTCATTATTTTGACTATTTTAATTACTTGTTTTCACAATATATTTACAAGGATATTCCTCAGCTCTTTTCAAAACAGTTTGTATTACCTAACTGAAATAGATTTATTTTTACAAGAACAAAGTTAAAAGAACACAGTCTTTTTAGATCTCAGGTGTGTATTTAAGTAAAAGTGAGTCAAAACCAGTAACTACACACTGAACTCTTTAAAATTTGGGACATAGGAGAAAATGTTGGCACTGTTTCAGCATGTCTGGATGTGAACATACCCCATGTGAAGGTCTGTGTTATAGGCTGTATCTTGGCTGCAGCCATGCAAAGCACCGCAGGAAGACACATCTGCAAGAAGGTCTATATTTCTGGAGATCAAATAAAGCTGTCTATTGGCAGCGTTGATCTGAACCTTCACCCAGGTTTGATCTTCAGTGCTAGCTTACAGACACAACAGGAAAAAAACCTACATGTGAAAGAAAGCACTTTAAGATGAGTAAGCATCACCTGCAGTAAGGCTGAAATCTCTAACCTTGGCAGAGGTAGAGGACATCAATACTGAGCCACTCAGACCTGGTGCAGTCAGTCTTGGGAACTCATGGAGGCAGCACCCAGACCAATCTGTCTCAGTCAGGGTGAAATGACAATAAAGATGGCCCCATGCTGGCTTAAGCAGACTGTAGAGCCTCCAGCAGATCCTGGCATTCATTCAAGCAGTCGAAGTCAGCTGCTATGCTATCAATACTCAAACTAGCTAGAAGAAGCTATGGTAACGTGTCTACTCAGGGGGCAGGCCCATTTCAAGATAGAAGTCTCAGGGTGGGTCTGTACTGCAGCCCACACAGCCACATACCGTAAGCACTGACTTGGCAAACTGCAACGCTGCAATGGTGCAAAGCCCAGCATAGGCTGCAGGTTCTGCTTGAGAAGCTGCCTCAGCCCTTCAGCAGTTGCTTTGACCTCCAACTGTGCTGATAACAACACCAACACCAAGGAGTCTGAAGGGAGTGTGGGTGCTGGGAATGCTCTACGGACTCTTGCTAGCCAAGGGGAATGCACCTTCTATACTTTGACTATGCTGGTCATTTCCCTGAGGACAGTGAAACAGGCCAGGGCAGAGGAATGCCTGCAAAGAGCAGTCACAAGGGGGAAGAAAGATGAAGCCGTGTTTTGTATCTTATCATTGTTATTTAAGTGACCAGTTAAGCCAAAGTCTGTAAGTGATAGATAGGAATAACACCTACCTGATCTGAAAGCGGGAGCCTCAGTGACTTTCACATATACTGCAGATAAGCAATATCTTGTTTGGTCATAGATGCATGTATTAACACTGCTATTACTGCCAGTGTCTAAGAGGGCAGCTGCCCCCATCTGCACATCCAACAGATGCACAGATGCTACTGGTACCTCTGCTTACTAGATAAAGCCATCCAGAATATCAGCAGACTCCAAGCTAGCTTTATCTAACTAGCATGGATACTAGTGACATGTGAGGGGCATGCAGTGTCAGGAGCTGCCCTCACAGATACTGGCAGTAACACTGTCAAATGCTCAGTTAAGGGTGGAGATGGCTGCTGCCAAACATTTTAAATGCAGAAAGAAAGCCAAGTTATTTATCTCATTTTATTTACAGTAATAGGGGACTGTTGAACAGCATGTAAGTGCACTACAATAAAATCAATAGAGAATATTAAAAGCAGAAATAAAGATCAGCCAACCTGAGGAAACTACTAACTTGAATGAAAGGATCTAACAGGAGGGCAGACTGAACAGCTCAGGAAAACCAACCCACCAAAACAAAAGGGGACAGTTCCCAGGTTTGATTAAATAAATCCTGAGCCTTGCAGTGAACAAACTGCCCTTGACATGATGGTTTCTCTGAAGCCTTTAAAGGGAATTTTGCTCAGTGAGTACTGAGATGGAACTTCAGGATTTAGCTCCCCAAAATACAGAAGAAAGGGTGATGTATTGAAGTATGCCAAAGCACGAGTTCCAAAAGGATGAAGAGAAATTCTAGTGAAATTAATTAACTGTAAGCCATACCCTGAAAGAGTGAGCTTTGCATTTGCAAAAGTTGCATAATCAAGGACCTGAAAATGCATAATCTCCACTTGGTCTGATCTCAGGTGAATATAATTCCAGAAGCTGATTCACCTACACTGTTACTGCAGGACTGGAAGCCAAAGAGAGCATCTAACAAGAGAGCAAGTCACTCTGTCCCTCTGAAGTCAACATAAGTTTTGCCATTGGCCTTAAAATAGTAGCAGAAATTCTCCCCCCATGTAGAGGGATGTTGGATTTCTGAGTATAGACTAATGCTCTCCTTTCAGATGTAAGCAATAGATGGCTGGTACTGTAAGTCAGCATGACTGAAAGATTTCTCTGTGGTAAAGATACTCAGATTCTGAGATAAAGTTTAACGGGCAAAGCTCAAGTCTGACTAGAAAAGCTGTTATCTGGATCACTGACCCAGGTTAGTCCAGTTTGTGAACGATTTATATGATAATGTACCAAGAAATCTGTTTTTAAAAAGCAAAAAATGTGTTTCCTGTTGGGCTGATTTCTGTCTGGTTTAACTGGACTGTAAATGAGCTATCAAAGATAGCTACCCATTAGCGGAGGTTACGGCAAAAGCCACCACTATACTTTGCTGAATATCCTCTCAGCAATCGCCTGATCTCCTCAGGTTATTTGTAAGGGCTGCGTTAAACCAGCTACCTCAGCTCTTACTGCAGTATTTCAGACTGCTGTCACTGCAACAATGGGTTAGAGACGTCACCTGGCTTGTTTCTAACCAAAGACTGTATAAAATTGGGAGGACAATATAAAGATGGAAACTTGTAAGCAGGTTGAAATCTTTAACCTGAAACTTTGAAAAATTATATTTGATCCAAAACAATTCTTTTGTGTGAAAATCCGACCCCTTAGAAGTTTCCAGGATTTTTTCCAAGTTAGAAATTTTGAATTATCATTGTTCAGTGGTGGCTGTTTTTTAACTGTCCCTTCTTTCGTCTTTCCTTCATTCTTTTCTGCCACTGAATGTCTTAAAATGAATGATCTAAGGGTTCCATTCTTTACTTTTCAATTTTGCTGTTTCTCTATTATTAATTTTTCTTGTTCTGCTGTTTTTCAAAACTTTTATGTCTCTGGTAAAGTTAAAGAACAGAAAGAAGTTTTAAAAAGAACTCTGTCAGTCTCTTGGCTGGTAACCGGAGGGTCCCAAAAACTTTTCAGCTGCACATTCCAGTTCCACTGATCCCAAATTATTGTCCAGGTAATTGAATTGGAAGTGGTTCACATTCCTATTCATAACTGCTAGGCCCAAAGAAAACAGTGAGCAATAAAAAAAMCCCCATGGTCATTGCTCATACTGAGAGTGGCCTGTGCAGTAGAGAAAGAGGGGTAGGAGGGGGAAAGGTCCAGTGGCGAAAAATTAAAAGTCAACTTCAAAGAGTGTAAATTAATATTTGCATAAAAGAGAGAAAGTTTTAAAATATGAACACACACGCACACTTGTGCATTTAAAGGAGATGCTTATTCCATATCGTAGTTCAGCTAAAAATTCTATGCCACAGAAAGCAGTAATTATTCCGGCTTTGCGTATTGTAAACCTGGTCACTGTCATTCTTCCTTTGCCTCCACATGCCTCAATGCCACATTTTCTACAATCGTGGGGAGATTGCCTTGGCTCTCACTCAGCTGGCTCCGCTAATGCAATTCACAGGCCTTCAAATGTAAGCTTGTAAACTATTTAGTTCTTTTTCTCTATAACAGCTTGTCTATTAACAGCTCATTCAATGGAGGAGGGAGAAGAAGCTAGTGAGACTTCTTTTGGTATTGTTCAGCAGTGACCCTGGCTTTCTCAGATTGGTAGCCAATACTCACTAAACAGTGTTTGCCAGTACATGTTTTTTTGCTGGATAATAGTATATTGTGCTAGCAGCGGTCTGTATTAGTAGCAGGTAACAATGAGCTGGCAAAGTAAGTCTCCGGTGTGGCATGGTAAGGTCGTAAGAATGATGTATAAAACTCCAAGAGAAAGCTCGTTAGGATGGTCTGATGCAGTATAGGAAAACCCGTGCCACCTTGAGAGATCTTTGTCAGCACTTCCCTTTGTGCATTGTTCAGGAGCTTCATCACTGCTGTATCCTCTGGGTTGAAATGGACTTGGGGAATGAGGATGGTTCACCCTTCAAGATATGCTACATGATTTTCAGGCTGTATGTCTGCTGCTTGTGGTCTGTACTTCATGAAAGGTGTGTTTTGTCAAGATACCAGGCTCATTAAATCCCAGGACAGGTGTACCCAGAGACTGCCCACACTGTGGTCCATGCCCATTATTCCTGTAACTATATGGTAGAAGGCTATGCTTACATTGCAATGAAAAATGTGATACTGAAATGGCTGAATCCTGCTCCGGCATTGTTGTTCCATTTTCGCTATGCTGAGATAACGTGTTGCCATGCCATGCAATGAACCTGCCACACCCTCTGCTTTCCTAAATGATTAAATAAAATCTGTAGTATTTGATTGCCTGATGGCTGAGATTTCTTGAAATATTCCCAGTGTTCTATATGGAAATACCAGGCAAGTTGGTGGCTTAAACAGTGTTTAATAAAGAGAATCGTGCTTGACACAGATTTCCCCACCAACAAAATCCTATCCACCTTACTTATAAGTAACTCATTTATAGAAACATCATGGTGTAGGCTTTGGTTTTTGCCCTGCCAAGTGTTGCAGATCTTATGTTATCTCTCCGACAAACTGACAAAGCTGCAGTACAGAGAAATCAGGTTTCAAAGAAGTGAGTGATTTATGAAACACGAACTTTTCCATGCATGCAGAGAGACTCCCCCGTGTGGTACGACTGCTTTGGCCGATGCCGCCGACGGCGGCTCAACTAGCGGGGCTGCTGGAGCTGGGCAGGCTGACATGTTGGCAGTTAACATAATTAAATGTGGCCCAGTGAAGACTCCCATGTTCAGAAGTGGCCATCAGTTTGCAATTAATGTTGACCGCTAGAGAATAATGTTGTTCTGTTGTGTTTCTGCTGTAGAAAAGAAGTGTAATATTTTACTAACTGTGATGCTTTGGGAAGAATTATGAGGTCTCATATTTCTTTACCATGAATTAGTCTTACAACTTTATTCTCAGTTTCCTTTTTCCCCAACAATGTGTCTTAAGATGATACCTTTAATAGATGCTAAAATCTATTTGGACATCATTAGTTATTTTAAAACCTGGAATTATAAGTCCATGTTGATTAACAGAGCAGTTCAAGGTTCTAAACACATTTTAATTGTACTCCTCTTTAGGTCATTTATGATAACCATTCCCCTTTTTGGCTCACTTCTGAAAGCCTCGTTTTCAGTCCGGAATGGAATGCTTTTACCCAATATCCCCATAAAAAATTGTTAATTAAAATTTCTTCTACTATCTATTGTATATCTTAAAAATATTTCCTTGGGCATGGGCCAGAGGAAGCAATTGTGTTCTTCCAAATTAAAGGGCTTGACTCTGCCCTATATTATACTGGCTCAAATCTACCTGTCAGCTGGATGAAGAGACGTTAGATTTACACCAGTGTAGATGAAGGGAGCATTTGGCCCGAAGTGTTTATTGTTCTCTGGAACTTGGCATCTTCTTCTCCCATTCTCCTCCTGAAATCAACATAAAACAGATGCTGAAATTCTAAAATGTTTTAAACCCTCCTATACTGTAGCTGTGAGCACAGTGCATTGTAACCACCAGACCTTGATGGCACAAAGATATGCATCATGAACATGAAATCTGGGTAGAAAAGATAAGGGCGCAGTCTTGCAACACTTCCAAAGTAGCAAAACACTGTAGAAAGTAACAACTGCATTTTTGTGGTATTTGGTCACATCCCTCCTTGCACTGGCAAAACTGACTTGGATCCAAGTAGGTGTAGTTCCAAGAAAGTGAATGCCCAGTCATTTACGTCAGTGGAGTTGTGCCCAGCTACATTGGATCTATATTTGATGACAATTGAAAAGATGAATGAAAATCATTTCAGTTGCATTAGGGATGTAAGCTGGCAGGGGTTTGGATTACTGCTTATTCAACTTTTTGGACACCATCTTTACACTTCCAAGAAACCCTTTTTAGACCAGGCATCAAGAGGAGACAGGATGAACTCCAGCAAGAAACTGTTTGCAGACAGGTAGCTCATGCTCATGACACTCATCTTTGGTTGGAGAGTAAGGGAATGGAAAGCAAAACTAGAGAAACGAATGATACTTTATGGGTGTGCTGTACTGCCAAATCTCAGTGGCCTGGATATGTTTTTGTTGTTTAGCTATTTCCATCAGTGCTTATGGGTATGTATTGATCTGACTAGCAGTCATGTCTGTGGGGTCACTGTGGGTATCTGATTTTATCCCTTTCTTTGGAAGGTTTATTAATATTGACACTTCTTCGTTTAATTGGGGCACTGGCTATGGAATCCCTTTCTAATGGAATCATATTAGCTAATGTAATGCCTGTCCACACTCAAATCCAGAGTGCTTCACACAAGCCCATATATGAGTAACTGATAATGTTATAAGAAAAAAAAAAAAACAACAAACACAGATCTGTGAAACCAGAGAGGAATGGCAAAGACAGAACTATGCTGCAATCTGCAACCTGCATTTCTCCATTGGAACACACTGGGCCCAAAATAAAGTAAGAGTTACTTGTCCCTGTAACACACAAATGTTATTTCTTCCCTTGTTCTGTCAAGGCCTTCCCCTCCACACACCCACCACGGGCTGCATTCATTTCTGGAATGTAATTATTCACATCTGTACAAGCTGTTGTAAGATATTACCAACTAAAAAAGGCAGCCAGAACATAAAAGTTTGCACATTATCTTATACCTGCACTGAAAAGGAGTGTGTCTCTGAGAGAATATGGGTTTGGCAAATGTTCCTCTTTAACTTTCTCTTCTTTCCTTAAACAGTTTTGGAGACTGGTTCTACTATTTATGGAAGAGGGTTTTTTTTGCCTTAAAGTGCTCTCCTGGGATTGGCTAGGAAAGTATTTTTTGCAGTCTGCTTGATTGGTCTTCATTGTGGAGCAATTTCAGAGGCCTGGCTTTGGACACCATTTGCAATGGGTTTATATTAGAAGGTCATGTCTTGTTACAGAACCATTATTGCCTCTCCCCCTTGGAACCATTGCACGCCTGTGACTTTACCCTTCACAAGTAGGTTCTGACACATCTTTTTGACTTCCATGCAGGAAGACAGGAGCATGTTGCACTAACTCCTTTGACAGAAAGCAGCCATTAAATGGAAGAGCGGGAAAGGAACAGCAGAAATTCCACCTTCAATGAATTTATTCATTTTCTCACTGATTTACTTATAGGGGAAAAGATGGAGTCTGATGTTTTGGTTGTAATGCATGAGGCCTTTAAAAAGCAGATATCCCATTGTGATACTGCTTTCTGGAGTCATCTGGAAGACAAGGGGTCTGGAAGTTGAGGGTATTAGAGACAAGAAGATTGCTCCTATTAACTATGTCTATAATATGTCTAGGTCGAGCACACTGCACCCCTGCTGTTCATTACAGCAGCTTATATTCAGCCTGAGTTCATGCTGCCTGCAAACCCTGCCTGTCCTTGGGTCAACTTTCGTATGAAGGACCTCAAGATACTTTCAAGGAAGTTCCTTGGGTTCTCATTGATACTACATGATGTCAATGGCCAAGCAGGGAAAACTAGAGGCCTCACAGAGTGCAAAGTTCATCCATCCATTATTATTTACTAAGATAATTTTATCTTGACTGTGTAAACATATTTAGACCATTTTAGGAAACATGGACCTAGCCAAACACTTTGGGAAGAGTGCTTTGATCATGAGAGGGTGACCACATCCTCCAGACTCAAAGTCACTCAAAGCTTTCAGCTTCTTATGAAATGTTCCTGAGAGCAGTTTAGGGCCTTCCTAATGATCTCCTCACAAAACTCACCATGCCCTTAGATTTTAAGTTGCCACCCTGCCCTTTAAGCAAACAGTAAAAACCATTCATCTCTGGAAACACTTGCTTTGTGTGGATGGTTCCAATGCCTGTCTGCTGTAGCTCCGGGGCTCTCAGGACACATTTGTGTGTGCACAGTAGGCTCCACAAGACTAGACCACATACAAACTCCTGCACACGCCTAACTCAGCTGCTTATTGCCTTGGCAGAATTTTGACACATCCCATGTCAAAGCTACTGACAGTTGCAGTTATCTCACTGGCAGGCTGCATGATAGTGTTAAAAACATCAAGGCTGGATAGAGCCTTCCCAGTCAAAAGGATTTTTGCTTTTCTGCAACTGATGTTCCCAAGACTGACATTGAACTCAAACATTATTGAAACCTATAAACAATTTTTTCACCAACAATGAAAGTTCGTAAGTCTGTTGTCTCAGTTTCCACCTTAAATTCTGCAAAGACAGTATATTCCTGGTGAGCTACTTGCATGGTAACAGACAAGCAGGACAGTAAGCTGGGTCTTCCATGCTCATCCCTCAGCTCCAGTCATTAACATGCTTGCTCTGCTCATTGCTACACTGATAATAGGTTTTTTTTCTTCTTTTCTTTTAACAAGAGAGGATTTGTGAATTAAACACACACTTACAGCCCTAGCAAGGTCATACCACAGGACTCTGAACTACAGTTGCTTTTGAAAGAGAGAAATTCACTGCTGATCAGTCTGACCCTCCACTGTGCCGGTTACTAACACACACTTTTACAGAACCCAGTCATTTTGAGGCCATTTCAGGAGACAACAGAGCTGTATGACTTCAAGATTAAGATGAAGCTTTCAAATGTGTATTTCAGCATGTGACCAAGTGTCTGTTCTGAATGATTTAGCCTAAGGGTACTCTAAGGTGGAGKTTCCTTTTATAGACCACAAGAAAATAAATGTATTGGTCTTCCAAAAGAACCTTGTGCAAAACCCTGTGGGACACTGCATAGCCAGGACATCTTGGACTATCACTCAAGTCAGCGCTCAGATACTCTCATTCATATAATGCTGGTAGTGCTACAGATGTGCAGCCTAACAATACTTGCAGTAATCTCTGAGCTACAGCGTATGTTTTTACCTAGAGTTTGCATCACCCATCAATATTTTTCATACATTTTGCTTTACCTGCCTCTCTGGGTTAATCTATTTTTACGTCTTCATAAATCAAACAACACAGCTCATTGCTATGATTATATTGAAATAAAGCCCTCTTTTTTTTTTTTTTTTCTCACAGCTACTTTGCTTGCCCTCTACCTCTGTTTCTCAGCAGGTTCTCAGATGCCTTGTTAAGACTTTCAAAGCCTCACAGCATACTCTGAGAAGAATGCATCTGTCCTGAGGCTACGAGAAAGTAACTCTGCAATAATATAATTTATGAAACTCCAAGTTCAGTATCCTTTTTTTCCTTTCTATGCAAAGCTAGACAGGAACTAGGGTTGTTGAATTAACCTGGAAGTTTATACCTCACATTGCTTATAATCTGAACTGTAGCTTCTTCTCAGGTACTTCACATTGATTTATCCTTTCAGGGCTAGATCCTCACCTGGTATTTTCCCCACAGGTTAACCATTCCAGTGAGGCTGGATGTAAATCAGTGAAAACTCATCCCTTTCTTTCTAAACACAAAAAAGTGTAACTTCCTATATCTGATTTTTTTCTTTTATTTTTATTTCCCCAATCCTTTATATAGTCATTCTAGATGTTAAGAAGCCTGTTTTGGAAATGATTAATGCTATTAATATTTTTCTAATTCAATAAACCCTCTCATCTTTGAACTCCTTGCAATATTTTTCTGCTTTCTTCAGCTTTCCACTAATTCAAACATATGACAAATGCAAGTCTTAGTTTCAGTTTTCTATTATTTCTCATGTCTGATCAAATAAATTAACAGACTTTCATTTCTTTCCCAGGAGTGATGCCCATATGTTGACGAAGGCAGCATAAAAATATTACCTGTTCAAACAGGAGGAAAAAAAAGATAAAAGTTATCTTTTATTCACTGTTCCATGCAAACCAGAGATGCTGATCCTATTACTTTCACCTTGACAGTGCCCACCATGTTTAACGGTAAATATTGCAAGATTTGCAGAACACCCACCAATCTGGTTTAACTGCACTGTATTATAATGTCCCTTTACAATCTCTTCATACAGTAGCAGTTATTTTAATCACACTGCAGTACTTCAGTCATTGGGAAAGAATCAGCTGTCCTATCTAATGTACATGCTCTCCAGTCACATGGCACCAGTCCGGGAGAGCAGCATGCTGCTAATGCAGTTTTCTCCTGTTTGGATAGTTAAAGATACATCTCCAGGCCAATTTGTACCTGTGTATTGTTGATAGTGTGCCGCAGGCAAAGAGATACTGCAGGAAATGGATACTCATTTAACTGTGTTTAATTTTGTTCTCTGGATCTCCATCATACATCTTTCCATTTCTCTGCCCACCCAAATTGCTAATGTGAAACAAAGCTACTTCCGTCACTACGGCTCGTAAGCTGATGTGTGACGATGCAATGATTGATTTGCCACTCCAGGAAAAGTGGGTCATTGTACACGTTGTACCACAGCATGTTGAACCAAGCTGTTCGTGCTGACATTGGGGTTTTACAGATTTGTTTTTAGAAGTTCAGACCTGAGGGGACTGCTGTGAATATCCAGCCTGAACACTTCTGGGTTTTGATGGGAGCACTGCCGTTCTAAAGTCTTCCTCAGCAGCTTATAGGGGTCTGAATTCATCTGTGCTCCTCAGGAGACAGTATTCTTATGTATTTTATATCTCACTTGCATGTTTGCTCTGGAGAATGGAAAATGTAGAATTCCTCCAATTCCAAGATATGGGGGCAGTTTCAGATTTGTCATTTTCCAGGATAGGAAACCCTAAACCAATGTAAAAATATATTTTAAATACAAAATGGTGTAATTAACAGCTTTTGCAAAGGATTTTGAACCAGTGAGAAAAATACTGATGCAAACTGCTCTTTGAAAAAAATCCATTCCTTTTATTCTTCTTTTGTGAGATTGCAGTAGTGTTTAATATCTTTTCTCATGTAATGAGACCTGTTGAAACGCACTTTAAGATTGCCTCTTACAATACCAGGGAGCCATCATTTGAAGAGGTAAGTCTCAGTACTGGAGGAGAACCTGCCTACCTATCTGTTGCATTAGATCAGTAACGTTAGGTATCTATTGCTGAAAGGGGAATATTTTGCAGGTTTTTCTGGCGCAGCCCAATAAGTAACTGAGCACAGATGTCACTGCAGAATCCAAAAGGTCAAGGCAGGTGGGGATTTGTTTTTTGTTTTTCATAGGATCAAAAAATTCAGGGAAATTTAGCTCTTAAAATTTTATCTTTGTTTTTATGAGAGTTGAAACCAACCTCCAAACCCCACGTTTTAGGAAATGATTTAATGAACAATAAGTTGAATAAGAACTTTCTTCAGGGCCTATAAATTTTTTGCTTTGTTTTAGATAAATCCTTATGCCCAAAGGGTGGTGCCCTCAAGGGCAGAGAACATCTAATCAGGTCCTTAAATCCTTAACGGATAAAATCCCTATTGGGATAAGCAGTTTTGCCTAGTAAGGACTGCACTTTTAACTTCCAACTGTAATTTTTGGCAGGCACAACCTGGGATGTGGAGAGAAAGTCAAAGGAAAGCCTATGAAAATGCAATGCCTCCTAATTAGGGGCCCTTTGGCTGCAGCGTAATCCACTGATTTGGCACCCTGTGCTGCATGGGGTAAACCTGGATGGACACAAAGCCACAGCCTCTTACAGAAAAGTCAGAGCGCAGCAGTGGTAAGTACCAAGCCCTGAGGGCTCTGCTCTAGTGATTCCTAAGTTGAGGCAGGGGGAGAGAACATCATGCCATTCCACTGAGTAAATATGACTTCTGAATTTTCCTACTCTGTTCCTCCTCCTGCCACCCATCTCCTCTCCTCTGGAAACACCACAGATGTGGAAGGTTTGCAGGTAAGCAAAGAGGAGATGGTCACAGCAAATGACAGAGCCAGAGCTGAGCACAGCACGCACTGATAAACCCCTGCCAAACCCTTTCCCTTCTGAAACAGAATCCCTGTAATGGAAATAATTACCAAAGAAACAGACAAAAACTACTTCTGAATGAAATTTAAGCATCAGCAGACCACAGCACCGCCAGGAAATGCCAAGTATAAGCAACCATCCCTTCATCCTGAATTCACACCATTTTCTGTTCCTGTTTCCTGTGCAAAGTTATCAATCACTCAGAAACTGCTGCCAGGGGGCGGGGGGTGAGGGCTGTGGATCAAGATTTGGATGTGGAGTGCCTTGGGACAGGCTTCACCTGACTCTGCAAAAATATCAGACAACTATCTCATTTTGAGGGGGCTCTCTGGAAATACATAGTATAATACACAAAATTGGGGAAAAACAGCAATTTTGTGGGGGACCTCTGGCAATACTCAGAATTATGTGTATTACTGGGGGAGAAAAAAACTGTGTGATTGGGGGGGGAGGGGGAGCGGCAGAGGGGTTCTCTTGTAATACCCAGTACAGTATTGGGGGGGGAAAAAGCTGTACTATTTTGTGGGGGACTTCTGGTAATACCCAAAATGATGCATAGTACTGGGGGAGAAGAAAAGCTGTATGATTTTGGTAAGAACTTCTGGCAATACCCAATGCCCAGCACAGCATTAGACAAAAAAAA